>VZQC01005691.1:1852810-1872365 GCA_009823505.1 Rhizomys pruinosus
GGGAAGAGGGAAGAGGGAAGGGAAGAGGGAAGAAGGGAAGAAGGGAAGAAGGGAAGAAGGGAGGAAGGGAGGAAGGGAGGAAGGGAGGAAGGGAGGAAGGGGAGGGGAGGGGAGGGAAAAGGGAAGGGGAGGAAAGGGAAGGGAAAAGGGAAGGGGAAGAAAGGGAAGGGAAAAGGGAAGGGAAGGGAGAAGGGAAGAGGGGAGGGGAGGGAAGGGGAGGGGAGGGGAAGGAGGAACTGGGAAACAAACTTACCAATAAAGTGTAAATATGACCTTAATTCTATAACTTTGAGTACTACACATACTTAGTTCAAAGATCAATACAAAAAGAGAAAGAGCCAGGCATGGTGGCACACACCTTAATCTTAGCACTTGGGAGGCAGAGGCAGGTGGATCTCTGTGAGTTCAAGGCCAGCCTGGTCTACAGAGTGAGTTCCAGGGCAGCCAGAGCTACAGGGAGACCCTGTCTCAAAAAGACCAAAATAAGAAAAGAAAAAGAAAACCCTATCTAACATGTATGAGATCCATTTGATCACACTAATAAAAATATTAGGAAGCTACCATCTTCCTTTCCCAAAACAAGTAATTTTTAGTACATCATCCACAAACATCAAAATAAATTTTTTATAACTAAGCTCTATAAAAATTCCTTCCTAAGCTAAGTATGTTGGCACACTCCCACAATCCCTTTCTTCAGGAAGCTAAGCCAAAAGGATAGTTTGAATACCTTACGTAGCTTACTTAGGAAGACATAAATATAAAGATGCTTTCATATAGGCACCTGAGCATCAGCGATTCCCATTTTTGAAGAATCTTATTCAGTCTTCAAAAGCTCTTCCATCTCTCCCCCAAAGTAACTGTTAGTAATATCTGCAACATTACTCATTTCTTGACCTGTTATTTGTATCCACTTACCTTTAGCAACTCCTTGCAACTGTCAAGTCCAATATCTACAAGAATGCCTTTCACCCTTTTCCGAACCTTTCTGATGTTGTCAAGATTCTCAACAGGGACTTGAAACATTTTTGAAGTTTTCCCTGAAAGAAAGAAAAAAATAACTGAAACATGCTTACACACAAATACAATTTTAACCCATCTAGTAAAACACTAGGAGTTATTATCTGTACCAAGTGGTGCTAAGCAAGCTGAATAACCACATCTAGAAGAATGAATCAACTCTTTCCTAACAGCACTCAACAAATGTATATCAAATACCTTATACATAAGCATGACCTAAACCACAGACTCTTAGATGAAAACCTAGGCATAAATCTTCATAGCTTTGGATTTGCCAATAGTACATAAGCACCAATAAGCACCCTCAACAGAAGAAAAAAATACATTAAGCAGACTTTAAATGAATTAAAAAATCGAAAGCCTCCAAGATCACCATCAAAAAAGCAAAAAATGCACAAAAGTCCAGGGGAACTTTTTCAAATTCTATTGCTGATCTCTCAAGAATAAAGAACTCATAAAGGCATGGTGGCGCATGCCTTTAATCCTAGGACTTGGGAAACAGAGGCAGGCGGATCTTTGTGAGTCCAAGGCCAGCCTGGTCTACAGAGCGAGTTCCAGGACAGCTGGGGCTACAGGGAGACCCTGTCTAGAAAAGACAAAATAAATAAATAAATAAATAAATAAATAAAAAAGAATGAAGAACTCATAACTCATATGATATGCCAGACATGGTGGTATACACCCTTGACCACAGCACCTGAGAGGCAGGGGAGGCAGGGGAGGCAGGGGAGGCAGGGGAGGCAGAGGAGGCAGAGGCAGGCAGATCTCTCCAAGTTCAAGGCCAGTTGGGGCTACAGGGAGACCCCTGTTCTCAAAAAGACAAAAAAAAAGAACAAAAAACAAAAAAAATTTTTAACTCAGTAAATGAAAAACAACCTGACTTTAAAATGGTCAAAGGATCTAAACAGATACTTTTTCCAAAGCACATGAAAAGATGCTGAATAGCTTTAACAGGAGTTGTACATAGACAAAGGGTGGCTTTTTTTTTTTTTTTGTCTTTTTGTCTCTTTCTGTAGACCAGGCTGGCCTTGAACTCACAGAGATCCCCCTGCCTCTGCCTCCCAAGTGCTAAGATTAAAGGTGTGCGCCACCACGCCCAGCATTTTTTTTTTAAAAAGAAAAGCGTATTGGCAGGATATGGAGAAAATGGAACTTGCGAACATTAGTAATGGTAAGGTACATTGCTCAGACCATTCAAAAACAGTCTCAGAAAGTCCCTCAAAAGACCCAGTGTGTAGGTACCATCTCAGTCAGCAATTCTACCTAGAGAAATGGAAAACACCGATCTACACAAAAAGTCGGGCAAGGGTGCTTGGAGCATTGGCAAAAAAAAAATCTCAAAGATCCATAAAGTGGTAAGACAAATGTATATACAAGTATTCTGGGCCATAAAGAGAAGTAAACCAGTAATACATAGTATAATGTAGATGAACCTCGACACATTCCACTAAGAAGACAGTCACAAAAGACCAATGTATATGACTCCACTTATGCATGAAGCAACAGATGACTGCCTGGGAGGGGAGTAGGGGAGTTAAGGAACAAGGTTCATCTTTATTTTGTGTCCTTCCCATGCCCCTAGGGGAGGGATGATGACAGTATTCAAAGCTATCTGTGAATCCATAATGTTGCATGCCCATAATCCCAAAATACAAAACTCACAGGCTGATGCAAAAGGATCACAAAATGGAGGCATTAACAAAACCCTGTCTCAAAGAAAGGAAAAATCCAACTTAGTAACACATACTCAACTCTGTGAACATACCAACAGCCATTAAACTACAACTTTCGAATGGGTGATCTGTGCAATATATGCATTGCATCTCAATAAAATCAACTTTTAAAATGTCTGAAAATGCATAAAATTAAAATAAACCCCATGATTCTTAACCAAACTAGGAGACACCAATGTGACCAGTTTCAACATACAAATATAAAACCCAATGTATCACACACATGTATTTGCATATATACTTACGTAAAGTCTGTATCTCTGACCACAAGGGCTTGGAAGCAATCACATAACCAGTAGCAGTGGACACACCTAAGGCCCCACCCAGTCTTAATTAGCTAAGTACTTGCCTCACTAACCTAAAGCCTTGAGTTAAATTCCCAGTATCACATAAACCCAGGTTGGTGGTACATGCCTGTAATCCCAGCACTTGGGAGGTACAGGCAAGAATCAGAAGTTCACAGTCATTCTCAGTACAAAGCATGCTCAAAGCCAGGCTATACTATGAGACCTTATCTGGAAAAAAAGAAAAAGAAAGAAAAGAGAACAGAAATCCTTGGAAAAACAGCCAATTCTAGGGCTGAAGCAAGGTAAAGATAAGATGGACAGATGACAGTTGCCAGAAAGATACTCAAGAATGAGTCATGTCAGCAAGAAAAGAAACAGACTTGGAGGCTCCCAAAGGCCACAGCCAGGACAATGTGGACATCAGGTAAATGTTATGAATAGACTATATATAAATATAAATTTATAACTGTACCTCCCTCAACTGTTTTTCTTACGACAGAACCTGAACCAACCTCCCAGAATGCTGCATGGAACTCTGGCTACCAAAACAATCAAGTATGGTAGAAACAATGTCAAACAAATTAAATCTCAAGCTTAGATGGTAAAAACACCATAGTTGTGTTTTTTCCACCCACATTTGTACATACAAACCCAACAGAGACTAAACAGAGATTCTGCGTCCCCTAGGATAAACCAAAGACACTTCCTGGAAGGCTCTAGAGCCAGCTATCAAGCCATTACACTACACAAGGGTCATCTCCCCATTCCATCTAAATTTATGATTCACAGGCTAGTGGACCCTTTTAATGAAATATTCTGCTCTAGGGCTAGAAAGATGTCTCAGCAGTTAGGACCAGGTACTGCTCTTGCAGAGGACATGAATCCAGTTCCCAGTACCCATGTCAAGCAGCTTACAACTGGCTCTAACTCCAATTCCGGGGGATCCCATACCCTCTTATGGGCTGCACAGGTACCTTCACTCAACGTGCAATACACAGTCACACACATATAAAAATAATGAAAGAAGCCTGGCATGGTGGCACACGCCTTTAATCCTAGCACTTGGGAGGCAGAGGCAGGCGGATCTTTGTGAGTTCAAAGCCAGCCTGGTCTACAGAGTGAGTTCCAGGACAGCTGGGGCTACAGGGAGGCCCTGTCTCGAAAAGACAAAAAATATATATATATTTTAAAAAAAGTTCTGTTCTACAATGTCTTAAAGTGGTCTGTACAGAATCAATAGAATACAGCCCTCTCTCTAGACTATAAGCTCAAGTCCATACTGAAATAAACAAGCTGTTAAGTGTGATAAAGAGGACAGCAAATCTATCAATAAGCATGCTATCATGGTACAAGTTTGTAATCCCACCAATCAGGACTGCTAAGTCAGGAAGATCACAAGTTCAAGGCCAGTCTGAACTGTGTGGCAGGGGGCAGCAGGGGGTGGGAGACCTACAACTGGAGTGTCAAGGGAAAAAGCAAATCCAGCACACAAGCCAAAATTGAGACATTATCAAACCAAATAAGGCAACATAGTTTACAAAAGCCTACTCTTGGAAAAACAGGCACAATCCAAATGTCCACTAAATGTTGCATGGATAAGGAAATGTGGTATGACCATACGAAGGAATAGTTTGACAGTAAAAGAAGCCCTGATGCAAAAACACTGCTCCATGAAGGAACTGAGATGAAAGGGGCCTTCGATTGTCTGATTCCGTTACATGATGTCTAGAGAAGACAAATCCACAAAGATGAAAAGCAGTTAGTGGATGCAGGTTGGGAACAGGCGGGTTAAGTAAACGGGGGAGGGTGCTGGAAATGTTCTAACAGACGTGGTAATGCTTGTGCAATGTAAATTTAGGTTAACAGCACTGGTTGCTCTTGAAGAGGACCTGGGTTTGATTGCCAGCACCCACATGGCAGTTAACAACCATCCATAAGTCCAGTTCAAGGGAATCTGATGCCTTCTTCTGACCCCTGTGGGCACTGCACAACATGGGTGCACTTACATACATGCAGGCAATACATTCATACACATAAAATAAAAATAAAAAACTACTGACAGAAGTTAAAGATAACTAAACAATGTGCAAATGTAAACTGAATCCTTTTCCAAGTAACATTACTGAAATGACTAGCAAATATTGATAGGAGCCTGAGATTAAATGGCATAATGTACTGCTTACTTGGTTTTGATAACTTTGTTACAGGTATGTAGGAGAACATCCCTATTTGTAGGAAATAGTATTCTGAGTGAATATAGTATCTTGTTTGGCAACATGATCTCATGTAATTCTGGAGGAGGACACTCTTCGCATTTTAACTTTTCTATAAATCTGCAACTATTTAAGAAAATATTTTTAGGGCTGGGGAGATTGCTCAATAAAGGTGCTTGCTGCCAAGCCTGACAACCTGAGCTCCATCACCAGGACCCACATGATAAGGAGAGAACTGACTCCTCCAAGCCATTCTCTGGGCTCCACCATGCACATACACACACATACGAAATAAATAAATGTAATTTAAATTTTAATTGTGTAAATTATAAAAGCTTTTTTAAAAAGTATGTTAGTCAAAGTTAAGTATTAAACATTTTGGTTCTTAACTTCCTAATTACAAAAAGCAATATAAAGTAATCTCAACTTTTTGTTAACTTAATTTTAAGATAATTGTAGTAATGAAAGTAATAGAGAAATCATAATTCCTCAATGTTTAGAGGCAATCTGGCCCTATCTCCCAAACTCAAGGACAGATGAAGGTCAGCGATCCTCCTATACCCTTTGTTTTTTTGATTATTTTTTTAATTTTATTTATTTCCGTATGTGTATGAATGTACTGTCTGCATGCAGGTCTGTGCACCCGTGTCGTGCAGTGCCGCAGAGATCAGAAGAGGGTGTCAGATTCCCCTGGAACTGGAGTTCTTCTGGAATTGGAGCTTCAGACGGTTCTCAGCCGCCATGTGGGTGCTGGGGATCGAACCCGGGTCCTCTGTAAGAGCGGTCGGCGCTCTTAACCGCTAGGCCATCTCTCCAGCCCCATTCAGCTTATTTTGTTTTATTTTACTTGCCTTTTTTTGGTCTTTTCGAGACAGGGTCTCCCTGTAGTCCCAGCTGTCCTGGAACTCACTCTGTAGACCAGGCTGGCCTTGAACTCACAAAGATCTGCCTGCCTCTGCCTCCCAAATGCTAGGATTAAAGGCGTGCGCCACCATGCCCAGCCCTCCTATACCCTTTGGAACCCTACCCAAGGACAGGATCTGAGTCCTTGGTGCTGAGCAGAACACCAGGGACCCCTTCACTAGCTCCCCTCACCCACTAGCTATTTCCCCACTGGAAACAACTTCAAGGCAGAAATTCACAATATACCACAAAGGCTAAGTGAACAAGAAATAAAATCTTAAAAAGGACCAGAACCATATACACATGCCAAGTATACAGGCCCAAAACAAGAGAAAGCTGGTTGGGGGGGGGGGGGATACAGACAACATACTCCAGACAAACAGATCAGATCAAAAAAATTACTGAAGTGAAGGAGACAGCCCAATATATTAAACAACTTTTAGATTAAAAACAAAGGCAGATGAATAAAACTGGAAAAGAGGCAGAAAGGATTAACAGGAGGAAATTTTTGAAGGCCACAAGATATCACTGTTTTAGGAGTGGGTCAACTGAGTAAGTTTCTTATCAGACCAGTCACTTAGAGCTTTAGAGACTTTTAGCGTATAAAACAAGGGAACCGCCAGGCGTGGTGGCCCACACCTTTAGTCCCAATGCTCAGGAGGCAGAGCCAGGTGGATCTCTCTGTGAGTTCAAGGCCAGCCTGGTCTACAGAGCAAACTCCAGGCCAGCTGGGACTACCAGGGGACCCTGTCTCAAAAATGCAAAAAAAAAAAAAACAAAAAAAAAAACAAAAAAAAAACCACAGGGTATGACAAAAAAAAAATCTTAAATAAAGTGCTATCAGAAACTTCAACGATGCTTTTCAAACACCACGAAGATTACTTGCCAGGCCAGATGGACAGCACTGGTCACTGTCACAAATCCACTCCCTCCCTCAGATCTGCTTCTACTTTTTCTTTCAAGCTCCACTCTTCCTAATCCTCCTCTATGCCAAAACCAAGCTGCTTTGCTTCCACTCACCTCATGCAGGGAAGCTAAATTCACTGCTTGCAAAGAAAACTCAAGTCACAGCAAGAGCTGCTCTTGCAGGGTCTGGGAAGCAAGCAGCCACGTACTTTGAGAAGCAACAGCATCTGGGATTGGGTGGTTCTCTGAAGCTGGGGGCCATGGAAACCTGTCAGTGACCTAGCAAGTTTTAAGAAGGTTCTGTAGATACTTGTCCATGGCTTGAGAGCAGGGCCAAGAATGTTAAGTCTTTTCTCTTTGCTTCTGAGTAAGAACTTCCATTCTCATGCCCTCACTGTTATTGTGGTTTCCCAAAGCACGTAAGTACCTTCTTTTAAAAGAAAAGGGTTTCCCTTTTTTAGAAGTTAACTACCTGCTTTAAGGAAGTAAAACAAAAGCTTCATCACCTCCAAGCAGCCCTTCCAAAATCCCTCATCAGTGGTTAACAACTACTTTGGGAAAGGCAAGATGGCCCCTACTACATTTTTTTTTAATTATTATTTATTTTATGTATATGAGTGTTATGCAGGAATGTAAGTGAACCTGTGTCATGCAACACCCATGGAGATCAGAAGAGGGCATTAGATTTCCCTAGAACTGGAGTTATGCACAGCTGTTAGCTGCCATGTGGGTGCTGAGAATTGAACCCAGGTCCTCTGCAAGAACAACCAGTGCTCCTAACTGCTGAGCCATCTCTCCAGCCCACTACCCACATTTCTACCCATCCTAGACACCCAATTCCATATAGAAATGTCCACTGTGAATTAGCTAGGGAGAAATGATTCCCAGTCCTCACCACTGCAAACAGCAGTAATTTACCTTTAACCTCGCTCTGGAAAAATCTCTGGAATACTTAAGGGACAGAGGCAGGACATACTTATTACAAAGACTGCAAAGCAGTTTAGGTGTTTCTGTTTGTCCTCTGCACAACTTTGTACTTAGCCTCCTGCTGTATCTACAGTGAATAGAAGGGTTTGGCCTCTCAATGGATGGAGACTCAGAAACTTCTGACAGCTTCTACTCCAAGTACAACCCAATTTGAGAAATACTCCATTATGAAAATAAAATGCTTTCCATTCCTTCAACAGGCCTTTGTCCTGCGCCCTGTCCCCCTCACCTACACCCCCACCCAGGCAATTGTAAGAGTGAATTCCTAGGCCACCAACTGCTGCTGCTTTTGGTATTTGACCATTTAAGGAGTTGTGAAAAACAGGGACCCTTAAAGAAATATTGAGGTGACAATACTTTTTTTAATTAATTTTATTTATTTCTGTATGTTTATGAATGTACTGTCTGCATGCAAGTTTGTGCACCCTTGTAGTGCAATGCCACCGAGATCAGAAGAGGGTGTCAGATTCCCCTGGAACTGGAGTTCTCCTGGAATTGGAGTTTCAGACGGTTCTCGGCCACCATGTGAGTGCTGGGAATCGAACCCGGGTCCTCTGTAAGAGCGGTCGGCGCTCTTAACCACTAGGCCATCTCTCCAGCCCAACAATACTTTTTTAAGACACAAAACTTAGGTCTTATGAAATCTATGTTTTAAA
This sequence comes from Rhizomys pruinosus, assembly GCA_009823505.1. Lineage (NCBI taxonomy): Eukaryota > Metazoa > Chordata > Mammalia > Rodentia > Spalacidae > Rhizomys > Rhizomys pruinosus. The sequence continues at coordinate 1,861,513 of VZQC01005691.1, forward strand.
ATTATTTCTCTTGATGGGGCTGGAGAGATGACCTAGGGGTTAAGAGCACCATCTGCTCTTGCAAAGGACCCGGGTTCCATCCCCAGCACCCACATGGCGGCTGAGAATCGTCTTTGACTCCAGTTCCAGGGGAATCGACACCCTCTTCTGACCTCCGCGGGCATTGCACAACACGGGTGCACAGACCTACATGCAGACAGTACATTCATACACATAAAAAATAAATAAAATTAAATAAAATAAATAAAATTATTTCTCCTGAGAGGCAGCACAGCATAGTGGCCACTCGGAGTTTTTGCCTGGGTGAAATCAAGTCCACCATTTATCAGCTGGGTGACGACTTAATCTCTCTGGGCCTCAGTTGCTTCCATCTGTGAAACGTAGCAAGGAACCTACTTCATGGGCAGCTGTCACAATGAATGACAAACACATAAGTACTATGAGTTTACTATTATCTAACTCTCAAAAACTAAAATACAGGATTCTCTTTTGAGTAATTTCCATAAAGATTCAGAAAGTCTGGGCTCAAATAACAGGAAAACCCCTTCTAGTCACATGACCTTCATCTCAACCAGCTTTCTCTAAACTAGCAGGGTCAATGACAGCCAAAGGACTGGGGAGCTGCTAGGATTTACCTCGCAAGCGTGTGGGCATTAACAGTGTATTGCAAACTTGATTTCAAAGTAAAATGTCCTCAAAATCCCAAGCTAAAATTCTTGGCAATTGGCCTCACCCCCACCCCGAAACAAATGATCCAGCCCTACCCTTCCTCCCACTTCTCAACTAGATGCCTAAAATAGCATGAAATGACCTCACTTCCTGCTCATCCTTTCTAAACACAGATCTGTGTTTAAGTACCCCGGTTCAAGGACCATTGCCTCAATCCTATCTTCCAAGCAAGGTCCCTATCTACCCAAAACACTAGTCATGTGACCAACCCTCTAGGAATATCTCTAGAGCTGCACACGCATGTCTTCTAACCAAAGCTGATCACTGCACTTTTCCAGAAATACTGTTTACGTATGTTCCACTCCCACATCCGACTAGGCTGGTGTAAGCCCTCAATAAATGGAACGGATGTGCGCCTTCAACATCCTTCAGCAAGGCTCCAACAGTACCTACCAATCTACAATGTAGGTTACCTATATGGGTAAGACTCTAGTCTTGAGTTTTAACTGCCCTCAAGCAAGTTGTGATTCAAACTCAAGGATACTTTTAACATGTATTGCTTTACAACTATGCAGGACTTGATCTGACACTTTCCTTTTATGTTCTTAGGCGCAACGTTTCTAGAAAGTTTGCGAATAAAATCTATTTCAAGCCACGCCGCAGTGGCAGGTGCAAAACCAAATCTGAAATTCAAGCTGTTTATCAGTCAAGGATACATCAATATCATGGGTGAAGAGACAGGGATTTGCTCTCGGTTGTTCCTTAAGCAGGCCTCTCCTGGGAAAACTGCGCTTCTCCAGGTGTGGCCAACGTTGCCCGCATCCCCTCCACGCCCTGCATCCTGCAATCCGTTACACCTCCGTGAGAACCATTCCCGACAGAGGGCGGATCCTCAGCGTTTCGGCTTCTCCCCGGATCGCCGCAGAGGGGCGCCCCGTCCGGCGCCGCGTCGTCATGCCGCGCCGGGGTAGCCTGGTCTCCTTCCCTGCCTCGCGGCCCTCCATCACAGAGCGCCCGGAGTCCCTCCCCGCCCCGCCCCCTCTCCATCCCTCCCTGTGCCCCAGTTCGGCCGGTCTCGGCTCTGCCCAGTCCTCTTTCGCGTCCTCCCCCTCCCCTCTCCTCCCCCGAGGCGGCCCCGCTCCCACGTGACCGGCGGGCGAGCGCGTCGGGGCCCGAGCCGCGCACTGGAACGTCCAGGACTGCGGAGGAGCCGCGGTAGAGACGGCACAGCGGGCCACGGTGCGGACCGCGCAGCGGGCCGGGGTGCGGACGTCGGGGCGGGCCGGGGAGTGGATGGCCGAGGGGGTCGCGTGGGGCGGGCCGGGGCGGCGCGGGCCAGGCTGGTCGTACCTACCGCGAGGCGCGAGGAGCGCCGCGTCCCGCCGCCGTCGCAACACTGCCGCGTCCTCCGCCTACGCGGCAGGACCCCCGCCCGCTCCCGCCCCGCGCCCGTCCCTCCTCCCGCGCTCCAGAAAGAGAAGATGGCGCTCAGCTGCCTCAGGAAGTGACGTCGCCTTATTTGCATGCCAGCGCGGCCAGCCAATGGGCGCAGAGTGTGCCTGGGGACCCCTGGGTGCTTCCCACTGGCCCCTCCAGGTCCCTGGACCCCGCCGGCCTCCAGGCTCTGGAGGGGGGTGGAGCCTGCAGCAGCCCCCTCCCCTGCACCCTCCCGGTCCAGTGGATGGCCTGCCAGCCTCTCACCACCTCTGGGCAAGCTCTCCTGAGAGGTTGAGTTGCTGGTGACGTCATTAGGGGGTGGGGAGAGTGCGTCATCAACCATGTGACCAATCACATGGGCTGACCAGACCTCTGACTTGGTTTGCATGGGATGGGGGGTGGAGCTAGTGGCAGGCCAATGGGCGACCCCGCCCATTCCTACCAGCCAATAGGAAGCCAGCCCTGAGGAGATTGTCTTGCCATTGGAGGATAGGACTTCAACTCCAGGAACTTGGACCAGTGTGCCTATGATTGACATATTTTGGTGAGCCAAAGGGATAGGCTCTCCAGAGCCATCATTCTTTTTTAAGAACATTTATGTCACACCATTTAGGAATCTTCATTTTGAAGTTACATGTGCAAATAAATTGTCTAAGAAGAGGGTTAATTGCATGTATTTGCATCATAGAATATTTTCCAAATTAGGTTGTACATGAAGTAGGAGCTTTCAAAGTGCTTGGGAGTCTCCATCCATTAAGAGACCAAGCCCCTTCTGTAGAAAGCCTCTGATGTAGTGGGAGGCTAAGCAGTAACTTTTGGAAGGAGGGAAGAGAAACACCTTCTGAAATGCTTTGTAGTCCTTTTAACAGGCCTTTGTCCCATCCCCACACCTTAAGAATTCCAGAGAGTTCCCAGGCTGACAGTTGTCCTTTTCAACCCTGTCCACGGAAGGCCATGTTTCTTTCCAGGAAAACCAAACCAAGACTTGGGCTCCCATCAACAGCCATGTCTGGTGTCTAGGTTCTACTGGAGCTGATGGCTTCTTCCATATTTGCTCTTCTCTTTCTGAAACCACATTGTACATCTCCCTCAGTTGCACCTTTCTCTACACTGCCTTCTGTTCAGTTTGGCCCAATGACTAGGAACAACAGGCATTCACTAACTATCCGCATCAGTTTTTAAATGTGTCCAGTGATGAGCTGATGAAATTGAACCATGGTTTACTTTCATTTCCTACAAGAAGATAAGTCTTACTTGTTCATAAATTATAGCTTCGTTTGGTTGTGAAGTTACAGCAGTACACAGTCATGATGTCTCTAAACACTTTCCTTAAGGAATTGTGGGTGAAATGAAAAGTTGGCTAGAGTCTCCCTTCCACCATGTGGACAGGTCCTCTCAGATGTCTCCCCTCATTTCTTCAAACAACAGTCTTTGCCTTCTTGACTCCTCCATTTCATGTCTTGCCTTCTCAGTACCATCACTCTGCAGAAACTTTTGGTCACCAGTAATTTCCCAGTTGTTGAATCCAAGGATAGTCTTTAGTCTACATCCTTCTGGACCTATCCTACCTCTGTAACCACTATAGACACTTCCAAAAGCGCCGAGCACTCCCCACACTTGTATTGAGGGCTCAGCCAGCCCCTCTGTTCCCAAGCTTTCCTCAGCAGTGAATCCCAGTGTTGACAGATTCGGCCTGCTTTCTTCTTCAGCCATTTTTGTCATGGGTGAAAAAGCAGACATGATGGACTAGATTATACTATGCTCCTCTTGACCCATCTTCAAAGAAAAGAGAGGAACAGAAGAAGCCATCAGGCAGCAGGAGAAGGGCCAAGGTCACTTTCTGAAATGAAGAGCTGTGGCTGCAGTCAGTGTACTATGGTTAGACCCCAGTACAAGGGAGTGAAAACTGTTCTGCCTATAGAAAGAAAGCAGCCTCAAGAGACCCTTGGGTAAAAAAAAAAAAAAATAGGGAGTAAAGGCCCCTTTTAATATTCTTGTTCTGTGTAGTGTCTGGAGGGGAAGGTGTTATATCTGACCTAAAAGCCTGACGGTCATACCAATTTTTACTTGCTTGGTAAAATGCCAGGCCTCACTCTTACTACAAGCATGTTGTGACTTAGGTTTTTATATCAATTCTGGAGAGACACATTTTATAGCTCTGGTTCATAGATAATTGGTCTGTCTTTGAAGTAGAAAACATTGCTTCCAATTTTCCCACTTTTAACTTAGCAAACTTTCTAGAATTTGCAACTGGTCAAGGCCCTGTGACTTGATAAGAGATAACCCAAAGTTCTCTTGTATGGTCCTATAACTTGCATGCTTTGATCCCTTGATATGAAACTTAGGATGTTCCAAGTTTTTTACAAGTTTAAAGGCCCTGACTTGGGGGAAAGAGAATGCTTCAACCCATCCTGAAAATAAACATTTAATAAAACAGGTTCAACTCCATGGAGGAAACCCGCCTAGAGATATTCAGAGCACTCTTGGGTTGGCCCTGCCATGTTCTACCCCTACAAACTAGGATTATATTGTGAAACTGAAGATAATCTCGACTGTGTTTTAAAAGCTTTCCCAGCCAGGAGTATTGGTGCACACCTTTAATCCCAGCACTCAGGAGGCAGAGGCAAGCAGATCTCTGGGAGTTCAAGGCCAGCCTGGTCTACATAGTGAGTTCCAGGACAGCTGGGCCTAAAGATCCTGTCTCAAAATAAAAATAAAAAAATAAAAAGAAAGTTTTCCCACCAGTATTGACAATATATAACCAGTTTTTCTTTCTGTGACATATACTTTGATTGTGATTTACATCATAGGTATTTGACACGCCTGGTACTGCCAAGTGTCCTAGAAGTGCCAGAGATTGACTGGGTGAAGGCAGGCATACTCATCCCATCTTCCCACTTGAGGCCAGGGCTAAAGGTAGATATCTGTCATCAGATTTATTCTGTAGGAGCTTACTTGAGATTATCATCTTGGTTGGCAAATGACCTTCTAGAGAACATCTCTTTCAATTTGCATGATGTTGCTTTGCACAGGTCCCAACCTTGATGACAGCAAGTACAGCTAAAGTTCCACCAAGGAGGGAGAACGGGGAAAGTGAGAAACTTTACTTACTTCCAGAATATCCCAAAGTTATGATCTGACAATATAGGAGGGCAGAAAATCAAAGTGGTCTTTTTTTTTTTTTCTATTTTCTCATTCAATAATCTACACAGATGTCTTTGGTTTCTTGTCACCATTAGAAAGTCAGGGAACTTCTCCCAACCCAACAACCACCTAATTCTTCAGTGGATATCATCTGGGTGTCCTGTGATCCACTTCAGTTCTGACATTGTCTACCTAGATGGAGGTCATCCAGTCTCACAGATTGGAGATGCAGTTCCCTTGACTGTGCTCTAATTACACTACCTTGTCAGTCATGTCACTTCCACTTCAGAGGATCCAGCTTCCCATCGGTGTTCACACATCCCCCTCCTTGAGTTGGATTGATTTCGGGTAGTGGCTCTAAGAACTCAAAAACAGAGTTACTGGTTTGTTTAAAGGATATTAGAGCAGATGCTAAGGAATTCCAGGTGGAAGAGATGCCCAGAGCAAGCAATATGGAAAGGGCAGAGTCCTATGCCTTCAGGAAGGACATGATCTTCCATGAGCCTCCACATGTTCAGGCATTAAGAGTTCCCTCAATGCAGTCTTTAATAATGCTTTGTATGGAGGCACCATTATGTAGGTGTGATAGATGAGATCAGTGGCCACTGCTGACCATCTCATCACTTCCTGGAGGCTGGGGAATGTGCCTGAAAGTCCCAAACTCTAATACTACATTGGTCCTTATAGGGCTGGTCCCCAGCCCCCCACCACCACCCCTCACTCCCTACCACCCATCCCCACCCCAGCTTCCAAGAGACTGCCAACTGAGCCACCTTATTAGCACAACAAAGAAATAAATTAGCACTTTGGGGATTTCAGGGATTTTAGGAGTTACCTGCCTAAAAATATCTCTGGTAATATCATAGTGCACCACCTGAATTGATTTCCTGTCTGCTCTGACTAGTAGAGCAGCTCTAGTGAGTACAGAGTCTTGCCTTGTAGAGAATTTTACCTCCTGCAGCAATCCATCCCAGCAGACTTTAAATGAAGCATAGCATATTCCCACCTGGTTACTTACAAGTTCAGACAGATATGATTCACCAATAAGTAAACTTACAGCAGCATTCTCAACCACTATAACTCTAGCTAAGACAAATAAAGTTCCCTAACTGAGGTGGTAGTCAAGAGATATCTTCCTTTGATGGAGGCAGCAGTGAAAGATGCTAGGTGTAGCAGTGACAAGCAGAATGCGGAATGCGAAAGAGAGCCACAGGCTTTCAAAGATGAACTGGCTGCTCCACCCAGCAGCAGCATCTGGGCTGCATAAGGAACCATGGAGTTAAAAGGGAGACAGGACTGACTCAGCATCAGCTGTTGTCTTGAGACACGGTCGAGGCCCTATATTTGTGTCTCACCCTTAAGAGTGCCTCATATTCATTTATAATAAACTGCTTGTCTTCTACACTGTGCTCTGTTTCAACTGAATTCATTCAAGGACTATCACAGATCAGCATCAGAGAGAACAGAGATGTGTTTTCCAGATCAGGTAGAGAAATTTTGTGGGCCACTTGCAATACCAACTACCTCCATGGCATGTTCCCTTGGGGAATAGTTGGGCATGGTGGCAGTCTGTAATGTAGGAAGAAAGCTGAGACTATTAGGAATGGATGAGGTTGACCATTACCTTCGGTGATGTTAATTCAGCTGATCTGCCTGGGGTGTTAACAGTATGGCAGAAATATGGAAACCTCCTTCCTTGGAGCACACCTATGATTTCCTTTAACAAGAAAGGATGATCTCATAACAAACTGATGGTTTCCATCTTGGTGAGTGCAAAGCCAAAACAAAACACAGCCAAGATATATGGGAGTGGAGAAAGATTTATGGCCTGCAGCAGGCAAGCAGAACATGGAAGTTATTCCTGAAGCATTATCCTCCCCAAACAAAGTAAAAACCAGGATTTTATTTGAGGAGCCTATATGTATTCATACAGAGAAGTAAAGTACTTGAGGAGTGCACACATTCCTGAGCATTCTCATATAGGAGTACATTGCTGAGGATGCCCTGTTTGGGGTCATAATTTAAAAAGGAAAGGTAATGAGGAAAAGAATAAGCCCAGAGCAAGACCGTAAAGGAAGGCCACAGTGTGACCCATGAGGAGGTAAAGAACTTACTGAGTTTTCTAATTGATTACAAGCAGAGGTCTGGGGAATATGTGTGGGAATAGTTTTTTTTTTTTTGGGGGGGGAATAGACTTTAAGGGTGTAGGATAATCGTTAGAGGAACATAAAACTAGATCAGGGGGCTGGAGAGATGGCCTAGCGGTTAAGAGCGCTGACCGCTCTTGCAGAGGACCGGGGTTTGATCCCCAGCACCCACATGGTGGCTGAAAACCATCTTTAACTCCAGTTCCAGGGGAATCCAATGCCCTCTTCTGACCTCTGCAGCATCACACTACACAGGTGCACAAACCCACATGCAGACAGTACATTCATACACATAAAAAAATAAATAAAATTAAAAAAAAAAAACCTAGATCAGGCTGAATTTAATGATATGGGTCCAGAAAGGGGAAATTCTAGGCTTTGTGCCCTCTCTTAAAGCTATCTGCATCCCCGCCTACTACTAAAGGTTTTTAAAAGGTTGACTAAAGTGGGGCTGGAGAGATGGCTCAGCACTGCTCTTGCAGAGGACCTGGGTTCAATTCCTAGCACCCACATGGCAGCTACGAACCTTCCTAGGCCAGGCGTGGTGGCACATGCCTTTAATCTCAACTCGGGAGCCAGAGGCAGGCAGATGTCTGTGAGAGCTCCAGGCCACCTAGGACTAAAGGGAGACCCTGTCTCAAAAAGAAAAAAAAAAAAAAAAAGTTGGCTAAAGTATGGGTGAAAAGATGGCCGACTGTAAACGAGCTGGAGCTGCCTGTTACCTCTCGGTTAAGTTTGATGAAGAGTAAGAAGCTCAGGGAAACTGGAATATCAGAGTGGATTTGTCACGTAAAACACCTTCTTCTGGGGCTGGAGAGGGAGTTCAGCAGTTAAGAGCACTGGCTGTTCTTGCAGAGGACCCAGGTTTAATTCCCAGCACACAAATGGTGACTAACAACCACCTGTAACTCCAGTTCCAGGGGATCTGACAGCCCTCTTCTGTCCTCTGCAGGCACTGTACGAGATGGGTGCACTTATACACATGCAGGCAAAATACACATATACATATACATAATATAAAAATAAATTAAAAAACACATTTTTAAAAAAATAAATTAAAAAACACATTCTTCCACAATGGGAAGGTCCAAAAGATATATCCTTCACTAACACTAGAAAAAACAGATATGTGAGCTCACTAAAATCCTCAAAGAGCTGTCTTTGCTTGTCTCTATGTGTTAGACTTTAGTGGAAGCTGCCGCTGCTCAATGAGTAACTAGATCCAGAGTAGGGCCAAGTGGCAGCACTCAAGTCACCCAAGGCAAGGTGACCACTTACTGAAATGGACAACCTTAGGAAAGCAATGGTCATAATAGTCTGACTCATGTAGACATATGGCACTATACGTGAAATAGATAGAAAGAATACTAAATTCTTACTTTATCTGTAGTAGCAGAAAATTCCTGAACAAATAAACAAAAGGAACCATAATTTCACCATGTCAAAACATAAATGGGCAATTTTGTGTTTCTACAATGTCAGAATTTGTTAAATAATAAATTCACAAGTTATGTTGGTTTTTTTTTTTTTTTTTTTTTTTNATAGCCCCAGCTGTCCTGGAACTCGCTCTGTAGACCAGGCTGGCCTTGAACTCACAAAGATCCGCCTGCCTCTGCCTCCCAAGTGCTAGGATTAAAGGCATGTGCCACCACGCCCGACTAAGTTATGTTGGTTTTATTGTCTGTAGTGTATCAAGTAGTCCTGATTTCACTTGATAGATGGCCACTGACAATCACAAGTATTTTATTACTAATATTCTCATCATACATTATACTGCACACTGTAATATTTATGTGCATATATATTTTTTTTAAAGAAAGCAATTTAATGGGTAAAGAAGTCTCACTAGAAGCAGAGTCAGAGCTGATACAGATACAAAGAGAATCACTGAAGGTGGTTAGATTGGATATTTAGGAACCCAGGTGGAGAGCTGCTGAAGACATACAGAACCAACCCAAGGGTTGGATGGGTGACTGGACAGAAGGGCAGGTGGACACAGATGGATGGCAATTTTTGTGGGATGAGTCAAAGAGTGGGAACTATGCTGAACAGATGCTCCAGAAATAGGAGTTCTCTTTCAGTCCCTGAATGTACATACCAGAAGGTGAGATGACAAGTCAGTGGGGCACTCACTATCACAGTATTAGGTGTGCTTTTTTTATGGGGTCCAGGTAAGGATGTTACACCCTTCATTGGTATGGTGTCTTCAAGTTCTTAGGCCTGGTACTTTTGATATGGTTTCAATATGCTCATGTGCCCATATGCTACCAATCCACTTCAATAAGTATACATGTGGTAAATATTGAATTATAGGAATAAGTTATTTATCAGTCTATGCCTCACAGTTAATGCTGGATAGATACTGGATGTGCACATAAGTGAGATTCAGAATGATCCTGACACTGGATTTGCACTAAAAATGGATCCACATTCAACTTTGTAAAATGGAGTCACCTGGGTCAAGGCACACCCTATAAGCCACTATTCTACAGAGTATGAGTAACTTAGAGGAGGGTACAGCTTGATATCTACAAATGGCACCTTGAATCTCCCTATAACAGGAAAATAGTGGATCTTCAAATTTCCAGACTTAAGCAAGTTTATAGACACAGAACCCTTGAGTGGCCAGGAAGCCAGGTTTGCTTTGGGAAGGACCTTTCTATACTCCTGAAAGATTTTCCTGTTACTCTTTCTCCCATTCTTCCCCCCAAAGGTGTACAGTCTTTTACCCAGGGTACTTACACATTAGGGAAAGGACATAATCAGAGCTTAAGGGCCTGGCTCTGAATTCCATTGACTCAGAGATCCCAAATAGCCTTGGGCTTATGAAAACCATGTAATCAATGGGAGTTTTAGTCAAGGTCCAACTCATAGTAGGTCCAGTGGTTCTCTGAATTCATCCTGTAATTATTTTCCCAGACACAGAATAAATAATTACGACAGATATACTTAGAAGTTACAGAACCCCGACATTGATGTAGAATCCTGGCTCTTGTGATTGAAAAGGCCAAATGGAAACCATCAGACCTGTCTCTGTCTCAGAAGACACATCCCTGTGTAATGTTTCTATTTGACCTGTGTTCTAGTTCTCTTTTCCATTGCTGTGACAAAACACTCCTACCGACACCAACTTGGGGAGGAAAGGGTTTATTCAGCTCTCATCTCCTGGGTGCACAGGCCATGGAGGAATGCTGCTTACTGGCTTGCTCCTCTGACCCATGCCCAGCCTGTTTTTTTTTGTTTTTTGTCTTTTCAAGACAGGGTCTCCCTGTAGCCAGGGTCTTCCAGCTGGCCTGGAACTTGCTCTGTAGACCAGGCTGGCCTTGAACTCACAAAGATCTGCCTGCCTCTGCCTCCCAACGGCTAGGATTAAAGGCATGTGCCACCATGCCCGGCTTGTTTTCTTTTTCTTTTTCTTTTTTTTTTTTTTTTTTTTTTTTTTTTTTGTTTTTTTTT
>VZQC01005691.1:1884514-1910642 GCA_009823505.1 Rhizomys pruinosus
CCCCTCCCCCTCCCCCTCCCCCTCTCCCTCTCCCTCTCTCCCTCTCCCTCCCCCTCTCCCTCTCTTCCTCCCTATCCCTTTCTGCCTTCCATGCTCCCTGTCAGCCTCCAGCTCTCTCGTTCAGATTACTGAGCTTAATGCTCAGTCTGGTCTTTGCTTCCAGAACGCTGGTCCCAGAGTCCACGTCCCAAAACTGACTTGCCCCCCCTGCACTCGCAGGACAGTTCTGAGGCCTGGGGGATACTGTTCTATACTCCTGAGATTAGGTGAGGACACTCCGTATTTCTCAGAAGTGCTGCTATGGCTGAGTCTTCTGCCCTCCCCTTCTCTCTGCTCCACATGTTCTGGGAGAAACTCATTCCCTCCTGCCTCCAGGAGCTTAGACCTGCTTTGATCTCTCTCTCTCTCTCTCTCTCTCTCTCTCTCTCTCTCTCTCTCTCTCTCCTCTCTCTTTCTCTGCCTCTGTCTTAAGAGATTTTCGGTGGGGAAGGAGGGTGAAAACTTGTGTCCTACTATCATCAAAACTCAGGCTGGGCATGGTGGAGCATGCCTTTAATCCCGGGCTCAGGAGGCAGAAGCAAGTGGATCTCTGTGAGTTCAAGGCCAGTCTGGTCTACATAGTGAGTTCCAGGACATCTGGAGCTACAGTGGAAGGAGGGTGAAAACTTGTGTCCTACTACCATCAAAAGCCAGGCTTTTTCCCACCTTTTCCATCCAGCTACTTTGTTTCACTACTGTAAAACTGGCCTGCCCTTGGGCTGTTCCGGGCTTGGCTCAAACTAGAGAAAAAGAAGTTGGAGTGTGCCTCATTGGCTGCTGGGGTTGCACAGTGCTCTCTTTTTCCATGGTGGCTACGTTGAACCACGCCCCCATTCCTTCTTGATCTGAACACGGGCATGGACAAACTTACCAAAACTGGGGCTGGAGAGATGGCCTAGCGGTTAGGAGCGCCGAGGCTCTTGCAGAGGACCCGGTTTCGATCCCCAGCACCCACATGGCGGCCGAGAGCCGTCTGAAACTCCAATTCCAGGAGAACTCCAGTTCCAGGGGAATCGACACCCTCTTCTGACCTCCGCGGCATTGCACGACACGGGTGCACAAACTTGCATGCAGACAGTACATGTACATTCATACACATACAGAAATAAATAAAATTAATAAAATAAAAAAAATTTTTTAAACTGGTAAATTTAAAGTGGATACTGGTAGCCTAACATCTAATGTCATGTTCTAATCCTTTCACAATTTATTTTGTTTTGGGTTTTCCTCTTAGATTATTATAAACAAAAAAGCAACTGAGTCTGACACCATACACTATCTACTGGCCACTATCTGCCTGGACCAAACACCTGGCACCCAGAGGAGCTAAGACAGAGACCAGATCGTAACCTTCCAGCCTGACACGCCCCCTCCCCTAGAGACTTCCCCTCTCATCTCAGCTCTGAAGCAGATACAAAAGAGAGAGCAACGTCCCTTCTCTTATCTTTTTTTTTTTTTTTTTTTTTTTTTTTTTTTTTTTAGTCTCCTTTTTGAGACAGGGTCTCCCTGTACCTCCAGCTGTCCTGGAACTCACTCTGTAGACCAGGCTGGCCTTGAACTCACAAAGATCCGCCTGCCTCTGCCTCCCAAGTGCTAGGATTAAAGGCACGTGATCTTATCTTAATCAAAAGGCTGGACCTTAGGTCTGACTCTCCTAGGATTCCAAGGGACACACAGATGTCCTCTCCCTTCAGAAGCTATCGGTCAGTGATCTCTCTTCCTCCTTTACCTGGCCTGCCCTGGACGGCATCTCTGCTGTTAGCTGCCATGTGTGAACAGGCTTGCCAGCCCTGATCATTCCTGCAGTAAATATGTCCCAGAGTGACCTTGAGCCTCATGTGTCTGTCTTTATCTGGGGTTCACACCTGCATTGATCCAACCATATATGCCCCCTTTTTTACTAACATTAACCACTGAGCCATCTTTCTAACCCCATATTTTTGTTTTTAATCAGACTCTTTATCTTACTCTTCTCTCTTGTTCCTCACACTATCATTCTTTTTTATTTTCATTAATATTGCCCCTTCTTTCTTGTTCCCCTACCCCATCCCCTCTTGCATTTGTTTTATTATTGTTATTTTTACCTTTATTTTTAATTTTTTCTAATTTATTTTACATTTTTGTGTGTAGGTGTTTTGTTGTTGTTGTTGTTGTTTCTTGAGACATCATCTCATTTATCTCAGGTTGGCCTTGAATTTACTATGTAGGTGGGGTCAAGGTAGGCCTTGACTTTTCAATTCTCCTCCTTCCAAATCCCAGTTACTGAGATCACAGGCATCTGCCGCTGCGCTTGATTCTGGGTCTTTGACCCAGGGCTTTGGGCATGCTGGGCACGCACTCTACCAAGCAAGCTACATCCCAGCCCCCTGTTCCTTCCTTCCCTTTCTATCATTATTGATAATATATTAGTTTTGGGGACTGGAGAGATGGCCTAGAGGTTAAGAGCACTGACTGTTCTTGCAGAGGACCCGGGTTCGATCCCCAGCACCCACATGGCGGCTGAGAACCGTCTGAAACTCCAATTCCATGAGAACTCCAGTTCCAGGGGAATCCGACACCCTCTTCTGACCTCCGCGGCATTGGACAACACGGGTGCACAGACCTGCATGCAGACGGTACATTCATACACATAAATAAAAACATTTTTTAAAAGTCCCTTGCAGAATTAAAAATATATATATTAGTTTCTTAGACAAGTTTTTATTCAATGTATGGGTTATGGGGAGTGTTTGTGTGGTGGTTTCACTGAGAAATGTCCCCCATATGCTTGTATATTTGAACACCTGGCCCCAATTGGTGGTGCTGTATGCAGAGGTTTAGGCGGGCGGCCTTGCTGGAGGACGCACATCAGGAAGCCTGGCTTTGAGACTCATAGCTTCCTCCTTCTTCTGGTTTGCCCTCACTCTGCTTCCTTTGCATGCTCTCAGCCTCCTGCTCCAGCTGCCTCCTGCCACCATGTGTCCCCATCATTATAGACGCTCCCCCTGTAACCATTGCTTCTACAAGTTGCCTTGGTCATGGTGTTTTATCACAGCAACAGAAAAGTGGCTTACTGTCGTGTGGTTGCTGTGGCAGTGACTTCTTTTCTCCTCTCTGAATGATTCCAGTGACTGAACTTTGAAGAAAATTCTGCTCACTAAGGTGTTCTAGCTGAGCATGGTGGCACACGCCTTTAACCCCATCACTCCGGAGGCAGAGGCAGGAAGATCTCTGCTAGTTCAAGGCAGGAAGATCTCTGTTAGTTCAAGCCTGGCCTACATAGTGAGTTCCAGGACAGCTGGAGCTACAGGGAGACCCTGTCTCAAAAAGACCAAAAACAATGTCTATGTAAAACTGAAAAAGATATCCCTTCCAACAGATGTACAAATTGTTGTTTGTTTTTGTTTTTGTTTTGTTTTTTTTTTTTTTGGTCTTTTCAAGACAGGGTCTCCCTGTAGCCCCAGCTGTCCTGGAACTCACTATGTAGACCAGGCTGGCCTTGAACTCACAAAGATCTGCCTGCCTCTGCCTCCCAAGTGCTAGGATTAAAGGCGTGCGCCACCATGCCAGGCAGATGTACAAACTGTAACAAGGGAAGAAGTATGAAAAAGCAACATAACAGGATCCCTCCACATTTTCATAACTGTTCTAGTATCTCTTCAATGGCTGTGACCAAAACCAACCTGGGGAGGAAAGGGCTTATTTGGCTCAGATCTCCTAGGTCACAGTTCATCACAGAGGGAGCCCAAGGTAGGAATTCAGGGACTGAAGTACAGGCCATCAAGGAATGCTGCTTACTGGCTTGCTCCCCTGGTCCATGTTCAGCCTGCTTTCTTATACAGTACAGGACCACCTGCCCAGGGATGTCACCACCCACAGTGGGCTGGACCCTCCCACATCACCCAGAAATCAAGAAAATACCCCACAGACATGGCCACTGGCCAGTCCAATGGAGGTAATTGCCCTATGGAGGCTCCCTCAACCCAGGTGTGCCAAGTTAACACTAAAGCTAGCCAGCACAATAAATCTTAAGTAACTTCAAGATATTGAAGTGGATAAAATGCAAGATGAATTCAAAAGTCTAGTTTGTTGTTGTTGTTGTTGTTTGGTCTTTTTGAGACAGGAGACCCTGTAGCTCCAGCTGTCCTGGAACTCACTATGTAGACCAGGCTGGCCTTGAACTCACAGAGATCCGCCAGCTTCTGCCTCCCAAGTGCTAGGATTAAAGGCATGTGCCACCACGCCCAGCGTGTCTAGTTTTTTTAATCATCAATGACTGGGTTGTAGATATAGCTCAGTAGTAGAGTGCTTGACATATGCAAGACTAGATTGAATCCTCAACACAGGAGGAAGAGGAAGAGGAGGAGGAGGAAGAGGAGGAGGAAGAGGAGGAGGAGGAGGAGGAGGAAGAGGAGGAGGAGGAGGAGGAGGAAGAGGAGGAGGAGGAGGAGGGGGAAGAGGAAGAGGAGGAGGAAGAGGAGGAGGAAAAGGAACCAATTAAAAAGGAAAAAAAGAGGGCTGGAGAGATGGCCTAGCGGTTAAGAGTGCCGACCGCTTTTACAGAGGACCCGGGTTCGATCCCCAGCACCCACATGGCGGCTGAGAACCGTCTGAAACTCCAATTCCAGGAGAACTCCAGTTCCAGGGGAATCCGACACCCTCTTCTGACATCCACAGCATTGCACAACACGGGTGCACAAACCTACATGCAGACAGTACATTCATACACATACAAAAATAATAATAAATAAATACATTTAGAGTCCATCGTAGTGGGAGGCATGGTGTCTGGGAGGCATAGTGGCTGGGGCTGGATCAGAAAACTGAGGTTCACATCTCCCAGTGAGCACAGGAAGTCAAGAGAGAGAGAGAGACTGGAAACTGCAAGGCTTGTTAAACTCACTAAGCCCTCCCCCACTGACATACTTCCTCCAGCATGGCCATGCCTTCTAAGACCTATGAAAACAGCGCCACCAACTGGGGACAAAATGTCTGAATATTTGAAGCCTATGGGGGACAGTCTCATTCAAACCACCACACTCACCTACTTGGGTGAGTTCCAGGCCACTAGAGACTTGTCTTAAGGGAAAACATAAAGGTGGATGGCATTTTAGGACTGATACCTGAAGTTGTCCTGTGGCCTCCACATGCATCCATACACATGCACCCGCACACACATGGCACAGCTGTATAGACATGTAAACCTGCATATGCATGTGTACACACGTGTGCACACACGTGTGCACAAACAGACATAAGACACGAGTCAAAGCCATTTATTTTAAGAGTGGAGAAAGATTTATTTTATGTAAGACATAAGGAAAGCATAGGAGTTTATTTTGAAACAGGGCCTTCCTTGCTAAACGGCGCCTTGGGGGTTTTGTTTGGAGAGCACTTGAGGGGCATGCACATTCCAAGAATGCTCAGTTTAAGTTCAAGAAGGAAAGATGACATATTGTTTTGGCATGCTTAGTTCAAAGTCATGGAGACATATTTGAAAGATGAAGATGGCAGAGAGGAATGTTTGGGGAGGTGTGTACAGAGCATGTTATAAAGATGGTGGGCAGGAATGTTATCTGGGAAGGCTTAGTTTTCTCTACAACGTTTTAATGGAATAAAAGGAAGAACATTTTAAGTTCTATAAATGTAGATATTTACCCAAAGTTGCTTGCCTCCCTTAGTGGCATAACTTGTGTTTATACTCAGGTATATGAGTTTAACATTTTATTTATTTTTATTTTTAATTAATTAATTAATTAATTAATTAATATATTTATTATATTTTAATGGATTCACAATATAAGAGCACAGTTGTTTTCAGACCACATTGACATTGCTCAGTTTGCCATACAATTAGGTAATTGGGTGCTAGCATACACAGATGAGGGATACCATTTGTTATTTGTTTTTCTGGGACTGTGTTACTTCACTCAGCATCATATCTTCTAGCTCCTCCATTTACCTGCAAAGCTCATGACGTCATCTTTCTTTACCTCTGCATAGAACTCCATTGTGTAGATGTACCACATTTTCTCTATCCACTCGTTAGTTGAGGGGCACTTGGGTTGGTTCCAGCTCCTTGCTATTGTGAAGAGAGCTGCAATAAACATGGCTGTGCATGTGTCTCTGTGGTAAGATGAGTCTTGTGGGTACATGCCCAGGAGTGGTATGGCTGGGTCAGGTGGCAAGTTCATTCCAAGTCTTCCAAAGGTTCTCCACAGTGCTTTCCATAGTGGCTGTACCAGTTTACATTCCCACCAGCAGTGGATGAGTGTTCCTCTTTCCCCACAACCTCTCCAGTACTTGGTATCATTTGTTTTCTTTATCCTAGCCAGTTTTATTGGAATAAGATGATATCTTAANCCTTCTCTACCCCCTTTCTCTCTGCTCCACATGTTCTGGGAGAAACTCATTCCCTCCTGCCTCCAGGAGCTTAGACCTGCTTTTATCTCTCTTCCTCTCCTCTCTCATCTCTCTCTCCTCTCTCTCTCTCTCTCCTCTCTCTCTCTCTCTTCTCGTCTCGACCGGTCGTAGAGATTTTCGGTGGGGAAGGAGGGTGAAAACTTGTGTCCTACTATCCATCAAAACTCAGGGGGCATGGTGGCAGCATGCCTTTAATCCCGGGCTTCAGGAGGCAGAAGACCCCAGTGGATCTCTGTGAGTCAAGGCCAGTCTGGTCTACATAAGTGAGTTCCATGACATCTGGAGCTACAGTGGAAGGAGTGGAAAACTTGTTGTCCTACTACCATGCAAGCCAGGCTTTTTCCCACCTTTTCCATCCAGCTACTTTGTTTCACTACTGTAAAACTGGCCTGCCCTTGGGCTGTTCCGAGTGCTTGCTCAAAATAGAGAAAAAGAAGTTGGAGTGTGCCTCATTGGCTGCTGGGGTTGCACAGTGCTCTCTTTTTCCATGGTGGCTACGTTGAACCACGCCCCCATTCCTTCTTGATCTGAACACGGGCATGGAAAAAACTTACCAAAACTGTGGGCTGGAGAGATGGCCCCTACGCGTAGGAGCGCCGAGGCTCTGCAGAGGACCCGGTTTCGATTCCCAGCACCCACATGGCGCCGAGAGCCGTCTGAAACTTCCAATTCCAGGAAAAACTCCAGTTCCGGGATCGACCACCCTCTTCTGACCTACCGCGGCATTGCACACAGGGGCAAAACTTGCATGCAAGACAGTACATGTACATTCTATACACATACACGAAATAAATCAATTTAAAAAATAAAAAAATTTTTTAAACTGGTAAATTAAAGTGATACTGTAGCCTAACATCTAAGCGATGTTCTAATCCTTGTCACAATTTATTTTGTTTTGGGTTTTCCTCTTGATTATTATAAACAAAAAAAAGCAACTGAGTCTGACACAGAACACTATCTACTGCTCACTATCTGGCCGGGACCAAAACACCGGCATCCAGAGCAGCTAAGACAGAGACAGATCCTAACCCTCCAGCCTGAACCCCCCTTCCCCTAAGGACTTTCATCATCTCAGCTCTGAGCAGATACAAAAAAGAAGCAACGATCGCCCTCTCTCTTATCTTGTTTTTTTGTTTTTTTTTTTTTGTTTTGTTTTTTTTTTTTTTTTTGGTCTTTTTTGAGACAGGGGTCTCCCTGTGCCTTAGCTGTGTCCCTGGAAAACTTCACTCTGTCGACCAGACTGGCTTTGAACTCACAAGATCCGCCTGCCATCTGCCCTCCAAGTGCCTATGATTAAAGCACGTGATCTTATCTAATCAAAAGCTGGACCTTAGGTTGCTCTCCTAGGATTCCAAAGTGACACACAGATGTCCTCTCCCTTCAGAAGCTATCGGTCAGTGATGCTCTCTTCCTCCTTTACCTGGCCTGCCCTGGACGGCAATCTCTGCTGTCAGCTGCCATGTTGTTAACAGGCTTGCCAGCCATGATCTATTCCTTGCCAGTAAATATGTCCCTAGAGTGACCTTGAGCTCTCATGTTGTCTGTCTTTATCTGGGGTTCACACCTGCATTGATCCAACCATATATGCCCCCTTTTTTACTAACATTAACCACTGAGCCATCTTCTAAACCCCAATGTGTTTGTGTTTAATCGATCTCTTGACTCCTTCGCTCTTGTTCCTCACACTATTTCATTCTTTTTTATTCATAATTGCCCTTCTTTCTTGTTCCCCACCCCATCCCTCGTTGCATTATTTTAGTCTTTTTATTACCTGTTATTGTTATATCTTTTTTCTAATTTATGTTTACATTTTTGTGTAGGTGTTTTGTTGGTGTTTTGTTTGTTTGCGTTGATGACATCATCTCATTTACTCAGGTTGGCCTTGAATTTACTATGTAGGTGGGGTCAAGGTAGGCCTTGACTTTTCAATTCTCCTCCTTCCAAATCCCAGTTACTGAGATCACAGGCATCTGCCGCTGCGCTTGATTCTGGGTCTTTGACCCAGGGCTTTGGGCATGCTGGGCACGCACTCTACCAAGCAAGCTACATCCCAGCCCCCTGTTCCTTCCTTCCCTTTCACATTATTGATTTAAATATATTAGTTTTGGGGACTGAGAGATTGGCCTAGAGGTTTAAGGCACTGACTGTTCTTGCGAGCGACCCGGGTTTCGCATCCCCCCAGCACCACACATGGCGGCTGAGAACCGTCTGAAACTCCAAGTTCCTGAGAACTCCAGTTCCAGGGAATCCGACACCTTTCCCTTTTCTGCCTCCGACAAAATTGACAGACACGGGTGCACAGAACCTGCATGCAGAACGGTACATTCTACAAACACTAAAGAAAAAACATTTTTTAACAGTTCCCTTGCCAGATTAAAAATATATATATTAGTTTCTTAGACAAGTTTTTATTCATGTGGATGGGTTTATGAGGGGTGTTTGTGTGGTGGTTTCCACTGAAAATGCCCCCATGAGGCTTGTGTATTTGAACACCTGGCCCCAATTGGTGGTGCTGTATGCAGAGGTTTAGGCGGGCGGCCTTGCTGGAGGACGCACATCAGGAAGCCTGGCTTTGAGACTCATAGCTTCCTCCTTCTTCTGGTTTGCCCTCACTCTGCTTCCTTTGCAATGCTGCTCAGCCCCTGCTCCAGCTGCCTCGCCACCATGTGTCCCCATATGATAGCTCCCCCTTAACCATGCTTCTACAAGTTGCCCTTGGTCTTGGTGTTCTATCACAGCAACGAAAAGTGGCTTACTGTCGTGTGGTTGCTGTGGCAGTGACTTCTTTTCTCCTCTCTCGGAATGATTCCGTGAACTGAACTTTGAAGAAATTCTGCTCACTAAGGTTTTCTCAGCGTAAGCATGGTTGGTCACCGCTTTTAAACCCCCATCACCGTCCGGTAGGCAAGGCAGGCAAGTCTCTCTCAGTTCAAGCAGGAAGACTCTGTTATTCAAGGCCAGGCCCGACTAGTGAGTTTCCAGGACGCTGAGTACAGGGAGACCCTTTTTGTCTCAAAAGACCAAAACAATGTCTAGGTTAAAACTGAAAAAATATCCCTTCCAACAGATGTAAAATTGTTGTTGTTTTTGTTTTTGTTTTTTTTTTTTTTTTGTGGTCTTCAAGACGGGTCTCCCTTTGTAAGCCCCAGCTGTCCTGGGAACTCATTATGTAGACCAGGCTGGCCTTGAACTCACAAAGATCTGCCTGCCCTCTGCCTCCCAGTGCGGATTAATGATTAAAGGCGTGCGCCCACCATGCCAGGCGAGATGGTACAAACTGTAACAAGGAAGAAGTAATGAAAAAGCAACATAACAGGATCCCTCCAATTTTCATAACTGTTCTCGAAGTATCTCTTAATGGCTTTGTGACCAAACCAACTTGGGAGGAGAGGAGGGCTTATTTGGCTCAGATCTCCAGGTCCATTTCAATCAAGAGACGCCCAAAGGGTAGTAATTCATGGACTGAAAGTACAGGCATCACAGGAATGCTGCTTTACTGCTTGCTCCCCTCGGTCCATGTATTTCAGCCTGTCTTCTTATACCAGTACCGGCCACCGCCCAGGTTTATGATCACCACCCACAGTGGCTGGAACTCCGCCACTCACAAAATCCAGAAAAAGAAAATAACCACAGCATGGCCAATGGGCCAGTCCAATGGAGGAATTCCCATGGCAGGCTCCCTCAACCCTAGGTGTGCCAAGTTAACACTAAAAGCTACCAGCACAACAATAAATCTTAAGTAACTTCAAGATATTGAAGTGGATAAAATGCAAAGATGAATTCCAAAAGTCTAGTTGTTGTTGTTGTTGTTGTTGGCTTTTTGAAACGTATACCTTACTCGTGGTGATTATGAACCAGGTGGCCATACAGACCGCGCTCGTCAAGTCTATTTAAGCGTCCACAGCCCGGTGTATTTTAATCTCATGACGGGGAATACTCATGTGCTATGTAGACCCTCACAGGGGAAGGAATTAGGGAGGGATAACAATGGTGGAAAGGCTGTCAGAGATTCCCTTCGTATAGTGCTAAATGGATATAAGGGTGATGACCCGAGGAATGTATCTGTTGTTTCATCATTTGATGCCCTTTCAGTATGTCGCTGTATTACTCCCGTGTGAGTGTTACATATGCTACTGGGGGGGGCGTTGTACTTGCACCCTTCACCAGGACGAAGGGAGAGAAAAGAGAAGAGAACGAAGAAGTAGTAGAGGGGAGGAAGGAAGGGCGGAGGCGAGCGGGTTAGGGGAGGAAAGCGAGAGAGAGAAGAACCATTATGAAAAAGGTCTGAGGATGCTTTCCGCGTCTTTACGAGTTTTGCCGCCCTTCGTGCTTTTCAAGTGTACCCGCTTTGGGTTTCGTTCCCCAGTCACCCACCCATCGTGCTGCACCGTCCTGAACTCCAAATTCCAGGAGAAACTCCGTTCCAGGGAATCCGACACCCTCTTCTGACATCCACACCATTGCACAACAAACCGGGTGCACCAACCTACATGCAGCACATGTAAATTCGTACACATCAGAAATACATAACAATTTATCTACTAATATATCTATATAATATATCTATACCATTACTCTAGTGCCGCCAAAGCGGGGACAAATCACTGAGCATTTGCAGGTAAATGGATAGGACTAGAAAGACATTATGTTAAGTGAAGTAAATACACAGTCCCAGAAAAAACAAACGACAAATGGTGTCCCTTGAATTGTGGAGCTAGTACCAATAACCCAGATAGTAAATATTTCTCGTGGGAGGGAACATAGTAAAGAAAACCACAGAAAACTGCATCGAAAAACTGACTGAAATGGTAAGTGGGGGGAAGGGTGGGGAGGGGGGGGGAAGGAGGGGAGCACCGGTGTATATATTCGTATTAATGCATATTACTGACGTGAGTTCACAAATATCCTCAGTTTTGCCAGCACTGTCGACGGTACCATACATGGTGTTTTTGTTAGGACTTAGTAAAGTAAAAGTAAAATATTGTATATATAAACAACATTGTTTACAGATACTTGATAAAAAACGGTTAATCATCGAGTTAAATGGAGATCTAAATGCACTGTTGTCCACATTTGTTACAATAACTCTGTAGGCCAATAACTTTTGGGGATTGCACATATACAAATTTTCGCTATAATTTCTCTGCTGTACAGATATCAACTTTGTAGATTCTCTCCTTTAAGATGATTTAATAAAATAATTAAGTTTGCTTCCCAAGGTTTAATTCATATATAGTCACCCAAAACCAAACCATGGGTGAATTGATGACGAATCTTGCCTTGCTTCCACCCTATAGTTATGTTACATACAACTGTCTTCTGGCGACTCAGGGTTTAAAAAAATAAAGGGGGGGAACAGATAGGACACTGAAAACCTTTTCTTCATAAACCTTTTCAATTCACATCTTAAAAAAAAAAAAAAAAAAACAAAAAACTACACGGGAAAAGTTTTGCATCCAACAAACAAATGTCACCACATATGGCTGAGAAAAGAAGATACAGCTTTGCATTGAGATGATGCACCAAAACAGTCAACTGAAAGGCTACCCCGGTCTGAACATTGAAAGGAAAAAAAGCCCTCAATTGCCATAAACAAAGATCGAACCCCTCTGTGGATCCTACGTCACAACTATTTATAATGAAGTCCTAATGAAACTTACCTTCTAGGTGCAGCAAAGGTTTGATATGAGAGACTTTCTTAGCTCCTCCCCCCCATAGAACAGGAGAAAAATGACGATGATGAGTCGTATCCCCAACTGTAAATTGGAGACAACTATTAAGAGGTAATCTCTTATAAACCAGGTAAAACTAAGCTTGGGCGTGGTGAACGCATGCCTTAAATCCTAGCACTTGGGAGGCAGAGGGCAGGCAGAATCTTTGTGAGTTCAAGCCAGCCTGGTCTACAGAGTGAGTTTTCCAGGACAGCTGGGGGCCTACAGGGAGACCTGTTTTAAAAAACCAAAGAAACCAACAAAAAAAAAAAAAAAAAAACAAAACAGAAAAACTGCCTTTTTAATTGACTAATAGACATAACACCTTGAAAAGGATTATTCTCTGTTCAGAACCAAATATAATATAAAGTCCTTAAGCCTAGGCACTTAAGGCAAAATATATCAATTACAGGAGCTCTGACATCAGAATGGATTATTCTACCAGGGAGATGTTGGCCAGGGATCCAAGCCCACAAAAGGTAAAGGCTCCTTCCGCTCAAACTGGGATACCCTGCAAAGAAGAGACGAAAAGGCCCTGCTGCCGAAGACCTGACATTAACATGGAAAATGTATTGAGACCACAGCTGCAAGTGTACAGATGGCCTCCTGGAACCCAGAGAGTGTTAACCAAAGGCCACTAACCAATAAAGCAAATACGGTCCTCCTTGAGTCAAGCAAGACCCACCATCAAGCACAGCTACACCTCACCTGCCTGGAATACTGTGCAGCAGAGGCAGACCATATGCCTGTAATCCCAAATCTAATTGGCTATTGGCTCTCTCCTTGGAGGATAACCCATGGCTGATGCCACAAGCTTAATCTCTACATGTTTAGGAGAATTTATAAGCCACAATAAGACCCGTCATATCTAACAGGAAAAAATGTAATTCATGGATAACATATCATCCAAACATATGTTATAATAACAGTATATCACCTAATTAGGCATTTTTTGTTCTCAAATACCTATATATCTATTGCTTGTGTTCATTAGTAGGATCGAAAGGTATATACTGGACAAACTGTCAGCCCATGAAAGGATACAGCCAGAAATTGACAGAGTCCAAGACAACAGCTCCAGAGAGAGTGACTGTTTGGCTTCTCATCCACCTGTGCCCCTTTTCTAAGCCAGGGAACAATCGGCGGAAGAGGGGGCGTGGTAAAAGGTAAGGGCTACGATTGGGGTGAATGTGAAACACAGCAATGTAGATCTGGACACTCATTTGATCAACTTGATTGAAACATACACCACTACCCCCCCCCTGGAAGGTGGGGCTGTGGGGGTTTGGGCACAACAGCCTGCAATTGGTTTTTACATGAAGGATGCTATACTCATGGATTATCACTAGAGCTAAAAAATGAAAAAAAAAAATCTGAGAGAAAGATGCAGGACAGTTATGGCAGAATGCATGATTCTGGGATGGGGTGGGGGTGGGAGATGAAACGGGAACGTTACCGGGGGGAAAGGGAAAGGGAAATATGCCTGAACTGAATTGGAAAATGATGTATGAAATGCACAAAGCATCAATAAAAAATGTTTAAAAAATTAAAAAAAAATAAATAAATAAAAAAAAGAAAAAAAGAAATCAATTCAAGATTTGGATGAAAATTCAGTAAAGAAAAAAAATAAAATAAATAAATAAATAAATAAATAAATAAATAAATAAATAAAAGAAAAGAAAAAAAAGAAAATTCAGTAAAGAGAGACAAATAAAAACAAATTTTGGAAACAGTGAGCTTGATAAATTTTAAAAACTCAGTAGAATGCTGGAGAGATGGCTCAGTGGTTAAGAATGTTGTTTTCCCAGAGGACCTGAAATCAGTTTCCAATGCCTAGGTGAGATGGCTCATAACCACCTGTAATTCCAGTTCCAGGAGATCTGACTCCCTCTCCTGGGCTCTATGGATACCTGTATTCATACATGCACATAGATACAAACATATACATAATTTAAAAGTAAAAAGAAAAAGAAATGCCTGGTGTCATGGTATACACTTTTATTTATTTATTTATTTATTTTTAACTGAAGGTATACACTTTTAATCCCAGGACTCAGGAGGCAGAAGTGGGTCAATTTCTGTAAGTTTGAGGTCAGACTGGTCTACATAGTAAGTTCCATGCAATCAAGGGCCATAACAAGACACTGTTTCAAAGAACTTAATCTGGGTATGACTTTTATATCAACACTCAGAAAGCAGAGACAGGCATATCTTTGAGTTCAAGGCTAATCTGGTCTACATACAGAGTTCCAGATCATCCAGAGTTATATAGTGAGAACTATCTTATAAAAATTTCAAAACTGGTGTCTTTGTGCGGGTGGGCTCCTGTATTGACCAGAGTCCAAAACAACAACTCCAGAGAAAGTAGACTGTTTTGCTTCTTGTCCACCTGTGCCCCTTTTCTAAGCCTAGGGAACAATCTGCAGAAGAGGGGCGTGGTAGAATGTAAGGGCTGTGATTGGGGTGAATGGTGAAACTACAGCAATATAGACTGGACACTTATTTGATCAACTTGACCCTTGGGCTGTGTAGGTTTGGGCACAACTGCTTGCAAATTGGTTTTACATGAAGGATGCTTGTACTCATAAATTATTACTTATTGTTAAAAAATGAAAAAAAATAAAGTAATAGAAGAAAAAACAAAAAAAATTTCAAAACTCAGTGGAAAGCATCACAAATAAGACTTGGAGGAAAATACCAAGGATTGAAAAGAATGATGATGAGTTACTACATTTAACTAGCAATCAAGAAAAAAGTAGCAATTATAACTACCATCTTCAACACCAATAGGACAAGATTAAGAGATACAGCCTAGGAGTCTGTGATGTAGAAGAGGGAGCCAAGATACATACTAAAGCTACAGAAGACCTACTAAATGATACTATAGCAGGAAATCATCCAAATCTACAAAGAAATAAGTGTCCGAACATATGAGACCTTCATAATCTCAAATAGACATGACCAGAAAGAAACCTCTCCACACTGTATTACATTTAAAATAACTATAGAACAAAGGAAGAATACTAAAAAGCTGAGAGAAGCACCACATTACTTGCAAGGACAATTCCTACCAGGATAAAAGCAGGTCCTGCAACAGACGTTCCAACAACCAAGAAAGCATGATATGATGTAACCCAAGCCCAGAAAGAAAATCACTGCCGAGCAAGAGTACTATAACTAGCAAAGGTATCCTTTAAAATTGAAGGAGCATTGATGATCTCCATGCATAAGTACAAACTAAAGCAACCCATAACCACTAAACCAGCATTGCAGAAGACACTTAGAGGAATACTATTAACAGAAAAGACACAAATACAGAATCATGAGAGCTTGGGAAAGAACTCCCCCAAGGAGAATAGATACATAATTGAGAATTAAGAAGGTTTCAAACATTATTAAAATAGTAAGCCAAGGCTGGAGAGATGGCTCAGCAGTTAAGAACACTGACTGCTCTTGCAGAGGACCCAGGTTTGATTCCCAGCACCCACATGGCAGCTAAGAACCGTCTTTAACTCTAGTTGCAGGGGAATCCAACACCCTCCTCTGACCTCTGCAGCATTGCACAACACCAGTGCACCAACCTACATGCAGACAGTACATTCATACACATAAACAAAAAAATAATAGTAAGCCAGCAAATATCTAAGATGAATAAGGGAGAAATTACTGCACAGTTTTCAAAAATAACTCTAATTAAAAAAATAATAACTCTAAGGCTGGGTGTGGTGGCGCATGCCTTTAATCCTAGCACTTGAGAGGCAGAGGCAGGCAGAACTCTGTGAGTTCAAGGCCAGCCTGGTCTACAGAGTGAGTTCTAGGACAGCCAGAGCTACAGGGAGATTCTGTCTCGAAAAGACAAAAAAATAAAATAAAATAAATTTAAAAAAAAAAACTCTAATTGTAAGTGATCTTAATTCTCCAATCAAAAAAGGAAGATTGGGGGCTGGATAGATGGCCTAGTGGCTAAGGGCGCTAACTGCACTTGCAGAGGACCTGGGTTCGATCTCCAGCACCCACATGGCGGCTGAAAACCGTCTTTAACTCCAGTTCCAGGGGAATCCAACACCCTCCTCTGACCTCTGTGGCATTGCACGACACGGGTACACAAACCTACATGCAGACAGTACATTCATACATATACAAAAATAAATAAAAATTTTTTTAAAGTTTAAAAAAATTGATCTCCAAAAAGGAAGATTGCATGATGCCTTAAAACAAACAACTGTTTGCTGTATGCAAGAAATTCATAACAAAGATATAGAATGAGAGACTAGGAAAAGGACTTTCTAAGAAAAACTAATCAGAGAGCAATGTGAAGGACCTATAATCATATCTAATACAAGAAATCACATCACTGACAAAGAGTGCACAGACGAAAGGGTGGAACGCATCGAAAGCAAATGGAATTAGAAATCAAGCAGAAGACACTGAATGCATAGCTGGCAGACTTCAAGACAGAATTAATATGGAAAAATAAAGGTTACTACATATTAATAAAGGTAATAATCCACCAAAATATAATAATCATAAATATATATGCCCCAAATATTGGTGAATAAAATTTTTTGATCTTTTTTGATATAGGGTCTCCCTGTAGCCCCAGCTGTCCTGGAACTCACTATGTAGACCAGGCTGGCCTTGAACTCACAGACATATACCTGCCACTACCTCCTGAATTCTGGGATTAAAGATGTGTGGCACCATGCCCAACTGGTGCATAAAATTTTATAAAACACAAGTTATTTGATAAAAAGAGACAGGCACAGGTACAAAAATGTTGACTTTAATACTTCATTCTTATCAATAGATACATTATGTAGAGAAAAATATCAACAAAGAAACTTCACAGTTATTACATTATAGATCAAATGGAACTTGAGATATCTATAATATTGATCCAACAGTTGTACAATACAAATTATTTTGAGAACGTTCTTTAAAATAAATCACTTTTTTTTTTTTTTTTTTTTTTTTTTGGTCAGGGTCTCCCTGTAGCCACAGCTATCCTGGAACTCACTCTGCAGACCAGGCTGGCCTTGAACTCACAAAGATTCACCTGCCTCTGCCACCACACCTGACTAAAATAAATCACATTTTAAGGCATGTGCCACCACACCTGGCTAAAATAAATCACATTTTACCACAACACAAGTCAATAACAAAAAATTCTCAAATAAATTCTTGTATCTTATATGATTATAATGGAATAAAACTAGAAATCATCTGGGTATGGTGGTACATGCCTTTAATCTCACCACTTTGGAGGCTGAGTTTGAGGCCAGCCTGATCTACATAGCAAGGTTTAGGCGAGCCAGGGATATGGGGAAATCCTGTCTCAAGAAACAATTGAAACAAAACAAAAACTAGAAATCAAGAACAAGAGAGGCTAGAGAGATGGCTTACTGGAAAAGGGTGCTTACTGCTCTTCTGTAGGACCTGGATTCAGTTCCCAGGAAACCACCTGTAACTCCAGCTGCAGGGGATCTACACCTTCTTGCTTCCACAAGTGTCTGCACACACATTTTTTTTAAAGGAAAGAAACTATTATACAAATACATGGAGATGGAACAAAACATTTTTGGGTGCGGTGCTGGGAATCAAAGTCACGGCTTTACTCATGCCATGCATATTCTCTACCAATGAGCTACATCCTTATCCAGAATAATGTATTTCTGAAGGGTCAGTGGGTCAAGTCAGTGAGTCATTGAAGAATCTGGGGTAATTTTTTAAACTCATAAATTGAAATGAAAATACAATTGACCAGAATATTTGGGATACACTGAAGGCAGATCTTAGGAGGAAGTTTATAGGTGCGAGTGCCTGAAGAGATGGCCTGCAGAATTGGAGAAAAATCTTTGCCATCTAGTCATCTGACAAGATGGCAAAATACCCAGAATATATAAAAAACTCAAAAAATTAAACAAGCCAGGTGTGGTGGTGCACGCCTTTAATCCTAGCACTTGGGAGGCAGAGGCAGGCAGATCTCTGTGAGTTCAAGGCCAGCCTGGTCTAGAGTGAGTTCCAGGACAGCTGGGGCTACAGGGTGACACTGTCTTGAAAAGACAAATAAATAAATAAATAAACAACAGAGTGTGTGTCCCCGGATAGGACTCCTGTATTAAACCTCACTCGCCAATGGCTCAAGGACCATTGCAGAAGGGGAAGAAAGATTGTAAGAGCCAGCCAGAGTCAGTGCACTAACCTAAGAAAACAGAGGCTCTCAGTCCTCTGGGAACTTGCTCCTATGATCTTATGGCAAGAGTGTCAACACAAGACCCATGCTGACTCAATCAGACAAAAACCCTGGATAGAACTGGAGAAATGGCCAGCAGGCCTCAACATTAGCCAGGGAGCTATTGGCAACAGACTACTGTGGGATGAGGGATAGTAGATCTTTTTTGGGGGGGGGGGACTTTTTGAGACAGGGTCTCCCTGTAGCTCTGGCTGTCCTGGAACTCGCTATGTAGACCAGGCTGGCCTTGAATGTGGGGTCGCCGCCGGGATTTGTGGCTGGGCCCAGTTAATCCTAGGACTACCCATGTGGGAAGACCGTGTGGGAAAGCAAACCACGTGTATGTAGGTGGAGGTTCGAACGCAGAGAGAGTTTATTCCAACATGTCCGCTTTAAATATCCATCATGACTCAATTCTCAGGGCCCAATGCTAAATCTTTTCGTCACTACACTCCACCCCATGGGTGTGGCCAGGGAGGTACCATTGGCCTAGAACCCACCCCATGGGTGTGGCCAGGGAAGTACCATCGGCTTAGAATCCACCCATCTAAGTTTTCCCACACTTGAACTCACAAAGATCCGCCTGCCTCTGCCTCCCGAGTGCTAGGATTGAAGGCGTGTGCCACCACCCCTGGCAGGATAGGAGATCTTCTTTAAGGGAAGACTGATAGACTGACTGGACTCCAGTGGATGAACTTGCACCAAAGGACACTGGTGTGGGATAAATTGTTTCTTCTTTGAAACGGGCTTATCACCCAGAGAACTGGGTAGGGAGAGGGAGGAGCTAATTTTGAAACTCAACTGAGCAGCAAGTTTCCGCACGGTGCTGGCGTTCATGATGCTGGCGTTCCCAGGGCAGGTGTACGGGACTTTGGAATTCTGGGACTCTGGGGGGCAGAGACATATAAAAGACCCACCACATGAGGCTGGGCCCTCTCTTGCCATTTTATCAGCAAGAGCAGAGGGCATGGGGTTTCAAGCCAGAGCTCCAGGCGGCCATGTTGAACGGGGACCCGTCCCCTGGCAACCGATGCAGCTTGAGTGACTGTGTGCTTTCCAGCCATGAGATAATCCCAGTAAATTCTGGTGGTCTGAAATTGGAGAATTCTTTCCCTTGCTTTGCCTAGCAACCAGGAACCAGGAAACAGCAGAGGTGGGGCTAGACCGTGGGACTCTGTGTGCATAGCTGTGCACCCTGGGCCCCCCTGCCCTGGGAGGAAAATTCCTCTGTTACAGCTGGGTACAAATGCTTGATTGTATAGAATGCATGAAATCTGGTAGGGGGAGAGGTGGCTATGAGGGAGAATGGATGGGAGAAGGTCTAAATTTGATTAAGATCTATTATGAATTCATATGTGATTGTGTATATGAAATATACAAAACTCAATAAGAATATACACTGAAACAAAAAAAATTAAACATCAAAAGACTGAATAATTCAATCAATGAATGGGCAAATGTAGTAAATATATCTCAAAGTACAAATGACCATGAAAAAATGCTAAAGATGACCCAGTGGAAGTCTTTCCTTCAGGGGCTAGGAACCCTTGGGGCTAGGCAGCTGGGGGTCGGGGTGGTAACCACGAACAGGGTGTGGCAGTATGTAGGGACATGATGGTGCCTGGGGATGGGCTAGAAACTACTGAAGTTCCTATGGAATCAAAGTGGAATTTTATGGAAACAGTGGCTAGAGAGGGAAAAACCCTATCGTGGCTATGAAGATCCTGAGGCCATATATGTCAAATGTTAACAGCTTTGGATGGTCATGAATTCTTTGTTTGTTTGTTTTTTTAATTTTTTTTTTATTTATTTTTGTATGTGTATGAATGTACTGTCTGCATGCAGGTTTGTGCACCCGTGTCGTGCAATGCCCCGGAGGTCAGAAGAGGGTCTCGGATTCCCCTGGAACTGGAGTTCTCCTGGAATTGGAGTTACAGACGGTTCTTAGCCGCCATGTGGGTGCTGGGGATCGAACCTGGGTCCTCTGCAAGAGCAGTCGGTGCTCTTAACCGCTAGGCTATCTCTCCAGCCCATGAATTCTTTGTAAAAAGAGAACACACGGGGCCGGAGAGATGGCCTAGCGGTTGGGAGCGCTGACCGCTCTTGCAGAGGACCCGGGTTCGATCCCCAGCACCCACATGGTGGCTGAGAACCGTCTGAAACTCCAATTCCAGGAGAACTCCAGTTCCAGGGGAATCTGGCACCCTCTTCTGACCTCCGCGGCATTGCACGACACTGGTGCACAGACCTGCATGCAGACAGTACATTCATACACATACAGAAATAAATAAAATTTAAAAATTAAAAAAAAAAAAGAACACACACTAATATCGAGAATATAAAAAGCCATGATGAGTGGGTCAGGTCAGTTTGCTGAGAATGAAACCACTGAGATGAATTTATTTTTAAAAAATTTTTTTTTAATTTTTTATTTATTTTTTATGTGTATGAATGTACTGTCTGCATGTAGGTTTGTGCACCCGTGTCGTGCAATGCCGCGGAGGTCAGAAGAGGGCGTCGGATTCCCCTGGAACTGGAGTTCTCCTGGAATTGGAGTTACAGACGGTTCTCAGCCGCCATGTGGGTGCTGGGGATCGAACCCGGGTCCTCTGCAAGAGCGGTCGGCGCTCTTAACCACTAGGCCATCTCTCCAGCCCGAATTTATTTTTTTAAATATTTGTTGTTTATTAATTTTTTTTGTCTTTTCGAGACAGCATCTCCCTTTAGCCTCAGCTGTCCTGGAACTCACTCTGTAGACCAGGCTGGCCTTGAACTCACAAAGATTCGCCTGCCTCTGCCTCCTGAGTGCTAGGATTAAAGGCATGCACCACCACACCCGGCTTTATTTTTTTTTTTTATGTGTATGAGTGTACTGTCTACATGTAGGTTGATGCATGTATTTCACTTACAAGTCCACTACACTAATAGCTCCACTGAGATTCCCAATCACTCCTGAAACTGCACTGCAACGTCTGATGGCTATGAACTTCCTAGATCATAAAAGAAATTATAATAAGCTGTTTAGTTTTTCAGTATCCAAATAAATGTTTAACATATTTAGCCATCAAATAAGCACTGTTATATGGTAAAAACATTGATCTGTGGTAAAGCAGCCTCTTTGGTCTGATCCCTCGCTCTGTTCCTCCACTCTGATGCTCTGGCAATTCTGCTGTGACTGTGTGGATGACCCCATAATGTGTGTGGCATGTCCAAGGTTATCGTCCATTGTGTATTCGTTTACTGCCTAGAACTAGAGTTCAGGCTAAGCATGACACAATTGCTCCTTTACACCTTCTCTTTCAGTGGTGCTGAGCTCCATGGTGTCTCCACCTTTTATACTATACAGGAACCATATAATATCTGTGCAAACACATCTTCCTTGTGCAATTCCTACTGGTGGGACAGTGTTTATATTTTACATTGAACCATTTCACTGTCATCAAAATCTTTCTTGCAATGATCTTGTCTCTGTTTCAGGTATTGCTAATATAAGACTAGCTGGCCACGATTCCTGTGCCGCTGTCTGTTGTGTGACGGAGCATGGAGAAGCACTGAACATCAAGGGCTTCGGGATCACACTTTCTGCATTCCTGGTGCCAGTGACTGGGGTAGACAGGTCATGATAGTGACTATCCAGGCATTCAATGGTAGCGGAGTACAAAGGTGACAGGGTCTGTAATGGTGACCCTATGGCATGCAACAGTGATATGCAAAGTATGATGGTGATGGAGACATGTGTATGTTGATGACGGACAGTGCGTGTGGGGGGGTGTTTGTGTGTGTGTGTGTGTGTGTGTGTGTGTGTGTGTGTGTGTATGTGTGTGTGACTGGGATGTGGCAGTTATGGGTGAGGTGCATTGAGGACAGTGCTCCCATGGCAATTGGTGGCAGCTGCTCAGAGTTCCCTGCAGTCTATAGTTATTGGCTCCCAGTCCATGTTGAACTCTGAATGACTTTTAACTTCCCCCAAAATAACTAATCATCCACTATTGACCAAAGGCCTTTGGAGGTCTTAAACAGCTGATTAACACCTATTTTCCCTGTAACGTACAATAAGCCCTGCAATACTGATTTTTGCTAGGTGTCCAACTGCCTGGATGCTAAGTTGCTCTCTAGTGATGGGAACAACCTTGCAAAGCATGAGCTCATCAAGACACCAACAGGAAGTGACCACAAAATGACCACCGTAGCACAGTGTTAGTGCACTTAACTTGATGCCGTGGTGATTAACACTGCATCTTTATATTTATTGACATTTCTCTAGGCTGTGAACACTACTATGTATGGTCTGTACATGTAAATTTTGATAACTTTTAGCCTTATTAATAATATATTTGGACATACTTTACAGTATATTCAAGTGATTAAAAAAAGTAATTTTTTTGACAGGGTCTCTCTAGTCCCAGTCTGCCTGGAAGTCACTATGTGGACCAGGATGACCTCGATCTCACACTATCTGCTTCTGCCTCCCAAGGGCTGGGCTTTTTTAAAAAAAGTACTTTTTTCATATGTTCATGATATACCTTAAATTGTTTTCAGTCAGGGTCTACTGTGTAACTCTGACTGGCCTGGAACTCACTATGTAGACTATGTTGGCTTCAAACCCTCAGAGATTCTCCTGTCTCTTCCTCCAGAGTGCTGGGATTAAAGTCTTGGACCACCACCCAGCTATACTTAATTTTTTTTCTTTTTGGTTTTTCTGAGACAGGGTCTCCCTGTAGCTCCAGCTGTCCTGGAAATCACTATATAGAGCAGGCTGGCCTTGAACTCACAGAGATCCACCTGTTCTGAGCGTTGGGATTAAAGGCATATGCCGCTAAGCCTAGCTTTATATTTAACTTTAATTGTTGCATTTCTAAGCTACATGTGTTTTTGTTCAAATTGTGCAAAATCTAAAGCTAAAAAATCCCAAAACAAAATAAAACAAATAACAAAAAACTGGTAAGTGAACCCATGCTTTTTGTGTTGTTTACTGGTCAACTCTATGTGTGAGGGTAGTAGGATAAGTTACTAGATATGCTGTATTTCTGTTTCACTATTTGAGGAATGAATTAGATAAGACTTGCTATTTTTTCATTATTATTTATTATGATCTGTGGTGGTTTGAATGAGAAATGTCCCCCACAGACCCAAGATATTTAAATAGTCTATGACACTCTTGTCAAAATCAATTGGAGCACGCCTTTAATCCTAGCACCTGGGAGGCAGAGGCTAGCGGATCTCTGTGAGTTCAAGGCCAGCCTGGTTTACATAGTGAGTTCCAGGACAGCTGAAGCTACAGGGAGACCCTGTCTCAAAAAAGACCAAAAAAAAATCAGCACTTGGAGGCAGAGGCAGGCAGATCTTTGTGAGTTCAAGGCCAGCCTGCTCTAAAATGTGAGTTCCAGGACAGCCGGGGCTACAGGGAGACCGTGTCTCAAAAAGACCAAAAAAAAAAAAAATCTAGAGGATCGTTATGGGCATCCCATTGTATTCCTTTTTCTGTATGTCTATCCTTATACCAGTACCACAATTTTTTTTTTCAAACGTATTCTGGTTATTTAGTGACACTTGAAATTCTATATGAATTTGAATGTCACCTTCTCTATTTCCACAAAAAGTAACTGGAATTTTTATAGGAATAATATTGAATATGTAGATAACTTGGGAAATACATTTAAGTTTTCTAGACCAAGAACATGATATATCTTTTTATTTATTTAAGCAATGTTGTATAGTTTTCAGCAATCAAAGCTTATCATACTAGGGGTGGGGGGGTGGTAGGTATCATTGTACATTAATCTTATACTGTGTAACTTAAATAATTTTTGTTATAATGTGTAGTAGGTTTTTTTTTTTGAGTCCCAAAGTTTTCTTTTATTTGTTTTTCTTTCTGACAGGGTCTTGCTATCTAGTCCTGCCCAGCCTCAAACCCTTGCTTCTCCTGACTCAGCCTCAGGATATTGGGGTTACAAGGGATATACTACCATGCTTGGGATTCCATAGGATTTTCCATATGTGGAATCATCTGAAATATAGTTTTGCTTCTTTCTTTATAATTTGGATGGGATTTGTTTCTGTTCTTGTCAAATTACTTTGGCTAGGACTTCCGGTATTAATACTGAGTAATGGGAATGAAAATTAGTGTATTTGCCTTGTTTCTGATCCTTGAGGAAAAGCTTTCAATATTCCATCTCTGTGTATGATATTAGAGGTGGATTTTTCATAAATGTCTCTTATTATTAAAGAATATTAAATTTTGCCAAATGCTTTCTCCTTATATATTGAGATGGTTATGTTAGATTTTCCTCATGCGTATAGGTGAAAACTGGTAATGAGATCAGGTACAATTCCCAGAGGAGACCCAGAAGGAGAACCATAGGAGATGGCAGGAATATTTATGCTATATCAAAATTGCAACCATCTTACCATAGGAAGCTGAAAATATTCCTCCTGAGTGACTAATGGAGGACCTGATTTTTTTTCTTTTTCTATGATTTATAGTAGTGGATTGTTTTGGTAATAAATATTTAAAGCCTTTAAAATGGTAGAGGTAGGAAGATCAGGGGTTCAAGTTCTGACTAGCCTGCATATTAAGTTCAAGACCAGCCTAGGGTTAGGAGATGTTATAAGCCACAGTAAAACCTTGTCATCTTTTACAGAAAAACTATAATTCATGGATTAGCATACCATCCAAACATCTGTGTCTATACCAAAGTAACCTACCATATAATTAGTACTGTCTAAATACCTATATATCTAATTGCTTGTGCTTCATTAGTAGGATTGAAACGTTTGGGCTGGAGAGATGGCCTAGCGGTTAAGAGCGCTGACTGCTCTTGCAGAGGACCCGGGTTCGATCCCCAGCACCCACATGGCAGCTGAAAACCATCTTTGACTCCAGTCCCAGGGGAATCCGACGCCCTCTTCTGACTTCCGTGGCATTGCACCACACAGGTGCACAGACCTACATGCAGACAGTACATTCATACACATAAAAAAATAAATAAAATTAAAAAAAAGAAAGGTTATTCCTGGACAAACTGTCAACCCATGAAAGGAAACAACCTGAACTGATCAGAGTCCAAAACGACAACTCCAGAGAAAGTAGACTGTTTTGTGTCTCGTCCACCTGTGCCCCTTTTCTAAGCCTAGGGAACAATCTGTGGAAGAGGGGGCGTGGTAGAATGTAAGGGCTGCAATTGGGGTGAATGGTGAAACTACAGCAATATAGACTGGACACTTATTTGATCAACATGATTGTACATACAAGTCCCTCCACCTGGACAATGGGGGCCTTGGGCTGTGTGGGTTTGGGCGTAGCTGCTTGCAAATTGGTTTTACATGAAGGATGCTTGTACTCATAACTTATTACTTATTGTTAAAAAAAAGAAAAAAAAATTTAAAAAAGACCAGCCTGGGTACATGAGATCCTATCTCAAAAAAGAAAAAAAATACAGAGGAAGAAAAGAGACTATAATCAGACTACATGTGATTTGATGAGGAAGAAATGTTAGCATAAGAAAAATACATAGCCAGGCCTGGCAGCACATGTCTTTAATCCCAGCACTCAGGAAGCAGAGGCAGGCAGATCTCTGTGAGTTCAAGGCCAGCCTGATCTACATAGAGAGTTCCAGGACAGCTGAGGTTGCAGGGAGACCCTGTCTCAAAAAGACAAAAAAAAAAAAAAATCAATTCCAAAAAAAGAAAAAGAAAAAGAAAAAGAGCTTCAGAAAATTGCTATGGATTTTTTTTTTTTTTTTTT
>VZQC01005691.1:1917354-1992334 GCA_009823505.1 Rhizomys pruinosus
GAGGGGCTGGAGAGATGGCCTAGCGGTTAAGAGCACCGACTGCTCTTGCAGAGGACCCGGGTTCGATCCCCAGCACCCACATGGCGGCCGAAAGCCGTCTGAAACTCCAATGACAGGAGAACTCCAGTTCCAGGGGAATCCGACGCCCTCTTCTGACCTCCGCGGCATTGCACGTCACGGGTGCACAGACCTACATGCAGACAGTACATTCATACACATACGGAAATAAATAAAATTAAAAAAAAAAAATTTAAAAAAAAATAAAAATAAAAATAAAAATAAAAGAAAAGATTTGAATTCTTTGTAAATTATTTCCCTCAAAACTAAACCTAACAATCCATAAGTGGAAGATGAAGCTGAAATAATAAAGGTGTAGACAATCTGTTCAATGAATCAGAGGAAATTTCCCAAAATCTAGAGAAAGAATTAGACATCTAGATACAAGGGCATTAAGAACTCCAAATAGATGTAGCCAGAGAAGAAACTCTCCACAACATATTATAGTCAATATGCCAGAAATACAAAGCAAAAAAAGTATTAAAAATGTTAAGAAAATGGCAAGTCACCTACAAAGGCTAAAACATGGAGGCAATATGCTCATACACATAAAATTAAAAAAATAAAAATATTTTAGAAATTAATTTATTATTTTTTTATGTGCATGAATGTACTGTCTGCATGTAGGTTGGTGCACCAGTGTCCTGCAGTGCGAGGAGGTCAGAAGAGGGTGTCGGATTCCCCTGGAGTTAAAGACCCTGGAGTTAAAGACGGTTCTTAACCCCTGTGTGGGTGCTGGGAATCGAATCCAGGTCCTCTGCAAGAGCAATCGGTGCTCTTAAGCACTGAGCCATGTCTCCAGCCCCAAAAAATATTTTTAAAAGAATGAAAATATGGAACTAGCCTAAATGTCCACTACCAAATATTTTATTTAAAAAAATGTTTTATGGGCTGGAGAGATGGTTCAGAGGTTAAGAGCGCTGACTGCTCTTGCAGAGGACTGGGGTTTGATTCCTAGCACCCACATGGTGGCTAAGAACCCTCTTTAAGCTGGGCATGGTGGCACATGCCTTTGGTCCTAGCAGAGGCAGACAGATCTCTGTGGGTTTGGGGCCAGCATGGTCTACAGAGCGAGTTCCAGCCCAGCTGGGGCTGTAGTGAGACCCTGTCTCAAAAGGACAAAAAAATATTTTTTTTTTATTTTTTTTATGTGTATGAATATACTATTGATTGCATATATGTAAGTGTACCCATGTCATGCA
Organism: Rhizomys pruinosus; assembly: GCA_009823505.1. NCBI lineage: Eukaryota > Metazoa > Chordata > Mammalia > Rodentia > Spalacidae > Rhizomys > Rhizomys pruinosus. The sequence continues at coordinate 1,918,614 of VZQC01005691.1, forward strand.
GTCCCTATGGAGGTCAGAAGAGGGCATCAGATCCCCTGGAAATTGAGTTAACAGATGGTTGTTATCCACCAAGTGGGTTTTGGGAACAGAACACAGTCCCTCTGCAAGAGCCAGTTCTCTTAACTGCTAAGCCATCTTTCCAGCCATAGATTAAAGGGTTTTTTTTTGTTTTTTGTTTTTGTTTTTTGGGTTTTTTTGTTTGTTTGTTTGTTTTTTGTATTTTTGAGACAGGGTCTCCCTTTAGTCCCAGCTGGCCTGGAGCTTGTTTTGTAGACCAGGCTGGCCTTGAATTCACAGAGATCTGGCTGTCTCTGCCTCCCGAGTGCTGGGATTAAAGGCCTATGCCACCATGCCCTGCAATTTAAGTTTTAAAATGTTACAATATACAGACAGTTCTCTAAAGATAATGTGCAAATAGTCAATAAACATGAAGAAATGCTGAACATTGTTAGCCATCAGGGAAATGTAAATTAAAATTGATTTAAGACTCCATCTCACCACGGTCAGAATGATTACGTAACAACAAGCAAACACATGAAAACAAAAGCTTATCAAGATAAGGGGTAAGGGAGCTTTTATGCAAACTGATGGGAATGCAAATAGGTTCAGCTAATCCGTACTGGAAACAAGTGTGGAAGTTCTTCAAAAAATTAAAAATAGAACTGCCGAGTGGCTCAGCTATTCCACTTCTGGGTATGTACCTGAAGGAGTCTGAGTCAAAACACCACAGATACCTACCTGTACATCCATGTTTATTACAGTACTATTCACAGTAGCCAAGTTATGGAATCAGCCAAGGTATCTATCAACATATGAACAGATAAAGAAAATTGGTATATCTACATAATGGAACTTTATTCAGCAATAAAGAAGAATGAAATTGTCATTTGCTAGAAAATGGATGCACCTTGGGGCTGGAGAGATGGCCTAGCGGTTAAGAGCACTGACTGCTCTTGCAGAGGACCCAGGTTCAGGCCCCAGCACCCACATGGCGGCTGAGAACCGTCTTTGACTCCAGTCCCAGGGGAATCTGACGCCCTCTTCTGACCTCCGAGGCATTGCACGACACGGGTGCACAAACCTACATGCAGACAGTACATTCATACACATAAAAAATAAATTAAATTAAAAAAAATGGATGCACCTAAAGATCACATATTAAATGAAATAGAAAAGATGAAGGCAGAGATCACATTTTCCCTTATTTGTAGGTCCTAGAATTCTCATTCTCTCTCTCTCTCTCTCTCTCTCTCTCTCTCTCTCTCTCTCTCTCCACGGAAGCAGAGAGAAACAGGAAAGGAAGGAGTCTACAGGAAAGGGAAGGATGAAGAGAGGCCTAAGGGGAAAGGACTGAACTGGGGTGACTATCCTCAAACTGCAAGGTATATTTGAAAGGAACTGCAACCCTTTGCACAATGAATATATTCCAATCAAATACAAGTTCCTGTATGATGTTACATACTCTGTGACCCAACGATTTTCCATCTTGGAATTTGTTTTAAGGAATTAATCATAGTAATGACCAAATGTTCAACTATAAGTGTGTTAGTCACTTTTCTGTTGCTGTGATAGAACTACCACAGTTTATTTGAGCTTGTGATTGACGGTTCCAGGGGAATTAGAGTCCATCTTGGTGGGGAGGCATGGTGGGAGGAAGTGCCAAACAGGAGTAGAAAGAAGAGGTTCACATCTTCAGGAAGCAGAGAGAGACTGGAGTCTGGCAAAACTTTTTTTTTTTAATGCGTATGAGTGTAATATCTGCATGTAGGTTGGTGCACCTGTGTCGTGCAATGCCACAGAGGTCAGAAGAGGGCTTCGGATTCCCCTGGAACTGGAGTTAAAGATGGTTCTTAGCCACCATGTGGGTACTGGGAATCGAACCCAGGTCCTCTGCAAGAGCAGTTGGCGCTCTTAACCACTGAGCCATCTCTCTAGCCCCTGGCAAAGCTTTTTGAACTCTCAAAGCCTGCTGCCAGTGATGAGCTTCCTCCGGCATGGTCATACCTTCTAAGACACCCCAAAACAGCACCACCAACTGGGGACAAACTGTCCAAATACTTGGGGCCTATGAGTACCATAAGCATATTTGTTTGAGGCTTTACTATGTATGAAAGTAATTATTTTAATTGTTTGACCTAAGAATCAAGAAACATGGACTATCTAATCAGAATAAAAAATGAACATAAGTTCTTACTATATATATAAAAAAAAAATGTCAGGGCTGGAGAGATGGCCTAGCAGTTAAGATCCCCGACTGCTCTTGCGGAGGACCCAGGTTCAATTCCCAGCACCAACATGGCGGTTGAGAACTGTCTTTAACTCCAGTTCCAGGGGAATCTGACACCCTCTTCTGACCTCTGAGGCATTGCATAACACGGGTGCACAAACCTACATGCAGACAGTACATTCATACACATAAAAAAAAAAGTAAATCCTAGCACTTGGGAGGCAGAGGCAGGCAGATCTTTGTGAATTCAAGGCCAACCTGGTCTACAGAGTGAGTTCTAGGACAGCTGGGGCTACAGGGAGACCCTGTCTTGAAAAGACCAAAAAAAAAAAAAAAAAAAAAAGTATCTGGGCATGGTGCCACACTCCTTTAATCCCAGCATTCAGGAGGCAGAGGCAGGCAGATCTCTGTGAGTTCAAGGACAGATTGGTCTACAGCGTGAGTTCCAGGACAGCTGGGGCTACAGGAAGACCCTGTCTCAAAAAGACCAAAAATAAATAAACAAACAAACAAATAAATAAATGACACAGGTAGACTGAATACAGAAGTGTATTTTTGATACAAAAATAAAAATTTAGACAAAAAAAAAAAAAAGCCAGGCATGGTGGTGCACGCCTTTAATCCTAGCACTCAGGAGGCAGAAGCAGGCAGATCTTTGTGAGTTCAAGGCCAGCCTGGTCTACAGAGAGAGTTCTAGGGCAGCTGGGGCTACAGGGAGACCCTGTCTCAAAAAGACCAAATAAATAAATAAATAAATAAATAAATTTACAGTGATATTTGAAAAATGTAGCACTAGAAAAATCCCATTTTTATTGATGAAAAATTCTATTAATCAATGAGATATCACAACTAAAGATGTATACTTATAAATAGTGGAACTCCAAAGCATATGAAGTTTTAAAGGGAAAAATAGTTCTATAATAATAGGTTAGGAATTTCAATGCCCCATTTCTTTTTTTTTAATTTTTTTTATGTGTATGAATGTACTGTCTGCATGTAGGTTGGTGCACCCATGCTGCACAATGTTGCAGAGGTCAGAAGAGTGTGTCGGATTCCCCTGGAACTGGAGTTAAAGATGGTTCCCAGCCGCCATGTGGGTGTCGGGGATCGAACCTGGGTCCTCTGCAAGGGCAGTTGGTGCTCTCAACCACTGAGCCATCTCTCCAGCCCAATTTATTTATTTATTTATTTTTATGTGTGTACTGTCTGCATGTAGGTTGATGCATCCATGTTATGCAATGCTGCGGAGATCAGACGAGGGCGTTGGATTCCCCTAGAACTGGAGTTAAAGATGGTTTTTAGCTGCCATGTGGGTGCTGGGAATCAAACCCAGGTCCTCTGCAAGAGCAGTCGGTGCTCTCAACTGCTGAGCCATCTCTCCAGTCTCCAATGCCCCATTTCAATAATGAGTAAGACATATAGACCAAAGACCAATGAGGAATAGAACACTTGACCACCAAAAACCAATTTTACCTAAAAGAGGTGTATGGATCCCTCTACCTATGAAAAATATACATTCTTCTGAAGACCCCTCATGCTAATAGCATTAGAATCAACAACGAACGAATGTCTATTCTTTTTTTATTTTTTCTTAATCTTTTTAAAAATTTCCCAGACTGTGATTTTTATCTCTAGAAGTTCAATCAGGTGATTTACATCTTCTGTAGGGCACAGGTGAAGGTACACTGGGTTGTAGAACCCAGCCCCCATCATGTAATAGAAACATGATGGGGGCTGGAGAGATGGCCTAGCGGTTAAGAGCGCTGACCGCTCTTACAGAGGACCTGGGTTCGATCCTCAGCACCCGCATGGCGGCCGAGAACCGTCTGAAACTCCAATTCCAGGAGAACTCCAGTTCCAGGGGAATCCGACACCCTCTTCTGACCTCCGCAGCATTGCACGACACGGGTGCACACACTTGCATGCAGACAGTACATTCATACACATACAGAAATAAATAAAATTAAAAAAAAAAAAAAAGAAACATGATGGAAAAGCTCTTGGCGCCTGGAAATGGGAAAGGTCCAACATCAAGACCTGGGTGCCCAGGACCAGTGTGGAGCCAAGACCACAGCCGGCCATCAGGGGAGGTGGGAAGCCCACTCTTGAGACTCAGTCCTCCCAAAACTAGAATCTGCAAATGACAGAAACCTCTCCTGTCCCCAGCATAAGAGCAACACAGAGGCAAAGCCACTGCCACAAAGGACCTGGGCCTTTTGGGGGGGGGGGGCTGTGGGGAGTGCAGCCACTGAGAGAAGGCTGAAACTGCTGTGCAAGACTGGGAAGTCCTCTATCCTCCAACCTGCTCCAACAGTGCACCACCAGAGGAATGTGGAACCCTGGCTCACACTGTGTGTGTGTGTGTGTGTGTGTGTGTGTGTGTGTGTGTGTGTGTGTGTGTGATATGTCCACAAAGGACTTGAGAGGATGTCTGACCCCCTGGACTTGAAGTTGTTAGCCACCACGTGGGTGCTGGGAATGAAACCCAGGTCCTCTGTAAGAGCAGCCAGTGCTCTTAATTGCTGAATCATCTCTCCAGCACCAGTTCTAATTTGTTTGTTTGTTTGTTTGTTCATTTGTTTGTTTGTTTGAGACAGGGATCTCCCTGTAGCCCCAGCTGTCCTAGAACTTGCTATGTAGACCAAGCTGGCCTTGAACTCACAAACATCCACCTGCCTCTGCCTCCCAAGTGCCAGGATTAAAGGCATGTGCCACTACACCCCCCCCCCCATTTTTTCTAATCCCTGTTCTCATCCTGCCATTTCATGTATTGCTTGACTTAAAACCTTCAAAACCCAGGTTAAAGGTCGGATCCTTTAGGAAACACAGTCACAAAATAAAGAGCTCTGTATGAGCAAGTTAGAAGCAGGTAGGATGACACAATCCCAGAGTATGGTCCCTTTCAAAAGTAAGTACAGAGCCACTCACAGAAGGAGGGGTGGGAACAGGTTCCCAGTAAGGCTGTGAGGGAGAAGCTATGCCCCGCCAGGCAGTAGCAGCTCGGCAGCACTGAAGATGCAAGTCATGCTGCATCCTGAAAAGCAGCTAAAAACAGAATCCTGGCAGGCTCAAGGGTGCAGGCAGCAGCAAATTCTCAGAGATGCAGGGACCGGACATTGGTGCTTCATCAGCTGTACCCAAAAGGGAAACATTATTAACTAACAAGCTTTTTGCCAACAAGGTCATAAACACCCATCTTCCTGCAACTGCCTGGCCCATGCAGAGCACAGCATTCCTCCAGCTCCGTAGAGGATTCACCAAGCCCACAGCTGTCTCCCTGGAGAGGCCCCATGACTACACAGTGCCGCGCCCCTGGCAGCCACAGGCTCACCCTGCTGAGGCGCACAGGTCGCCTTCTTGCCTCAGATGGTCCTAGAGACAAATGTACTTAGAAGGGTCTCTTTCATATCACATTCTTCATGTTTTTGTGCTTCTTGCTGATTCTGCTATGTCAAGAGGTCACAAGTGTAGGACAGAAGCGCTGCTACCCACTGTCCTCAGCACAGGAGGGTGTCGCATGCCTCATGGAGAACATGTGTTTGTTGAAGAAGCTTCATTTGAGCATTCTGTGCTGTTGGTTGCAGGTTCAGTGTTAAAGAATCCACAATACACACAGTTCAGCATTTGCAGTGACCTTAGCAATAAAACCACTACAAATAATGAGACTCAACTGCATCTGCCTTATGGACAGGGAAAGTTATAGTCTTTCTCAGGTGGAGGGAGGGCACAGAGAGGATGGCCAACAATGTCCAACCAAGCACAGCCTGGCCCTGGAGCAGCTGGCCAAGCCTCACACTGGTCTTCCTTCCTTCCCTCCACACATACCTTTCTGCTTTCTCAGGGTCTACAGAGCAGTCTCATGGCTGTTTTAATCAGATTCATTCTGCCTTAACAGAAACTAGAGGAACAAACATTTGGAACTGCTGACCTCTTAGTATTATTCTTAAGCTTTTACTAAAAGGTGAATCCAAATTATTTGTACCTTTTTATTTATTTATTTATTTATTTATTTATTTTGGTCTTTTTGAGACAGGGTCTCCCTTTAGTCCCAGCTGGCCTGGAGCTCGCCATATAGACAAGACTGGCCTTGAACTCACAGAGATCTGCCTGCCTCTGCCTCCCAAGTGCTAGGATTAAAAGTGTGTGCCACAACGCCTGGCTATTTGTACCTTTTTAAAAGAAGTCACTGGGGCTGGAGAGATGGCTCAGCAGTTAAGAGCACCGACTGCTCTTGCAGAGGACCTGGATTCGATTCCCAGCACCCACAAGGTGGCTAAGAACTGTCTTTAACTCCAGTTCTAGGGGAATCTGATGCCCTCTTCTGACTTCCTCGGCATCGCACGACACGGGTGCACCAACCTACATGCAAACAGTACACTCATACACATAAAAAATAATAAATAAATAATTTTAAAAATTAAAAATAAGTCACCATTGGGGCTGGAAAGACTAAGAGATTAAGAGATTAAGAGCACTTATTGCTTTTCCAGAGCATATGGGTTCAGTTTCCAACACCCATGGCAGGCAGCTCACAACTGCCTGTATCTCCAGTCCCAGACATTATCTTCATGTCACAACAGTCTTCCAGACTTGCCTGCTGTGGTTTTATACAGCCTCCAGTTCTGGAGCCCATCTTTCACTGTTCCTGCTTGCTGCCTTGCAAATGTGCTGGTTTCATGAAAATGAAAAGAAACACATTCATAATAGTTTTTGTTCACTTATGAACTGGGGACATAGGGCTGGAGAGATGGCTCAATGGTTAAGAGCACTGGCTGCTATTGCAGAGGACCTGGGTTTGATTGCCAACACCCACATGGTGGCTAACAACCACCTATAACTCCAGTTCCAAGGGAATCCAACACCATCTTCTCTGGCATTGCACACGATCAGGCAATATAGGCATACACATAAAAAAAATTTTTTTTGAGACAGGGTCTCCCTGTAACTCCAGCTGGCCTAGAACTCACTCTGTAGACCAGGCTGGCCTTGAACTCACAGAGATCTACCTGCCTTTGCCTCTGCCTCCCAAGTGCTAGGATTAAAGACATGCGCCACCACACCCCGCAACACATAAAATTTTTTAAAATACAAAAATTTGGGCTGGAGAGATGGCCTAGCGGTTAAGAGCGCCGACCACTCTTACAGAGGACCCGGGTTCGATCCCCAGCACCCACATGGCGGCCGAGAACCGTCTGAAACTCCAATTCCAGGAGAACTCCAGTTCCAGGGGAATCCGACACCCTCTTCTGACCTCCGCGGCATTGCACGACATGGGTGCACAGACTTGCTTGCAGACAGTGCATTCATACACATACAGAAATAAATAAAAAAATTAATAAAAAAAATTAAAAAAAAAAATAAAATAAAATAAAATACAAAAATTTAAGTAAAATGAAAATAAATAAACCAGGATATGCTTTAACTTGAGTTTGACTTTTATTAATAGTTTATTTATTGGGATACTGAGAATGGAACTCGGGGCCCAGAGCATGTTATATAAGTGCTCTACCCCCAGGCCACATTCTCAGCTCTTAATTTGCTTTTTCTAATTTTTAAAATGTATCTTTATTTTATATGTGGGTGTTTTGTCTGCATATATGTAAGAACACATGTCCGCAAAGGCCAGAAAAGGCTTCAGAGCTCCCAGAACTGGAGTTACGGAAGATTGTTAACTGCTACATGGGTACTGATATCCAAATCCAGGTCCTCTGCAAGAGCACACCTTTAATCCCAGCACTTGGGAAGCAGAGGCAGGCAGATCTCTGTAAGTTCAAGGCCATCCTGGTCTACATAGTGAGTTCCAGGTCAGCTGGGACTAAAGGGAGACCCTGTCTCAAAAAGAAAAAAAAACAAAAGACAAACTTGACTTGGCAGTTGGCTAGGGAAAAGTTTATGATGTATTTTAAAATAAAATGCAAAGTGACACTCACCCTGAGAACTCCAACTCAGAGCCAAGCACAAAGCTTAGAACGTAGCCTTTAAAGTGAAAGCAAATTGGCCAGGAGTGGTAGCGTATAACTTTAATCCCAGAATTCAGGAGGCAAAGGCAGCCATATGTCTGCGAGTCCCAGGCCGGCCAGGGTTACATAGTGAGACCTTATCTTAAATAAATAAATAAATACCCTTATTCAGCTCCAACCTAGAATTAATCTATTTTGGGTCCATCCATTTACTTTCCCTTCCTTAGTGATTTCTTTTATTCCTTTCTTTTGGTTTTGCTGTCCTTTACTTAATTCCAAATTATAAAATCAGAACCAAACATTCTTTCTGCCCTTGCCTTGGCACACTGCCAGTGCTTAGAAACAACAAAGACCAACCCTTTGGCTCTGGCTGTGTTGTGTTTTCAGCCATCTGGCACCCGAGGAGCTCACTGGCAGTCGCTACAGGCTAATGCTCAGACATACTCAAGGGTGGCGACACAAGGAGCAGCCGCAGCTGAGAGCAACTTCTTAGTTCTGCTTCTGAGTCGCACTCTAATGTCTCCCGGACAACCAGGTAAGTCAAGCCAGACTGACCTATAGAAAAGACTCAGCTCATCCTCTCTCCTGTAGGTTAACAGCGACCATGCACCTGCATTGGTATTAGGTGTCTGGCCTAGTATTCTTCTGTTAACAAAGCTGATTCAGCTCTTGACCATTAAGCCCCTCTACTCTAGACAGGTCAAGACATTTCCTCAGAGCCAAGTCAAAAGGCCTGGTTATAGTGGAGTAAGAACAGTTGCCTTTCTATTGCCCCAAATGTATCCTTTCTTCTCTCTCTGCTTCATCCATTCTTTCTTTAGTCATTGAGGACCCTTGTGCTTGATTTCCTTTTCACAAGCTAACAACTCCAGTGCTCAGATGTTCAGAGCCACTCAAGAGTAGGCCAGTAAAACCAGTCCCTGATTGGCATTATCCAAAAATAAAGAGAAATTCATGCTACTTAAAGGATGCACACATATAATACCTAGTGTATTAGTGACTTTTCTTGCTGCTGTGACCACAAACTTAACAGAAGCTATTAAGGGGAGACAGATTTATTTTAGGTTACAGTTTGTGGGAATCCAGTCTTCCATGGCAAGGAAGGCATGGCAGCAGACACAGGAATGAGCTGGCTACATGGCACCCACAGTCAGGGAGCAGACAGCAAACAGGAAGAAGGGCTAGACAATAAAATCTCAAGTCCTGCTTCTGATGACATGTTTGCCCCGGTGAAGCGCTACTTCCTAAAGGCTCTACAACCTTCCAAAACAGCACCACTCGCAGAAGCCTGAAATGTTCAAACATACGAGCCTATAGGAAATCGTTCATATTCAAATTACAACGCCGGGACCAATATATCAGGCTTCCCCTCACAGACAGAGAAAACTGGAGGCCCTCAAGAAAATCCATAGCCGGGCATGGTGGCGCACGCCTTTAATCCTAGCACTTGGGAGGCAGAGGCAGGTGGATCTTTGTGAGCTCAAGGCCAGCCTGGTTTACAGAGTGAGTTCTGGGACAGCTGGGCTACAGGGAGACCCTGTCTCTAAAAGACCAAAAAAAAAAAATGAATTTTTATTACATGTAGTTATTTATTTTGTATGCATATATGTGCATGTATGTATGTATGTATGTATGTGTGGGTGCACACATGCCATGAAGGTCAGAAGACCGTGAGGGTCAGTTCTCTCCTTCTACCATTTGGTCCTGGGGCTCGAACTCACTCACAGAACCATCTCGCTGGCCCAAGAACCTCTATGAAAAGTTAATGTGCTGGTTAGCAGAGGCTTCTGAAATGGGGAGATGAAGAACGCTATGAACACCCCTAATACCTCCTTGAAAGAAGACACTTTGTGATTTAATTTCTCCCCTCCCCACTAAGTTGTGTCTGAGATCTTGGACTTTGAGACATGTGTGTTATGACATCATGACATCTGGAAAAGCACTGTGTACACATTCTTCTGAAGACGTTTGTTCTCACATGTGACCAGTCTCTGAACAGCAGAGAGAGCTCTAAGACAGGGGTAGAGATGAGGGGCTTTAGAATCCAGAAGTTGAAATTGAACATTGGTTGGCTGGATATGCAGGAGCATTTTCTTTTTTTTTTAATTATTTTTTAATTAATTAATTAATTGATTTTTTATGTGTATGAGTGTACTGTCTGCATATAGGTTGGTGTACCCGTGTCATGCAGTGCCGCAGAGGTCAGAAGAGGGTGTCGGATTCCCCTGGAACTGGAGTTAAAGACAGTTCTTAGTTGCCATGTGGGTGCTGGGAATCGAACCCAGGTCCTCTGCAAGAGCAGTGGGTGCTCTTAACCACTCTAGGCCATCTCTCCAGCCCTAGAGCATTTTCATGGACTGGAGAAATCCCTTCCCATGTTTCTAGTAGAGACCTGGTTTAGTGTGCTTTAAGTAACTGTTATTTGTTTGTTTATAGTTTTGATCTGGGGGAACAAGGTCTCCATGTATAGCCCAGGCTGATCCCAAACTCCCCATCCTTGTTAGTCTGCTATATTTCAGGTGCATACAAATCTGGGTGATTTGGGCAAAATAGAAAAAGGCAAAGAAAATTTCTATAAATCATGAGCTAGAAGAGCTCCCATCTTACTATAAGGTTCAGTATTTTCTATTCTCCAATGAAGTTGAAGATATGTAGGAGGGGGGCCCAAATGGAAAAACTTTATCCTCCTAAGCTCCTTCCCTGGAGTGGGAGGGATAGGCTAGCTTCTCTGTAGAGCCAGGAGCAGGCTCCAGGAGCTGAACCACAGCATAGGCTGAGAGGCCAGAATCCTGGGAAACGGACAGCCTGCCACCACTACGTAGGCCTGAGCCACTACGGATAGCACGCTCACTGTTTGCACCAACAACTAGAGGAGAGTGTCCAGCTCAGTAGTGTAGCATAGCAACTGGGCCTCCAACCACCCCAGGCAGGGCACCAACATCTTGACCAGGCCCAGGCCCCCTGCCCTCAGATAGCACCTTCTCAGTTCAGACTGCCCTCTACACATGCCCAGCCTTGAGCACATCCCATATAGGCGTATCAGTTGGAAAGCAAACCAGGAAGTGGCAGGAAACTGCATACACTCTGGTCCTGGGTGCCACCAGCTGGCCCCATCCCCTCCTCTGCCCGTACCCTTCTTCCTTTCTCCCAGAAGCAGTTTCTACACCCCACCACAACTGAGATCCCAGGACCCATGCACCTGCAGGGGTCTGTTGCTTCTGGTGACAGGTACCCCCAGGGCCAGCACTGCCCCACACTCTGCCTCAAGCCTCTGCTTGCAATGTGGATGAGTTACTAGACAAGTGGACATGCACACCCTGATCCCTTTTTACCCGTGGTACCAGCCTAGGGGTTACAGAAATACAGAATAAATGTGGCAGAGATGGAGGCTCTGGCTTAGGGGTAGGGCTGGGTTTGGATGTAAGGCTTTCTGGTTTGTGGGGCTGAGTCTTGGTGTGGGGGCTGTTTTAGTTGGCTTCTCTAGTGATAACACACTGACTTGGGGGAGGAAAGGGTTTCTTTCAGCTTATGGTATAGTCCATCACCAAGGAAAGCCACAGCAGGCACCTGGAGGCAGGAACCAGAGCAGAACACTGTTTCCTAGATTCCTTCCCCTGGCTTGCCTTTTATTACCTTTTATTTTATTTTATTACTTTTATTTTATGTGTATAAGTTCACCCATGTTATGCAATGCCCATGGAAGTCAGAAGGCATCACATCCCCTGGAACTAGCATTATAGTTTAGCCACCATGTGGGTGCTGGGACTTGAACCCAGGTCCTCTGCAAGACCACTGAGCCATCTCACTCTCCAGCCCTAGCTACCTTTCTTATATAGTCTAGGCCACTTGCCTAGGAATGGCATTGCCCATGTGAGCTGGACTTCCTATAACAATTAGCAATCAAGAAAATCCCCCACAAACATGCCCACAGGCCAGTCTGATGGTGGGAATTCCTCAACTGAGGGTCTCTCTTCTGAGGTGTGACAAGTTGACAACCAAGATTAGCCACCACAGGGGCTGTGATAGGTTGGGGGTCTATGTCTCGTTGTGGGGATGAATCAGGTATGGGACTATGTGTGTGGAACTGTGACAGGGCAGGGGACTATGTCTGAATATGGTACTCTATGAAGGTGTGGGGCCATGTCTGGGTGTGCAGTTTTGTCTTGCTGTGGGTCTGTGTCTGGATATGGAACTGTATCTTGCTGGGGCTGATTCAGGGTATGGAACTAAGTGAGGAGTGGAGCTAGTCTGGGTATAGGACTACATCTGGGCATGGGACTTTGTGTATGGAACTTTGTCAGGGGGTAGGGCTATGTCTTGGTATAGGGTAAGTCCTCTGGGGCTATCTGGTATAGGGCTGAGTATAGGACTTGGCAAATGGCTTGTGCTATATTAGGGCTGACTGAAGACTTGAGGCCAGGCCCTGTGGGAACAGCAGGTCCAGATACCTCCTGAAAGTAGTGAACCCAATGCCTTCCTATAGCTATACAGGCAGGACCTGGATAGTCTGCCTCCTTATAGAGGTTCAGAGCTCAGGTGTGACAAGTTTTCTGGGCATGGGAATCCAGAGACCCTTACAAGTGGACATGTCCAGAGAATGGACTTCCATAGACCTCCTAATCACTTGGGGTCATAAGAAAGTTCTCAGTTGTGGATGGCCAAGGCAGGAACAAAAGTCTGCTCAGGATGGGTAGACAGTGAAGGCAGCAAGAAGGCACCCCAGAATCTCCTGCTCCGCAACTTGAGGTTGCTGGAAGTCTGGGAGCAATAAGGTTACACTAGGTTGAGTATAAAAACATAACTAAGGCTGGATGTGGTGGTGCATGCCTTTAATCCCAGCACTCAGGAGGCAGAGGCAGGTGGATCTCTGTGAGTCCAAGCCCAGCCTGGTATACAAAGTGAGTTCCAGGACACCTGGGGCTGCAGGGAGACTCTGTCTCAAAAAGACAAAAACAAAACAAAACACCCATAACTGTTTCTCTGTGACATTATAAAACCCAATATGAAATCTGGGTATGGTGGTACATGCCTATAATCTCAGGACTCAGGAGGAACAGGCAGGACAGGCAGGTAGATCTCTGTGAGTTCAAGACCAGCCTGATCTACATAGTGAGTTCCAGGACAGCTGGGGCTACAGGAAGACCCTGTCTTGAAAAGACAAACAACAACCAGAAAAAAAAAAAAAACTATATGAAAGGAAAGCTATGGAAATACACATCAGTTTCTCATTTAAGATAAAACATGGCAAATAATGTCATCATTCCTGAATGTCAACAGTTAAACAGGGTAGGCTGGAAGTTACTGGTCCCCAGACATCTCCTTAAAATGAGGATCTTCTCTGTCCAAGTACCATTGATTAAAAACACAGTTCCTAGCCATGCATGGTGGCACATGCATTTAATCCTAGCATTTGGGAGGCAGAGGCAGGTGGATCTCTGTGAGCTCAAGGCCAGCCTGGTCTACATAGTGAGTTCCAGATCAGTTGGGGCTACAGGGAGACCCTGTCTCAAAACAAAACAAAACAAAACACACCACAGTTCTTTTAAAAAATTATTTTTGTTTTACTTATTTTTTTAAGACAGGTCTCCCTGTGGCCCCAGGAACTTACCATGTAGACCAGGCTGGCCTTGAACTCACAGAGCTCTGCCTGCCTCTGTCTCCCAAGTGCTGGGATTAAGGGCATGTGCCACCATGACCAGCTGAATTCTTGTATTTTGAACACTATATTCTTTTTTTAAAGTATTTTATTTTTTATTTTATGTGTATGAGTATATTTCTGGTATGTAAGTGCAGCCATGATGCACAAAGCCCACAGAGGTTAGAAGAGGACGTCAGATTCCCCTGGAACTGGAGTTACAGATGGTTGTTAGCTGCCACGTGGGTGCTGAGAATCAAACCCAGATCCTCTGCAAGAGCAGCCAGTGCTCTTAACTGCTGAGCCATGTTTTCAGCCCTCTGGAACACTAAATTCTTAATATTAAAAAATGGAGGGTAGGGATGCTGGGAGATGATTCACAGCGTAAAGTGTTTGCTGTGCAAGTATGAAGACCTAAGACAAGTGACGTTGACCTCTGGCCTCCACATGCATACACACAGGCAAGTACATTCACACATACACATGTACACAGATCCATACACAATCTACATATACACATAAAAGAACAAGGGTGATTTATAGGTGTCAGTTTACTAAGACTCAAGACCATCTAGAGATCATGATCAAGCATTTCTGGAGTCAAAAACTACTGGGGTCAAGCAAGGACCACTTGGCCAAGACATAGTGAGAAGAGTACAATGTTGAGCCCATCTACAGAGGCCGATTTCTCAAAGAAAAATGGGTTACACCTCTGTCAGTGAATAGACGAAGGTAAAGGCTCACAGCAGGAGAAAACCATAATGCAGAATGCTGGGATTTGGTAGCGATGTGGGACTGGTGAACTCAGGGCATAGCCATGCAAGTGGTATGAACTCAAGTCCCCTCTTGGGAGGACTGCCTGTCCCAGTGCAGAGACATGACCAGGGGATACCCCTGGCTGTCAGGAATGCCATATTTAGAAAATATAAAACAAAGGCCACCAAGAAATATCTGAACTTCAGATTTTTTTTTTTTTTTTTTTTTTTTTTTTTTGAGACAGGGTCTCCCTGTAGTTCCATCTGGCCTGGAACTCATTATATAGACCAGGCCTTGAGATCTGCCTGCCTCTGCCTCCCAAGTGCTGGGGGAATTTTCTTTTTTTATTTTTTTAACTACTTTTTAAAATTATTTATTTATTTATTTATTTTTGTATGTGTATAAGTGTACTGTCTGCATGTAGGTTTGTGCACCCATGTCGTGCAATGCCGAGGAGGTCAGAAGAGGGCGTCAGATTCCCCTGGAACTGGAGTTAAAGACGGTTCTTAGCCCCATGTGGGTGCTGGGAATCGAACTGGGGTCCTCTGCTAGAGCAGTCGCTGCTCTTAACCGCTGAGTCATCTCTCCAGCCCCGAACTTCAGAATTTTCAACTGAACTGCTCTTCCCAAACCAAATGACCACACAAGTTAGGCAGCCTAAAATGCTCTCAGGACTCAGTGCCTAGATGCTGGTCCCTAACTTACACCTCACCCCAAACCCCTTACAGCTTCTGCTTCCAATTCATTTATCTCTGCCTGTGCTCCTCAGGACAGTGTACAGCTACAAAATTGTTGGGTGCAGTGTTCCAGAGGTGCCCAGGTCTGAGGCAGCCCCAACAGCAGTGGGCACCCCTCACTCACGTGCCCCGGTACTGCACTCCCTCTCCTCTGTAGGGAACCAAAGGGCTCACTCTAGGATGAACGAGCAGAGAGGTAGGCGAGAACTGTGAAACATTGTGAGGGGTGGACCTACCCCCAAATTCTCACCTATGCACTTTCAGAATTGATCTCATTTGGAAACATGATCTTCATTGATAGAGCTAAATACCTCAAAACGCCATCACCTTGGAGTTAGGGTGAGGCCTCATCCAGAGACACATATTACAAGAGAAATTTTGTGGTGTGGTTATTTTGTTTTTTAGACAGGGTCTCACTGTGTAGCCCTGGCTGGCCTCGAACTCAGCATCCACCTGCCTCTGTCTCCATGGCAGAACTTTTCAGGGAGATTTGGATATAGGAAGACAGGTGGCAGGCAAGGACCGAGGAAAAGTCCAACAGCACCAAGCACGTGGGCTGGAGAAGCAGGAGCCTGAGAGGGTTCTGGCCTCCAGAACCAAGACTAAGTTCCTGTCGTTTTTCAGCAGTTAGTGACAATTCATTAGGACAGGGCAGCTGTAGGCCACTCCCGGGCCTGATTAGTAAGCCACGCTGCTGAATTTCTTGCTGCACCATCGACATGGTACCCTTCCTGGCAACAGCTGCATGCAGCCCCCTCGTCCGTGATTAGTTGCCCACCACCCAGGTTGGGCTTGTAAACATGTGATCATCTACTTTAGAACCATGTGTAGGCTGAGGACTACGTATCTGAATAATTAGGTTGAACTTTTCTTTTTTTTAATTTTTATTTATTATTATTATATTATTATTATTATTATGTGTATGAATGTACTATCTGCATGTAGGTTGGTGCACCCGTGTTGTGCAATGCCTCGGAGGTCATTAGAGGGCGTCAGATTCCCCTGGAACTGGAATTAAAGACAGTTCTCAGCCGCCATTTTTTTTTTTTTTTTTTGGTCTTTCGAGACAGGGATCTCCTTTTAGCCCAGTTCTGGAATTTTCCTGTTAAACCAGGCTGGCCTTGAACTCACAGATCTGCCTGCCTCTGCCGCCCAAGTGCGAGGATTAAAGGCGTGTGCCACCATGCCGGCGTAAAGACAGTTCTTAAGTGCCATGTGGGTGCTGGGAATGCAAATGGGGTTCCTCCTGAAGAGCAATGGGAATTCTTAACCACTGGAACCAGCTCTCGCCAGCCCCTAGGTTGACCTTTTTGATGATTGGATGCACTCTGATGCTCTCTGTGCTGATTGGTAGAAGCTTCCTATATACCCGCGTACTGGAAAATAAGGTTTTTTGAGTTCCGCCCTCTGGCGTGCTCCTGGAGTGGTCTTTTGCTCTGTCACACTCACCCTTGGTAGAGTGGGCTGACTGCTGACCAGAGAAGCCTCACGGATGGCCACAGTACACTAACACAGATTCCCAATAGCCGAACTTGGGAGAATGTGGCCTCAAGATAAATTAGCTTGATAGTGGAACATAAGGATTCTGCAAAACAGGATCCCCTGATGTTCATGTTGAGTAAGATGAAAATGGCAGTACCTAAGAACTCTCCTGTGAATGCTAGCTGCTCCTTCTCAGCAGTGGCTCCTTACTACTGACTGCTACTGGTAGCTGTTGATAATTGCTAATTATGACTGGCTGTTACCGTTATTGCTGGTAGTTGGTGGTTGTCAAGTTGCGGGCTGTCATTGGTAATCACTGGGAGTTGCTCCATCTCACTGGTATCACTGGGAGTTGTCAGATTTCACTGGTGGCTTGTCACCGTGGAACCCTCAGCCAGAAGATGGTGTGCAAAGAGCAACCTGCCTCTCCCTGAGCATGCTCCCATCTGTGGCTGAGCCTGTGGCACCCTGCGGTCTTGCTTCAGCTCACTGGAAACCAGGACCCTTTCTGCAGTCACCATTTTCACTTTTTGTACCTTTTGTTGGTGATTTTGCTGTTTATAACAAACCCAAAGATAATTTACAAGGTAGAACACATTTTCTCTTCTGATAAACAGTAAAATGAGTCTTACCTGGAGCTCATCCAGAGAATCACCACACTGAGCTGTTCACAAGCTTGTGAACAAGAGCCACAGACTCTAGAGGGCAAAGACGAGGTCACCTGGTACAAGGGTTTGCATTTATTTAATAATTTAATTTATTTATTTATTATTATTTATTTTGGTCTTTTCGAGACGGGGTCTTCCTGTAACCAGCTGTCCTGGAACTCACTCTGTAGACCAGGCTAGCCTTGAACTCACAAAAGATCTGCCTGCTCGCCTCCCAGTGCTAGGATTAAAGTGTTGGCACCACCACACCCAGCTTTTCATATTTATTTAATGAGTGTTTTTGCCTGCATGTATTGCATGTATGTAAGTACACAACATGTGTGCAGTGCCCACAGTGGCCCGAAGAGGGCAGCTGGTCCCCTGGAACTAGAGTTACAGTTGTTAGTTGTCATGTGGGTTCTAGGAATTGAACTCTGGTTTTCTGAAAGAGCAGCCAGTGCGCTTAACCACTGAACCAGATCTCCAGTCCCATGAGGATGCATTTCAGGAAAAAATACTAGGGGGTGAGAAGCAGCAAGGGGAAGAAAGTTTGTCACTGTGGGTGACAGTAGCTGGTCACGGCCAGGGTCACCTGGAAGTTTGTTACTATGGGGTGGGTGACAGTAGCTGGTCACAGTCAGGGTCATCTGGAAGTTTGTCACTGTGGGGTTGGTGAACAGAGCTGGTCACGCCAGGGTCACCGGAAGTTTGGTCACTGTGGTGGAACTTAGCTGGTCACGGCCAGGTCACTGGAAGTTTGTCACGGTGGGGTGGGTGACAAGTAGCTGTCAGCTGACCAATGGTCCCTGGAAGTGTGCTACTGTGGGGGTGGGTGACAGTAGCTGGTCACGGCCAGGGTCACCTGGAAGTTTGTCACTGTGGGTGACAGTAGCTGGTCACAGTCAGGGTCATCTGGAAGTTTGTCACTGTGGGGTGGGTGACAGTAGCTGGTCATGGCCAGGGTCACCTGGAAGTTTGTCATTGTGGGTGACTGTAGCTGGTTACAACCAGGGCCACCTGTAAGTTTGTCACTATGGGGTAATAATAGCTGGTCACACCCAGGGTCACCTGGAACTCCTGCAAACCTGCGACATTCCCTTGCTGTGCAACTATGGCCTCAGCATAAGAGGTGCTTAAGAAGCCATCTAGTAAGCGCCTCCCCTCAAGCTGTTCCTCATGGGGACCCCGCAAACTGCAGGGTATTGCCATTTAATAAGCGCCTCCCCTCAAGCTGTCCATCATCAGGGACCCCACAGACTGCAGGGTGCCACTGCTCTAGGTTGTCCCCCAGAACATGGTAACACCTTACTGCTGAAGCCACGAAACACTTTGGTCACAGGATGTGGAACAATCAAGCTATTAATGAAGGTGGAAGCTTCTTTGCTATTGGCTAGCTTTCACAGTTCTAGAAAGTCTATGCAGGTTGCAGGGGAAGAGGTCATCAACATTCTTACCTAGCTATGAATCCCAAAAGCTATAAAAATGACCATCTTGCATACATGTGGTGTACACACAAATAAGCAAAACGTTCAAACATGTTATTTAAAAAAAAAAAAAAAAAAAGTAGGGCTGGAGAAATGGTTCAGTGGTTAAGAGTCCTGATTGCTCTTCCAGGGATACTAGTTCAGTTCCCAACACCCAAATTAGGTGCCTCATAACTGCTTGTAACTTCAGGAGATCCAAGCTCGCCTGGTCTTTTGTGGCACTAGCCCACCCCCAGTCACGTGGCACACACGCACACATGCAGGCAACCACACGCACATATAAAATAAATCTTGCCAGATGTGGTGGCAGCACACGCTTTAATCCCAGCACTCGGGAGGCAAGGCAGGAAGTCTCTGTGAGTTAAGGCCAGACTGGTCCGACAGAGCAAGCTCCAGGCGAGTTGGACTCTAGTGAGAACCTGTCTCAAAAAAGATAAAATAAAATAAAAATAAATTTAAAAAACCATTTTTTAAAAGGATTCAAGTTGGGAGTGTGACTTATGGGACAGGAATTCAGGAGGAGTGTAAGGGGGAAGAGAGGGGGCTATGAGCAAGACACAGAGTGTGTAATGTATGCAGTTATCAAAGAACGTGAAAAGCAATCAGGTGGTACAAACGTCTTTTAATCCAAGCACCTGGGAAAGTAAGAGCTCTCGAGTTTGAGTTAGCCCGTGTCTCTATGAGTTCCAGGTCCCCCCCCCCCCCCCCCCCCCCCCCCAAACCCACCCCCCCCCAGCCAGTTTACATAGTTAGACCTTGTCTCAAAAGACACCAAAAAAACCAAAACCGAAACCAAAAGAAGCCATCCAGGGACCAAGCACTGGGAACTGGCTAGACAGGTGTGGAGAGATTGCCCTTAGTTTTCGAATTTTCAATTTGGCCAGAGGCCAGACTCTAGCTATATAATGGGACTCCCCGAGTCAGGAACTATGAGATAAGATTCATCTTGTCTGTGAGACGCTCAGTGATGAGATGGCCATTTATTTGTTTTTTGACCTCCACATGAATGTGGTGTTGGTTTTTTGGAGAAAAACCAGTGACCTGGCAATAGTAAACTGTTTCACAACACACAATGGAAAGGGCTGCCGAGTGTCAAATAGCAGAAGGGCCTCCAGCATCAAGAGCTTCCCCTTGACCAGCCCTCTCTGAAGGACAGACCATGCGCGTNTAATATGGCTCAAGTTTAGGATAAAATTACAGGATGTTACTTTTTGTTGCTTTATTTATGTATATAAATGTTTTGCCTACATATATGTGAATGCACCACATCTATACAGTGCCTTCAGAGGCCAGAAGAGGGTGACACATCCCCTGGAACTGGAGTTACTGAGGGCTGTCACCCACCACATGGGTGTTAGGAACCTTAACCAGGGTCCTCTGCAAGAGCAGCCAGTATTCTTAATCCCCCCCCCTTTTTTTTGGTCTTATTGAGAAAGGGTCTCCCTGTAGTCCCAGCTGTCCTGTAGACCAGGCTGGCCTTGAACTCACAAAGATCTGCCTGCCTCTGCCTCCCAAGTGCTAGGATTAAAGGCGTGTGCCACCATGCCCGGCTAAAGACAGTTCTTAAGTGCCATGTGGGTGCTGGGAATCAAATGGGGTTCCTCTGCAAGAGCAATGGGCATTCTTAACCACTGAACCATCTCTCCAGCCCCTAGGTTGACCTTTTTGATGATTGGATGCACTCTGATGCTCTCTGTGCTGATTGGTAGAAGCTTCCTATATACCCTGTACTGGAAAATAAGGTTTTTTGAGTTCCGCCCTCTGGCGTGCTCCTGGAGTGGTCTTTTGCTCTGTCACACTCACCCTTGGTAGAGTGGGCTGACTGCTGACCAGAGAAGCCTCACGGATGGCCACAGTACACTAACACAGATTCCCAATAGCCGAACTTGGGAGAATGTGGCCTCAAGATAAATTAGCTTGATAGTGGAACATAAGGATTCTGCAAAACAGGATCCCCTGATGTTCATGTTGAGTAAGATGAAAATGGCAGTACCTAAGAACTCTCCTGTGAATGCTAGCTGCTCCTTCTCAGCAGTGGCTCCTTACTACTGACTGCTACTGGTAGCTGTTGATAATTGCTAATTATGACTGGCTGTTACCGTTATTGCTGGTAGTTGGTGGTTGTCAAGTTGCGGGCTGTCATTGGTAATCACTGGGAGTTGCTCCATCTCACTGGTATCACTGGGAGTTGTCAGATTTCACTGGTGGCTTGTCACCGTGGAACCCTCAGCCAGAAGATGGTGTGCAAAGAGCAACCTGCCTCTCCCTGAGCATGCTCCCATCTGTGGCTGAGCCTGTGGCACCCTGCGGTCTTGCTTCAGCTCACTGGAAACCAGGACCCTTTCTGCAGTCACCATTTTCACTTTTTGTACCTTTTGTTGGTGATTTTGCTGTTTATAACAAACCCAAAGATAATTTACAAGGTAGAACACATTTTCTCTTCTGATAAACAGTAAAATGAGTCTTACCTTGGAGCTCATCCAGAGAATTCACCACACTGAGCTGTTCACAGCTTGTGAACAAGAGCCACAGACTCTAGAGGGCAAAGACAAGGTCACCTGGTACAAGGGTGCATGTTATTTAATATTTATTTATTTATTTATTATTTATTTATTTTGGTCTTTTCGAGACAGGGTCTCCCTGTAGCCCAGCTGTCCTGGAACTCACTCTGTAGACCAGGCTAGCCTTGAACTCACAAAGATCTGCCTGCCTCTGCCTCCCAAGTGCTAGGATTAAAGGTGTGCACCACCACACCCAGCTTTCAATATTTATTTAATGAGTGTTTTGCCTGCATGTATTAAGTGCACCCTGTGTGCAATGTCCACAGTGGCCAGAAGAGGGCATCTGGTCCCCTGGAACTAGAGTTACAGTTGTTAGTTGTCATGTGGGGGCTGGGAACTAACTCTGAAAGAGCAGCCAGTGCTCTTAACCACTGAACCAGATCTCCAGTCCCATGAGGATGCATTTCAGGAAAAAATACTAGGGGGTGAGAAGCAGCAAGGGGAAGAAAGTTTGTCACTGTGGGTGACAGTAGCTGGTCACGGCCAGGGTCACCTGGAAGTTTGTTACTATGGGGTGGGTGACAGTAGCTGGTCACGGCCAGGGTCACCTGGAAGTTTGCTACTGTGGGGTGGGTGACAGTAGCTGGTCACGGCCAGGGTCACCTGGAAGTTTGTCACTGTGGGGTGGGTGACAGTAGCTGGTCACGGCCAGGGTCACCTGGAAGTTTGCTACTGTGGGGTGGGTGACAGTAGCTGGTCACGGCCAGGGTCACCTGGAAGTTTGTCACTGTGGGGTGGGTGACAGTAGCTGGTCACAGTCAGGGTCATCTGGAAGTTTGTCACTGTGGGGTGGGTGACAGTAGCTGGTCATGGCCAGGGTCACCTGGAAGTTTGTCATTGTGGGTGACTGTAGCTGGTTACAACCAGGGCCACCTGTAAGTTTGTCACTATGGGGTAATAATAGCTGGTCACACCCAGGGTCACCTGGAACTCCTGCAAACCTGCGACATTCCCTTGCTGTGCAACTATGGCCTCAGCATAAGAGGTGCTTAAGAAGCCATCTAGTAAGCGCCTCCCCTCAAGCTGTTCCTCATGGGGACCCCGCAAACTGCAGGGTATTGCCATTTAATAAGCGCCTCCCCTCAAGCTGTCCATCATCAGGGACCCCACAGACTGCAGGGTGCCACTGCTCTAGGTTGTCCCCCAGAACATGGTAACACCTTACTGCTGAAGCCACGAAACACTTTGGTCACAGGATGTGGAGAAATCAAGCTGATAATGATGTGGAAGCTTCTTTGCTATTGGCTAGCTTTCACAGTTCTAGAAAGTGCTATGCAGGTTGCAGGGGAAGAGGTCATCAACATTCTTACCTAGCTATGAATCCCAAAAGCTATAAAAATGACCATCTTGCATACATGTGGTGTACATGCAC
This sequence comes from Rhizomys pruinosus, assembly GCA_009823505.1. NCBI lineage: Eukaryota > Metazoa > Chordata > Mammalia > Rodentia > Spalacidae > Rhizomys > Rhizomys pruinosus. Next base: position 1,941,475 of record VZQC01005691.1, read on the forward strand.
ACACACAGCCAAAAACAAACGGAAACATAAAGCGAATTAAAAAAAAAAAATTAGGGCTGGAGAAATGGCTCAGTGGTTAAGAGTCCTTGATGCTCTTCCAGGGGATCCTAGTTCAGTTCCCAACACCCAAATTAGGTGCCTCATAACTGCTTGTAACTTCTTCAGGAGATCCAAGCTCTCCTGGTCTTTGTGGGCACTAGGCAGGCACGTGGCACACACGCACACATGCAGGCAACCACACGCACATATAAAATAAATCTTGCCAGATGTGGTGGCACACGCCTTTAATCCCAGCACTCGGGAGGCAGAGGCAGGAAGATCTCTGTGAGTTCAAGGCCAGCCTGGTCTACAGAGCAAGCTCCAGGCTAGTTGGGACTCAAGGGAGACCCTGTCTCAAAAAAATAAAATAAATAAAAATAAATATTAAAAAACCATTTTTTAAAAGGGATATCAAGTTGGGAGGGGGACTTATGGGACAGGAATTCAGGAGGAGTGTAAGGGGGAAGAGAGGGGGCTATGAGCAAGACACAGAGTGTGTAATGTATGCAGTTATCAAAGAACGTGAAAAGCAATCAGGTGGTACACGTCTTTAATCCAAGCACCTGGGAAGTAGAGCTCTCGGAGTTTGAGGTTAGCCGTGTCTACATAGTGAATTCCAGGCCAGCCAGGGTACATAGTGAGACCTTGTCTCAAAAGGACACCAAAACCAAAACCGAAACCAAAAGAAGCCATCCAGGGACCAAGCACTGGGAACTGGCTAGACAGGTGTGGAGAGATGGGCCTGAGGTTCTATGTTCAATTTGGCCAGAGGCCAGACTCTAGCTATATAATGGGACTCCCCGAGTCAGGAACTATGAGATAAGATTCATCTTGTCTGTGAGACGCTCAGTGATGAGATGGCCATTTATTTTTGAACTCCACATGAATGTTGGAGAAAAACCAGTGAGCTCTGGCAGGAAACTGTTCACACACATGGAAAGGCTGCCGAGTGTCAAATAGCAGAAGGGCCTCCAGCATCAAGAGCTTCCCCTTGACCAGCCCTCTCTGAAGGACAGACCATGCGCGTTGCTTAGCTGCTTCTGTCCATGTGCCCACCCGCAGGCAGGGGCAGCAGCACTGAGGCCTCGCTCCTACACCTACTCTCTTTTGTCACAGAGGCCCTGCTGCACCCTGACATCTCCAGCCTCCTCTTCCCATTCCTCTGTCTCCTGGGCGTGGCATTCGTATCCTGTGGTGCTGTCCTCCTCGTCCTCATCCTCCTCACCCAAAAGGAAACTCCTGGGGGAGGTGTCCCGGTCCTGGCGGGATGAGGACTTCTTCTTTCTTCTCACCAACTGAGTCCGTTCAGTCACCTGCTTCTGCTCTGATGGTAGCGCCAGGCTCACACACGGGAGCCCTTTCTCCTTTTTGCGTTTATACTCCATTATCTGCTTATTGAGCGCCTCGTGATCAATCCCACTGAGGTATGTGGTGGGTTCTGGGGCATCATTGGGTGACAGGCTCTCATGTTTCCTGGGGGGTAAAGGGAAACCTTCACACAGAGCACAAGCCAACCTCTAAAACAGGGTGCTATGGCAAACGTTCACGGGGAGCGCTTGCTCCCTCTCCCCACACTTCTGAACTTGGCTGGGGAGTGACAGGGACAAGGATGCAGAAAGGTGATTCTGGTTTTCCAGAGCCAAGAGGTGGTGGCTAACATGGTCTCGTGAAGCTGCCCAGCAGACCACTGTGTGCATCCCCAGCTTTCCTCATCTGAGCATGGCAGTACACAGGCAACTACCCAGAACCATGCTGGACCTGGGGCAGACACAGAGGGGCCAATGTGGGCTGGTGAGGACACAGATTAAGTGGCTGCTGTGGTCTAAGCATCTGTCCCAGGGAACAGAAACATGTCCACATGCCTCACCTCAAAGCATCCTGTGCCAAGTCATTCCTTTCATCTGGGGGTCCAAAGTCAGCCACTGCCAATAACCGATCCACCTGAAGAGAAAGCACAGGGGAAGGGAGGCCACAGCTTTTGCCCCCTGCCTCTGAGGCGCGCCTGTGGAACAGCATCACCTCCCCCATGGACCAGCACAGATCTTATGGCTTCGGTTAATACCACTGTAGATGCCATCCCAGTGGGGAGACCTGCTTCACGGTTGTGCTTCACAACCTTGCTATTCCTTTAACCTGTCAGTTTTCTTAATGATAACAAAAGTTTTAAAAACTTGTAAATATCAGTCAAGTCTATAAGGAATTAAGTAACTAGTATTTATTGGTTTCTTTTTTTTTTTTTTTTTTTTTTTGGTATTTTTGAGAATAGGGTTTTCCCTATTAGTCCCAGCTGGCCTGGAGCTCCTCTGTAGACCAGGCTGGCCTTGAACTCACAGATTCGCCTGCCTCTGCCTCCCGAGTGTTGGGATTAAAGATGTGAGCCACCCCACGCCCGGCTTAGTATTTACTAGTTTCTAAAGTAGTTTTGAAAATGTTTCCATTTTTTTTTTTTTTTTTTTTGCATGTGTATGAATGTATTGTCTGCATGCAGGTCTGTGCACCCGTGTCGTGCAATGCCGCGGAGGTCAGAAGAGGGTCTCGGATTCCCCTGGAACTGGAGTTCTGGAATTGGAGTTACAGACGGTTCTTAGCCGCCATGTGGGTGCTGGGGATCGAATCCGGGTCCTCTGCAAGAGCGTCGGTGCTCTTATCCGCTAGGCTATCTCTCCAGCCCGAAAATGTTTCCATTTTTGTCACAAAATGAGCGCTGGAGAAAGAGAAGCTTCCTGTGTGGCAGGAAGGAGAAGCGTGAGGAAGGTCAGCGTCACAGCTACAAAAGTCAGGAGCCTGCTCCTCATGGCCTCACAGGCAGGGCAGCTGGGCTGCTCCCAGACCCCAGAACCCGCAGAGCTCACTGGACTCTGTTGTCCCACCCACCCCTGCAATGGCCATTCAGACTTATTCCCAAGCTGGGACCAGCACTCAGGCATCCCTGGCAGACAGCCTGCTTCAAGAACTGTGTGTGCCTTCCCTCATCCAGGATGTTTCAAGAAGGGACCAGCAGAGAGTGTGGGAACTCCATCCCAAGAGACAGCAAGAGCTGGGAAAGGGAGCTCAGCAGGAGGGTGCTCAGCCAGAGTCCTCGTGGGCCAGGATGAGCCTGCACAGTGGAAGTGCACTGCGCCCTGCAGGGGCCAGCACTCCTCTCTCTGCTGCTCCTGCTGCTCAGGATCCCTCACTTGACAGGGTCACCACTCAAGGTTACCAGAGATACCTGTGCACAAGCAACAGAGACTCTAAATAACTTTGGTAATTTTCTTTCTGTGGAGCTCAATCGTGTCTGGTCCTCTAGTACACAGTAAGTCCCCCATGTTTAACACTGTAAATGCTATTTACTGATTTTTGGTAAACCTTTTAAAGGTATAATATACTTTAATTTTTTTTAATTTTATTTATTTTTGCATGTGTATGAATGTACTGTCTGCATGTAGGTTTGTGTACCTGTGTCGTGTAATGCCACGGAGGTCAGAAGAGGGTCTTGGATTCCCCTGGAACTGGAGTTCTCCTGGAATTGGAGTTACAGACGGTTCTTGGCCGCCATGTGGGTGCTGGGGATCAAACCCGGGTCCTCTGCCAGAGCAGTCGGTGCCCTTAACCGCTAGGCTATCTCTCCAGCCCAGGTATAATATACTTTAATAATTATCAGGTCAGGGGAGCTAGAGAAATTGCCCAGTGGTTAAGAGCACTAGCTGCTCTTGCAGAGGACCTGGGTTCAGTTCACAACACCCACATGGCAGCTAACAATTATTCATCATTCCAGTTGCAGGGATCCAGCACCCTCTTCTGGCCTCCGTGGGCACTGCACGACATGGGTGCACTTACAAACAGACAACACTCATACACATACGAAATTAAAAATAATAAGTAAAATACTAAAATAACTACCAGGTAAACTATACTACTGCCCACATAAAAATATGTATGTGTGTATCGATTTTTTTTTTAAACATTTAAAAAAAAATTTTTTTTTTATTAATTTTATTTATTTCTGTATGTGTATGAATGTACTGTCTGCATGCAAGTCTGTGCACCCCTGTCGTGCAATGCCGCGGAGGTCAGAAGAGGGTGTCGGATTCCCCTGGAACTGGAGTTCTCCTGGAACTGGAGTTTCAGACGGCTCTCGGCCGCCATGTGGGTGCTGGGGATCGAACCCGGGTCCTCTGCAAGAGCGTCGGTGCTCCCAACCGCTAGGCCATCTCTCCAGCCCGTGTGTATAGATTTTTAACTAACTTCTCTCTAAAGCAAGGAAAATAGTAGAAGCACAGGCGTAGGACATAATGTAAATCTAACAGGCCTGCACCATAAGGCCATTGACAGATCACAGAGAACAGGGAGTAAGAGCAGAGGCAAGCAGAAGGGCAACTCTAGCTGCCCTAAGTTTATAAATCAAGAAACAGCATTTCATTTACTGCTCAGAAATACAGTGATATACATAAACACTAAAACCAGGGGGTGGGGCGGTTTGCTGGAGAGATGGCTCAGTGGTTTAGAGTACTGGCTGCTCTTGCAGAGGACTGGGTTCAGTTCTCAGTACCCACATGATGGCTAACAACCATCCATAACTCCTGTACCAGGGGAATCCACTGCCCCGTGCTGATCTCCATGGGCATTACATGACCCAGGTACGGTTACACACGTGCAGGCAATACATTCATACACATAAAATCAAAATAAAAAAGACAGGAGCCTAAAAACAAGGAACATAAGGGCCTTCCTGTATACCTGAACCTCTCTGTGATCTTTGAAAGAAGTATATTATTTGTTGAGGACTTAAAAATTAGCTGAAATTCATTGGACATGGTGGCTCAAGCCTGTAATCCCAGAATTTGGGAGGTAGAGGCAGAAGGATAAGAAATTCAAGATCGAGCCAGGTGTGGTGGCACACACCTTTAATCCAAGCACTTGGAAGGCAGAGGCACGTGGATCTTTGTGAGTTCAAGGCCAGCCTGGTCTACAGAGTGAGTTCCAAGACAGCTGGGGCTACTGGGAGACCCTGTCTCGAAAAGACCAAAAAAAAAAAAAGAAATTCAAGGTCATCCTCAGCTACACAGTGAGTTTAAGGCCAGCCTGAGCTATGAAAGACCCTATCTCAAAAAAAAGGGCTGGAGAGATAGCGCAGAGGGTAAAAGCATGTACTACGCAAGCCCAGAACCCAACCACAGAAGTAGAAAATCCCCTCCTGAAAGTGGTCCTTTGACTTTTTTATTTTATTTTATTTTATTTATTTTTGTATGTGTATGAATGTACTGTCTGCATGTAGGTTGGTGCACCCGTGTTGTGCAATGCAGCGGAGGTCAGAAGGTGTCAGAATTCTCCTGAAACTGGAGTTAAAGACAGTTCTCAGCCACTATGTGGGTGCTGGGGATCAAACCCGGGTCCTCTGCAAGAGCAGTCGGCGTTCTTAACCGCTAAGCCATCTCTCCGCTAGGCCATCTCTCCAGCCCCTGGTCCTCTGACTTTTACACACATGCCATGGCACATGCATGCCTTACATGAACATATGTGTACATATACACAAATAGTAATTAGAATAATTTGGGGGTAGGGGGTTTGAGACAGAGTAGCTCCAGCTGGCCTGGAATTCACTACATAGACCAAGCTGGCCTTGATCTCAAAGATCTGCCTGCTTCTGCCTCCTGAGTGCTGGGACTGAAGATGTATACCACCATACTTGATTTAAAAAAAAAAAAAAAAAACTTAGGTTAACTGGAACTTTAAATTTTACTCATAAAAGTTTATAGTATAAAAAGTTTATAGTATAAAAAGCTAAAATTTAAAACCTCACCTCAACCAGCACTATGTCCTTTCTGTCTTGAACAAACACTATGGGTGGGACATTCCTCAGGGTCTGCTGAGTTATCAAAAGGTGCCTGAGGAGAAAGCATACGACATTGAGTGGAGAAGAATCAAACAGGATCTACAGCAAATGCACCAATTCACCAGCTGGAAGAGAAACTTGCTCATTATGGGGGAGGGAAGAAGAGGGGAAGAGAAAGGAGGGGAGGGAAACAGAGGAAGACAGGGCTGGGGAAGAACAGGAATAAAAACGTCACCCAGAAGCTTTGGTAAAGGCTTTGTCAAACTGCCACATCACAAAAGCAGGCAAAATGCACTGTAACTGCAACTGTTCTTCATCTTAAAGCAAACTAAGTTCACAGGAACAAACTGTCTGATGGGGGGCAACGCCTGCAGCTGTGGTCTTACAGCCATCCTGCACTAGGTAGACTCCCTGGAAAGACGGCACACTTGTCATCCAACATGCTAGTCAAAGGATCTTGGCACAGCTCAGACAAAAGACACAGACGAGTCAAATGATGCCTAGACCCCGCACTGGCTCTGAAACTGACACTCAACCTAAGTCTCAAGGAGCCTACGTAACTCAGCTCAATTTTCTGATTGCCTCCAAACCCAAAACAACACTTGTTGAAAATCTCTTCCTCAGTTTTGACCCTTCTTTGACAGTGTGCAGGGTGGGGCAAGAGCTCTGGGCGGAGGAGGAGGCAGGCAGGAAGCTCAGGGACTCTGGAGCTGGATCTTTGCATTTTTTTTTTGAAACTGAAGAGTAAACTGAGGAACTTTCTTATGACCGACTAGCTCATCAATTTTCAAGATTTTTAGTCTCAGCATTCCTTCACACTCTTGGGATGTTACTGAGAAGGGAATGGCCAATAAATTTTGTTTATATGGTTACGTAAAATATTTGCTTGACTAGAAATGAAATTGGAGAACCTTTGTGTGGCACTTATAAAGTCATGGATGCCCCATGAACAGCCTTAAACTTCTTGAAGGATTTCAAACTTACAGAGGACAGAAACTGCTAAAATCCTAGGAGGCTACATTTTACTATCAGCAGTAGGTACAACCAGGCAATGTCCTAGTACTGTGAAAACAGTTTCAGCCTCACAAAGCCCAGAAAGGATCTCTGGAGCTGTAAAAAATTTTGAGAAAAGCTGACTAGATTAAGTCTTATAGGAAAATATAACATACACTCTGAAAATCAAGGAACTGCTTCCAAGATGTTCCTTAAAAGCAAAAAAGCCGCCGGGCGTGGTGGTGCACGCCTTTAATCCTAGCACTTGGGAGGCAGAGGCAGGCGGATCTTTGTGAGTTCAAGGCCAGCCTGGTCTACAGAGTGAGTTCCAGGACAGCTGGAGCTACAGGGAGACCCTGTCTCGAAAAGACCAAAAAAAAAAAAAGCAAAAAAGCCTTAGTATAACATTTTTTTAAAGAATTTTTTTCAAATTTTATTTATTTTGCATGTGTACGAATGTACTGTCTGCATGTAGGTTCGTGCACCCGTGTCGTGCAATGCCACGGAGGTCAGAAGAGGTCGTCGGATTCCCCTGGAACTGGAGTTAAAGACGGTTCTCAGCCGCCATGTGGGTGCTGGGGATCGAACCTGGGTCCTCTGCAAGAGCAGTCAGCACTCTTAACCACTAGGCCATCTCTCCAGCCCTTAGTATAACATTTTAAAAGTCTTCCTACAAGAGAAAGCAGTGCTCGTAGAAAGCAAACACCATCACCTCATGTAGGCGGCGCTCCTCTGCAGGATGGCCCCCGTGCGCTTGTTCTGGTCTGCAGAAAGACCTGTCTTCCAGTACACTCGGCAGGCTGAGAAGTCCGACGTCAGTGAGACCTGAGACCCATCCCCAACTGCAAGTCACTTTACGTGGTTTTCACACAGACAGTATGCTGGGAATCAGAACGACATCTCCGCTCTCATCCAGAAAACCATTCTGCTGACCCCAGCCAGAGACCACAACGTGCTACAGAAGACCATGCATAGTGGGGAAGTAGGGTCACAGACACCCAAGCTCACCTCGACCCGAAGATCCCACACTAGAAATGCCCAACTGCCAGTTAATCTTTGGCTCAGCCAGTGTGGATATCTCACCCTACATCCCTAGACTTATTCAAAGCTTATCACACTGGCTGGTGCTGTGTGTTCACGGGTCCCACACCCAGGCAGAGAGAAATCACTGCCTCTGTACCTTGTCCTAGGATTTAAATGACCAGAACTGGCACCGCTTCTGCGGCCTCAGGTGCAAGAGGCAAGACTATATGAGCCCACACCTGCCCACCCATCCCCAGCCCTGCTCTGTGCTTGCCTTGGAGAGCTCCACGTTCAGGTCGTAGACTTCCTGGCTCACTTCAGGGGTGCACAGCAAATCTGTCAGTGCTTTGTAGAGAAGGCCATTCAGGGCCTTCAGACGCACATGATCTTCCTTCCTGGTCTTCTTTGATGTGTTCTTTGTGAGGAGTTCGAGCTTGGATTGCTTTTGAGTCAAGTGAGAACCCAGGGAAGGACTTTCATACCAAAACTTCTTTCTAGATCAAGAAAACAAAAATTAGATAGGGTTGTGAGGGCAAATTAGGAAGAGGTCTGATGCCGGGCGTGGTGGCGCATGCCTTTAATCCTAGCACTCGGGAGGCAGAGGCAGGCAGATCTTTGTGAGCTCAAGGCCAGCCTGGTCTACAGAGTGAGTTCCAGGACAGCTGGGGCTACAGGGAGACCCTGTCTCAAAAAGACAAAAAAAAAAAAAAAAAAAGGAAGAGGTCTGAGCTACCTGGAGAGGCTATGCCACAACTGTAGGGAGCTTTCATAGGACACAGAGGCACGCTGTTGGACCCTACCCACCGAACTTCAGTGGATGGTAACATGACTGTGGCAGTGAGACAAAAGAGTTTTAACGCCATTCTGGAATTTTGACTTGTCTATCTACAGTGTAAAGGTAGAGGAAAAGCCTTAAGAGTATCTCGGCTGGGTGTGGTGGTCCGTGCCTTTAATGCCAGCACTCGGGAGGCAGAGGCAGGAGAAGGTCTGTGAGTTCAAGGCCAGCCTGGTCTAGAGAGAAAGTTCCAGGCCAGCTAGGGCTACAGAGAGACCCTGTCTCAAAAAAAATAAATAAATAAATAAATAATTAAAAAATGTTTAATGCTGGGGCTGGAGAGATGGCCTAGCGGTTAAGAACGCCGACCACTCTTACAGAGGACCCGGGTTGGATCCCCAGCACCCACATGGCGGCCAAGAACCGTCTGAAACTCCAATTCCAGGAGAACTCCAGTTCCAGGGGAATCTGAAACCCTCTTCTGACCTCCCACAGCATTGCACGACACAGGTGCACGCACTTGCATGCAGACACTACATTCATACACATACAGAAATAAACGAAAATTTAAAAAAAAAATAAAAATGTTTAATGCTTACAAATCGATACACAAAGGGTGCTGTCCACACATATACTTTTTGTTTGTCAGCTGAGAGGTAATAAAAGTCAGACATGCCACTGGGCCTAGTGGCTCATGCCTGTAATCCCAGCACTTGGGAGGCAGAGGCAGGCAGATCTCTGTGAGTTCAAGGCCAGCATGGTCTACATAGCAAGTTCCAGGACAGCTGGGGGCTACAGGGAGACCCTGTTTCACAAAGACCAAAAAAAAAAAAAGAAAAGTCAGACATGCCAAAACAACTGTGTGTGCCTGGCTCCCAGACCATACTGACCATGCTTTCCAAAACCAGCTTCTGGTAACCAGGGCTCCTGTAAGGATGGCTATAAGAATCCTGTAAGATTCTTAGTGCTGAGGCAGAAACATAAGATGAACTTAAAACATCTTGTAGGGGGCTGGAGAGATAGCCTAGCGGTTAAGAGCACCAACTGCTCTTGCAGAGGACCCAGGTTCGATCCCCAGCACCCACATGGCGGCTAAGAACTGTCTATAACTCCAATTCCAGGAGAACTCCAGTTCCAGGGGAATCTGAGACCCTCTTCTGACCTCCCACAGCATTGCATGACACGGGTGCACAAACCTACATGCAGACAGTACATTCATACACATAAAAAAATAAATAAAATAAATAAATAAAAATAAAACATCTTGTAGTCCCAAAAAGAAGGTGCTAAATACAGAAAGCAAACCCACATGTGCTGGGGCCTGTCCAGGGGGAAAGGGACTGAGAGAGGGCTGTTGATAGCTAAAGATGGAACACTTTGAGCAAAATAAAGCAACAGTTGCTAATCATGAGTCCATGCTGATGAATGAATGAACGAACAAATGGAGAAGAGGCACATCTTCCACACAAAATTCCAAATACATGAGCATAATTCTCCAACCCTTAAAGTCACACAGTGACTTCCTCCCCCAAGATGACAGTGGGGTCACCTGACACCCCACAACAGCACTGGCTACATATATCTTTGATACAATGGGATAAAATAGGGTTTTACCTTTGCTGCTTCTCCCAATTCACAACGCACATAATCACAAACAAAACTCCAACGGAGGGCAACCACTAAAGCTTAAATTAATGTGTCACCCATATGTCCTTTCCTGTCTACAGTAACAGTGTTCTAACTCTCCCTGTTTAGCAGCTGGGACAGCTTGGGGAAATTCTGGGTCATTTTTATGCAATTCGTCTGTAAACCTAAAACCTTTAAGGTAATTTATCAAACAAAACCAAAAAAATCTATACCAGCTACCACACTTAGACCCTAAGATGCTGTGGAAAGCAAAGTATCTTACTATATTTTTATTGCTAAAAAAACCCCTAATCATCATGACACATTTTATATAATGTTAAGTTTTAAGAGACTTATTTAAAAAGAACTAAAAGGAGGGTTGGTGGAAAGGCAGGATTGTTAGAGGTGGTGAATCAAGAACCTGCCGTTCCCACCAGAGGCACGGATCCGCCACGGTCCCCACTCAGACCCCCGTGGACACCGGTTCCCGGTGGAAACCACTTCAATCCAACCGTGGGCACCAGGCCGCACCGGACCCTGGACGTGCATACCTGTTTTTCGAGGCAAATTTCTTGAGCAAGTTCTTGCTACCGCAGAAGATGGCGGAGCTGTGCAAGGCCCGTAGCCAGGCGCAGGAGACCCGCAGCCCGGTTACTGCGGCCCACATCCCGCCCAGCGCAGCACTGGGAGTCTGCAGAGCCATGAGTGAGCTTTGGAGGACTGCGGCGCGCGTGGGTGGGGCAAGGGCCGTAAAAGTGGGCGGGGCGACGACGGAAAGCACTGGAGGGTGCTAGTGGACTTGTGGACAAGGACAATCCCGGCTAAGGGCGGGGCTACGGCGCAGAGTCTCAACCACGTTGTGGGCGGGGCACCGGAAGCCTGGAGGAAAGTGTGCAGCTGGGGTCAGAACTACCCAGCTTTTTAATTTTTTTCCAACTTTTAAAATTATTTTTCGCCGGGCGTGGCGGTACACGCTTTTAGTACCAGACTCGGGAGGCAGAGGCAGGCGAATCTCTGTGACTTCAAGGCCAGCCTGGTCTACAGAGTGAGTTCCAGACCAGCTAAGGACTAAAGGAAGACCGACCCTATCTCAAAAAAAAAAAAAAGTTTTCATGTGTGTAAGTGCACCCGTGTCATGCAATGCCCATGGAGGCCAGAGGGGGGCGTTAGATCCCCTGGAACTGGAGTTAGGAAGAATTGAGCTGACCTGTGGATACTGGGAACTGAACTCGGGTCCTCTGCGCAGGTTGTGCTCTTAGCTGGTGAGCCATCTCTGCTGAGCCATCTCTCCAGTCCCCCCGCCCCACAGCTTTTTTGTTTTATAGTTTTTTGAGACAGGGTCTCCCTGTATCCCCAGCTCACCTGGAACTCACTTTGTAGGCCAGGCAGGTCTTGAACTCATAGAGACCCACCTCCCTCTGTCTCTCAGGTGCTGGGATTAAAAGCATGCACCACCAAACCCTGCACCAACTTTAAAAAAAAAAAAAAAGATGTATTTTATTATTTATATATTCAAATGTGTGTCTCTATGTGTGTATGTACACATGAATGCAGATACCCTCAGAGCCCAGAAAATTTGGGTGTTAAATCCTCTGGAGCTGGAGTCACAGATGGTTGTGCGCTCTTGATGTAGGTGCTGGACACCAAAGTCCCTTCCTACTGAACTCCCTTCCCAGAAGAGCAGCAACAGCCCTTAACCACTGAGCCATCTCTCCAGCCCCACTCAGCTTATTTTGTTTTTTTTTACTTGCCTTTTTTTTTTGGTCTTTTCAAGACAGGGTCTCCCTGTAGTCCCAGCTGTCCTGGAACTCACTCTGTAGACCAGGCTGGCCTTGAACTCACAAAGATCTGCCTGCCTCTGCCTCCCAAGTGCTAGGATTAAAGGCGTGCACCACTACACCTGGCTACCTTTTCTTTTTTTTTTTGGTCTTTGAGACAGGGTCCCCTTGTAGCCCCAGAAATCACTATGTAGACCAGGCTGGCCTTGAACTCACAGAGATCTGCCTGCTTCTGCCTCCTGAGTGCTGGGACTAAATGTGTGTGGAACACCACGCCCGGCTCAGCTTATTTTTAAAGCAAGGGGTTGATAACAATAATGTGCAGATTTCAAAAAGTTACAAGTTTTTATTAAGTATTCACTATAAAGAAAGGACAAATGTTTGAGGTAACAGTTATGCTTAACCTGACTCAATGTATGTACCACATCATGCTTTGATATATACTGTTTCAGCTTTGCCAGATGTGGCGCATGCCTTTTATCCTAGCACTTGGGAGGCAGAGGCAGGCAGATCTCTGTGAGTTCAAGGCCAGCCTGGTCTACATAGTGAGTTCCAAGACAGCTGGGGCTACAGGGAGACCCTGTCTGGAAAAGAAAAAAAAATTGTATTATTTCAGCTTTATGTTTTAGGACACTCAAAAATTTTTTATGTGTGTGAAAAACTAACATAGAAGTTCAAAAAGAAACAAGAAGACTCCATGCAGTGACTTTGGGCTGAGAGATGGAGGGGAGGTGGGCCTGGAGTCGGCCTAACCTCACTAGATTCAGTCTCCCAAGGACTCAGTTTTCTTCCCATTTCTCCTGCCAGTTTGTTGCTCCTGCCTTACCTTTCCTGTAATACTTCCTAACCGGTTTATCTGGACAAGAGACTCAAGACTACACCAAAGGAGATGTATTCATCCCCTAATAGCTACCATTCCCAGCAATTCCTGGAGGAAGACCTGTGCCAGTCACAACCAGACTTTGCTCTTTCCTCTCAGCCCTTGCCAACTGACAGAGGATAGTTTTGCTATCCATTAGCCTTTCTCCCTAGAAAGTTTGCCCATCTGTCCGTCCATCTGTCCATCCCCCCCCAAGGAGTAATACTTTCCTTTTGTTTCCTGAAGTTGCTGGCCCCTGAGCAGTGTCACAGAGTTTCTAGGTACTTATTTACTGGTTGGCTGAAAGAAATAAACAGTCATTTCGTCGCTGAGGAGAATATTAATGCAAGGTAACATAACCCACCAGGAAATGCATGGATCTAATTCAAAGTTTTCATCAAAATTTAAATGAAAAGCAAGCCTAGTGTTTATGTTTAAACCTGTTTGCAGGCTAAGCCACCTTAAGAATAAGATAAGAGCATGGAAATAAAGCAAAAGTCTTCAAAAAGCCCTGCGTGGTGGCACACGCCTTTAGTCCTAGTACTCGGGAGGCAGAAGCAGACAGATCTCTGTGAATTCAAAGCCTGGTCTACATAACAAGTTCAAGGACAGCTGGGGCTACGTGGAAACACTCTCAAAAAGATGAAAAAATTCAAAATAAATCTTTTTAAAACTTTGCAACCCAAACAGTACTAAACCATCTGTGCAATGGATGTACCATATGAAAAGTACATAAAAATACAAATCTCTCCTATTTAATCTGCCATATTTTCATCCCGATGGATACTCAGGCCACATAAATCATTTAAAGAACATTTCATAAGCCGGGCGTGGTGGCGCACACATTTAATCCTAGCACTTGGGAGGCAGAGGCAGGTGGATCTCTGTGAGTTCAAGGCCCGCCTGGTCTACAAAGTGAGCTCCAGGCCAGCTGGGACTAAAGGGAGACCCTGTCTCAAAAAGACAAAAAAATAAAAAAAAAATAAAGAACATTACCATGCTTTCAACCAAATTTTCCATCATCTGCTACCTGGCCTGGGGAGTTGCATTTCCAGTGGGAGGTGTCTAAATGATAGTCTCCAACAAATGATGATCTCTGCAATACAGAATAACTGAGAAAAAAAACTGCTCAGTATTGTTTGGTCTCAGTATTTGTTCTGGTTACACCTCCCCTGTGAAATACTCCCACTCTGAGGCAGAGAAGGTGATAGGAGCTCTCTCTCTCTCTCACACACACACACTCACACACACACACACACAGAGAGAGAGGGAGAGAGAGAGAGAGAGAGAGTCATTGCTTCATGTAATCCTGGTATAGGAGGCCAAGTAGTTGAAGCTCCAGAATACACACAAACAGCGCACAATGGTACTATTTATAGGTGATTAGACACACAGTTCATAGAAAAAGGACTCTGGACAGAGAGGTGGTAGTCTGGCCATCACGAGGCCAGCTAATTCACTCTTTTGTGTGTACTAGGGATGGAAACCAGAGCTTCAGGCACGTTAGATAAATACTCTGCTACTGAGCCATATCCCCAGCCTTAAATCCACTTTAAATAAGGATGGCAATGAAAGAGAAAACATTAACTAGATATAACAGAATAGAAGGAGTTCTCTCGCAGGAGAACGGCAGTGATGGAAGCTAGCCTGGAAAGACGAGGAGGCATCATGAAGTGGGTCAGATAGACTAGCATGTCATGATGGATCACATAAATCCCAGCATTGGAAAAAGCATAGTAGCTTACCCACAGGCTCTCTTGGTCATTTCTGTATAGTGGCTGAGCTAGTGACAGTCTTGGAGACTCTCCACCACAGCTGTAGAAAGTAGCCTCAGGGGTGGCCAATCCACGGAAGTTCTCTGGGGTGCGTCTAACTTACACAGATACACTATGACTGTTCTCACCCCCAGGACTGATTGAAAAAAGACATGTCCGGCAGTGTCATCAGTGGGTGTGAGCTCGTCAGAGTAACGCTGGTGTCTTTACTGTAGGAGCAGGACAGCCTGCTGCATGGCAGCACATTGAAAACCAGTCAAGTCTCAGTACAAGCCTGTGAAGGAGACGGGACAGGCTTTGTCTCCACTCACTTGGAACCCAGAAATAACCAAATCATAGCCAGATATAGGAACATTTGTCTGTACTATATATATATAAAACACCTTGTATATAGGCAAGGGGGCGTTCCACTGGGAAGGCATAGAGCATCACTCTAGTCATTTCTAGTGGCTCACATATGTAATCCAACACTTGGGAGGCTGGGGTAAAAGGATTGCTTGAAGGACAGCCTTGGCTACAAAGTGAGACCATGAAAGAGAAGGAAGGGAGTGGGGGGGGGAAGGAAGGAGAAAAAAGTGTGCTGGATAGCTTTAGTGTCAACTTGACACACCTGGGTTGCGGAAAAAAGTGTGCTGGATAGCTTTAGTGTCAACTTGACACACCTGGGTTGCGGAAGCCTCAGTTGGGGAATTGCTTCCTTTGGACTGGCCTATGTCTGTAGGGCATTTTCTTGATTGTTGAGTGATGTGGGAGAGCTCGGTCCACTGTGGGTGGTGGCACCCCTGGGCGGGTGTCTTGTATTGTATAAGAAAGCAGGCTTAGCACCAGCCAGGGGAGCAAGCCAGTAAAAAGCATTCTTCCATGGCCTGTTCTTCAGGTCCTGCCTCCAGGTTCCTGCTCTGAGTTCCTACCTTGGGCTCCCTCAGAGATGAACTGTGACCCAGGAGATGTGAGCCAAATAAACCCTTTCCTCCCCAACATGGTTTTGGTCAGAGCATTTTGTCATAGCAATTGAAAGCAAACTAGAGCAAAAACAAAAAGAAAAATACCTTGTAATTCTCAGTAACTTATTCCGTAATTAAACTGAATTGTACTGTAGCATATTGGGATATGGTATAATTCTGGCATCGTTGGTTAGGTTCAACTGCTCCATATAAATAAGTCACATATCTATATGGATATTAGTGGGTCAACTATATTGAGACCAAGCTAAAGCCTCAGTCTCAGAATATTTTGTCAGTGGAAAACGACTGGCAAGTTGAAGTTGGCTAAATATCAGCCAAATTCTATACTAAATAATTCTGACCAAATTCAAGACCTATATAAGTACTAGTAGACCAAAAG
Source organism: Rhizomys pruinosus (assembly GCA_009823505.1). Lineage (NCBI taxonomy): Eukaryota > Metazoa > Chordata > Mammalia > Rodentia > Spalacidae > Rhizomys > Rhizomys pruinosus. The sequence continues at coordinate 1,957,502 of VZQC01005691.1, forward strand.
GGAAGGTGATAAAATTTGGTAAAAAAAAAAAAAAATACAAAAATGAAGACTGGGTGTGATGACATATGCCTGTAGTCCACTCGAAAAAGTAGAACTAGCCGGGTGTGGTGGCCCATGCCTTTGATCCTAGCACTTGGGAGGCAGAGGCAGATGGATCTTCGTGAGTTCAAGGCTAGCCTGGTCTACAGAGCGAATTCCAGGACAGCTGGGGTTACAGGGAGACCCTGTCTCGAAAAGACCAAAAAAAAAGATCAGGTCCTCTAAAATTACAGTCTGCTCCTGATTAAATTGAATTACCCTAACTGCTCATATCCTTAAAAAGAATTGCCCTCATAACACACACAAAAAAGTGATACCTCAGAGAGGAGAGGACAGCACTTTGTAACTGAATGAGAAGTAGGCAAGTGGAATGTTCAGTATGGATGAGGAAAATAGGTAATCCAAAAAATATTGAAAAACCATAAACCTGTGCTATGACACTGGCCACAGACCAAGGAAAATCAAATGATCTCCTTCCAAGAGAAGGGACAGAAGAGAAAAGCCTGACTACTGGACCTCAAAACCAGACTCAAGAGAACACCTGAGCTTACACCTTAGCTCAAATGAAAAGTGCTAATCGATGGGCATGGTGGCTCATGCCTTTAATCCTAGCACTGGGGAGGCAGAGGCAGGCAGATCTTTGTGAGTNAGAAATAACCAAATCATAGCCAGACTTAGGAACTTGCTGTACATATATATATAAAACACCCTTGTATATAGGCAAGGGGGCGTTCCACTGGGAAGGCATAGAGCATCACTCTAGTCATTTCTAGTGGCTCACTATATGTTATCCAACACCTTGGGAGGCTGGGGTAAAAAGGATTGCTTGAAGGACAGCCTTGGCTACAAAGTGAGACCATGAAGAGAGAAGGAAGGGGTGGGGGGGGGGACTAGGAAGGAGAAAAAGTGTGCTGGATAGTTTAGTGTCAACATTGACACACTGGGTTGCGGAAAAAAGGTGCTGGAGCTTTGTGTCAACTGACACACCTGGTGCCGGGAAAAGGTGCTGGATAGCTTTGCTGTCACTTGACACACCTGGGTTTGCAGGAATAAAAGTGTGCTGGATTAGCTTTAGTGAATAACTTGACACACCTGGGTGCGGAAGCCTCAAGTTGGGGAATATTCCCTTTGACTCGCCTTGTCCTTAGGGGCATTTCTTGATTGTTGAGTGATGTGGGACGAGTCTCGGTCCAACTTTGGGTTTGGTGGCACACCCTAGGCGGTGGTCTTGGCATTGTCTCAAGAAAGCAGGCTTAGCACCAGCCAGGGGAGCAAGCCAGTAAAAAGCATTCCTTCCATGGCCTGTTCTTCAGGTCCTGCCCCTAGGTTCCGCTCTACGTTCTACCTTGGACTCTCCAGTCGATGAACTGTGACCCAGGAGATGTGGCAATAAACCTTTCCTTCCCCAAATGTTTTGTCAGAGTATTTTTTCATAGCAATTGAAAGGAAACAGAGCAAAACCAACAAAAGAAAAACAGCCTTGTAATTCGCACGTAACTTATTCCGTAATTAAAACCTGCTTGTACTGTAGCATATTGGGATATGGTATAATTCTGGCATCGTTGGTTAGGTTCAACTGCTCCATATAAATAAGTCACATATCTATATGGATATTAGTGGGTCAACTATATTGAGACCAAGCTAAAGCCTCAGTCTCAGAATATTTTGTCAGTGGAAAACGACTGGCAAGTTGAAGTTGGCTAAATATCAGCCAAATTCTATACTAAATAATTCTGACCAAATTCAAGACCTATATTAAGTACTAGTAGAGCCAAAAGGAAATGTGATAAAATTGGTATAAAAAAAAAAAAAATACAAAAATGAAGACTGGGTGTGATGACATATGCTGTAGTCCACTCGAAAATCAGAATCTAGCCGGGTGTGGTGGCCATGCCTTTGATCCTAGCACTTGGAGGCAGACGGCCGATGGCTCGTGAGTTCAGGTAGCCTGGTCTACAGAGCGAATTCCAGAACAGCTGGGGTTACAGGGCAGCCAGCACCCTGTCTCGAAAAGCCAAAAAAAAAAAAAAAAAAAAAGAAGAACAAGTAGACTGGAGAATCGCTCAATAACAGGTACTTAGAAAATGCTTTTGTTTAAAGGTATATGTACTGTTTTTGTTTGCTTGTTTGTTTGTTTGTTTGTTTGTTTTGGTCAACTTCACACAAACTGAGTTCACCCAGAGGGACTCTCAACTGAGGAATTTCTTAATTGTTAATTGATGTAGAGGGGTCCAACCCTCTGTGGATGGTGCCATCCCTGGGTAGGTGGGCTTGGGGCTAGGTAAGAAAGATAGTTGAGCAAGCCAGGGGACACGATCAGTAAGCAGCCTTCCTCCATGGTATCTGCTTCAGTGCCTGCCTCCAGGTTCCTGCCTTGGCTTCCTTCAAAGATGGACTACAAGTTGTAAACTAAAATAAACCCTTTCTTCTCCAAGTTGGTTTGGGTCAGTGTTTTATCACACCAACAGAAAGCTAACTAAAACAACATAACCCCTCACTTGAGCCCACAGGTAATGAAAAGCAAGATGAGAGCCTGGTATTTTGCCTCTCTTTCTCTCTCTCTCTCTCTCTCTCTCTCTCTCTCTCTGTTTTTTTTTTGTTTTGTTTTGTTTTGTGTTTTGTTTTGTGTTTTTTTGAGACTAGGTCTCCCTTTAGTACCAGCTGGCCTGGAGCTCGCTATGGAGACCAGGCTGACCTTGAACTCACAGAGACCCGCCTGCCTCTGCCTCCAGAGTGCTGGGATTAAAGGTGTGCACCACCACATCCCGCCTAAAAATGGTTTTAGCTGCCCTGTGAGTGCTGGGAATTGAATCTGGGTCCTCTGCAAGAACAGTCAGTGCTCTTAACTTCTGAGCCATCTCTCAGCCCCCTCTTTGGTATTTTTGAGACAGAGTCTCCCTGTAGCCCCAGCTGGCCTGGAACTATGTAGACCAGCCTGGACTTGAACTCACAGAGATCTACCTGCCTCTGTCTCCCTAGTGCTGGTATTAAAGGCGTGCACCACCACGCCTGGCACTTGCCTCTCTCGCTCTCTCTCTCTGTGTTCAAACTTTGGATCAGGCTCCTGTTTAACCATGTACATAGGCATATTAATCACTCAGAGTATCTGTCTAAAAGTTGGTGCCACTAGAACTGTCATCCTCCTTGGAGGATGAAATTACAAAATAGGAGCTGAGACATTTTTCTGTCAGCTCCACAGAAGCCACCTGAAGGATTAGTCATTGTCTTACATCTTAATTGATTTGGGGTTCTAGGAACGGAAGAACCTCACAGACTGATCACCCCATGACGAGAACACCCCCAAGAAGGAGCAATCTTTCTATAGAAACTGGCTTGGCCCCTCAAACAATAAGGATTTCTTTAGGCTACCTTGTAGATTCAAAACTAAGAAAATAATCCTGGCTTATCAATTATGCACAGCTCCTTCCTCTATTAAAATCTGAAGCCCACTGGCCTGGTGACACACACTTGGATTCTCAGTACCGAGGAAAGTGGAGACTGAGTCAAAGTTATCCTCAATGCACAGTGAGTTCAAGGCCAGTCTGGGCTACTTGAGACCCTGTATGAAAAATAAAGACAAGGGTGGGAGCAATGAGCTGGCAGAGATGTGTCTGAAAAGAGAAGGGTTCTTTAGCAAGATTTGAACACCATTCCCTCCTTAGTGGTAGTGAGAGTATAAGAATATTACTCCAAGGCTGGGCGTGGTGGCACACGCCTTTAATCCCAGCAGTTGGGAGGCAGAGCAGGCAGATCTCTGTCGAGGTTCAAGGCCAGCCTGGTCTACAAAGTGAGTCCTGGGGCTGCAGGGAGACCCTGTCTCAAAAAGACAAAAAAAGGAAAGGAAGGAAGGAAGGAAGGAAGGAAGGAAGGAAGAAAGAAAGAAAGAAAGAAAGAAAGAAAGAAAGAAAGAAAGAAAGAGAAAGAAGGAAGAAAGAAAAAGAAAGAAAAAGAAAGAGAAAGAAAGAAAGAAAGAAAGAAAGAGAAAGAAAGAAAGAAAAAGAAAGAAAAAGAAAGAAAAGAAAGAAAGAAAGAAAGAAAAAGAAAGAAAGAAAGAAAAGAAGAAAGAAAGAAAAAGAAAGAAAGAAAAAGAAAGAAAGAAAGAAAGAAAGAAAGGAAAGAAAGAAAGAAAGAAAGAAAGAAAGAAAGAAAGAAAGAAAGAAAGAAAGAAAGAAAGAAAGAGAAAGAAAGAAAGAAAGAAAGAAAGAAAGAAAGAAAGAAAGAAAGAATATAGGAGCTTCGTTCTACATGACAATGGGCACTGTTGGTCAGTGTCCAGAACTGGTCAATGTGGCTAACTTGAGATGGTTCATGCTTCCATCACAGTAAGTGCATTGTGCAGTAACAGTGACACCTGGAACATTTTGAAAGCAAAAGAAGCGGCCTGGGGCGCAGGAAGAGCTTACGGCGCAGACGCGCTCCGGGCCACAAGAGCCGGAGCTCGGAGGCCTGGAAGTGGCCGCCTTTGGCGGTGGGTTCGTTTATTCCGGGGAAGAAGTTTAGGGGTAGAAGAGAGCGAGGAGAGCTGGGGGAAGGAGGATGCGGCTCAGTGGAGGCGCCCGCTGCAGGAGCTCGCCTACGCCCCAGCCTTGGTTCCCAGGGCCGCCGAGGGCCTGCTCGTCGCCCCGCGTCCGGTTGAATTACTCAAGTCTGTGGGATATTGCATAAATCATAAGGCTGCAGAAGTTGGCAATGTCTTGGGAACCTAGTCCACCTATGCCTAGAGATATGTCTGCTAGCTCTGTTGCGGAAAGCTGGTGTTATACACAGGTGAAAGTAGTAAAATTTTCCTACATGTGGACCATTAGTAACTTCAGTTTCTGTCGAGAAGAAATGGGTGAAGGGTTAAAAAGTTCAACGTTTTCTTCTGGCCCAAGTGATAAAATGAAATGGTGCCTGAGGGTAAACCCAAAGGGATTAGATGACGAAAGTAAAGACTACTTGTCCTTATATTTGCTTTTAGTCAGCTGCCCAAAAAGTGAGGTTCGAGCAAAATTCAAATTTTCCCTTCTGAATACGAAAAGGGAAGAAACGAAGGCAATGGAAAGCCAAAGAGCATATCGATTTGTGCAAGGGAAGGACTGGGGATTTAAAAAATTCATTAGAAGAGACTTTTTGCTTGATGAAGCTAATGGTCTTTTACCAGATGACAAGCTTACATTATTTTGTGAGGTGAGTGTGGTTCAAGACTCAATAAATATATCAGGGCATACAAATATAGGTATCTTGAAGGTGCCTGAATGCCGGTTAGCAGAAGATTTAGGTAATCTCTGGGAAAACACAAAATTTGCAGATTGCTGCTTTTTTGTGAGAGGACAAGAATTCAAAGCTCATAAGTCCGTGCTTGCAGCTCGATCCCCAGTTTTTAATGAAATGTTTGAACATGAAATGGAAGAAAGCACAAAGAATCCAATGGAAATAAATGATTTAGACCCTGAAGTTTTTAAAGAAATGATGAGATTCGTTTACACAGGGAAAGCACCAAATCTTGATAAAATGGCTGAAAATTTGTTAGCAGCTGCAGACAAATATGCACTGGAACGACTGAAAGTCATGTGCGAAGATGCTTTGTGTAGTAACCTATCAGTAGAGAATGTTGCTGACACCCTTGTCCTTGCAGATCTGCACAGTGCAGAGCAGCTGAAAGCACAAGCGATAGGCTTTATTAATAGGTGCAGTGTACTTCGACAGCTTGGGTTTAAGGATGGGAAAAACTGGAACGGCAACCAAGCAGCTGACATAATGGAGACCTCGGGCTGGAAGTCCATGGTTCACTCTCACCCTCACTTAGTAGCAGAAGCCTTCCGAGCACTAGCATCTGCACAGCGTCCACAGTTGGGCGGTCCACGCAAACGGCTAAAGCAGTCCTGACTCTTCCGTGGACAGTAGGAAAATGGAATGACTTTACTCTCCCTGGTCCAGAAGGATTCTGATACATAGACCATATACAACAGCTGTTTCTGTTTCCTTGTCCACAGAACAGAAGATGGAAAAGCATATTGCTTTCATTGTGGTGGATAATTTATGATTTCTACTTCAGCTTTATATTAGACTGATTAATTCACTTCAAGGCCTTAAATTATCTTCAGTGACTTGTTCATATAATAGTTTAATTTTTTTATTGTGCCTTGTCATTTTGGCCAAGGCTATGCAAGATTGCACTAGCTCCATAATGCAGTAGTATTGGTAACTGAGGATACTAAGGTTTAAAGGGTCCTCCATTATTTGGTGGGGGGGTGAATTTTTTAGGGTTGTCCTATGTGATCTTAAAGTTTAAAAACTAGGTTCTCCTTGTAAGCACTTGTACTGGAAATTACCATATTTCTTCAGTCTAAGTTATATAAATCAAAAGAATGTGTTTACCTTAAAAGCTACAGCAATATACTGCTTCAGTTTAGTTTATTTTTCATTTTAGAGAGCAAATATGCAAAGAATTGGCCCAAACTTTAAGTAAAATTTGTGACATTTGTAATTAATTGCTCCAAGGTTTCTGCTCATTTATAGTGATTGAGAAGTGATTAAGATTTCAATAAGAATAAAGCATGTTTTTGATAAAGTGATTTTCTTAATTCATGACCTACATTTATATGAAGAATTCAGTACCTGTTAAAAGTCAGGATGACCAAATGCACATTTAATGACTGGGCCAATAGAAAGATACATACGCACTTTTTAATGTGTAGCTTTTTTATGCTGAATGATACATTTATTTTTTTTTCCTTTTGAGGGTATTAATAAGGTAGAATTGTGTTTTACTTTTAGAAGAGGTTTTTAAGACACATGGCACCAACTCTGATGTTTATGATAATGGCTAAAAATAAGCTTAAGTTGATTTGGATTTATATGGTCACTATTGAATTTATTACTGTTTTATCATGCTTTAGGAAAGGAACTTAAACAATAAATGAGTCTTGGATAGTCTACTTTCCTTTGAACAGCGAATGGCTATTATTTGCCTGTGGACAATGCACAATAAAGAAGAGAGCCCTTTTTTTTTTTTTTTTTTTTTTTGGTCTTTTCGAACCGTCTCCTGTAGTCCCCAGCTGTCCTGACCTCTCTCTGACTAGACCAGCTGGCCTGAACTCCAAAGATCCACCTGCCTCTGCCTCCCGAGTGCTAGGATTAAAGGCGTGCGCCACCACGCCCGGCTAGAAGAGAGCCCTTTTAAGAATATTCCAGGCCATATTATGAAACTATTTTTTCTCCTTACTTTCTTTCCATGTTTCAGTTACTGTGCTGACATTGAGGATGATTGAAATTCTGCATAATGTAGACAGTATAAACTATAAACTTTTTCACGAGCCAGTTCTTTATTATAAATTAATTTTAGCTTTAAACACACATACGTGCTTAGTGTTTAATAGTTGTGAAGTCTGTTTCTGGTGCATTACCCTGGAGACATCAATGTCATATTGCCACATCCAATATTGTAGTATTGCTAGTATGCTTCTTACACAGATCTATGTTGGACCACAAGGAAAAAGCATGTCACTGGAAAAACAGATGCATATACTTGTATGTTTTCATATATAAATTTATTCTCCAGGTTTGTGTGTAATTTGTTTATGTAGTTTTAAAATTCAGGGCAGAAATTAAAAATTAATGTATAGTTTTTAAATAAATTTTATTTTTGCTATATCTTTGTTAAACTTTAACGTGAAGCAATCCTAAAATATTTACATTGAGAAAACTATCAAGTATTGTCGACAGCAATTTTATAAAGATCATATTTTCAGGTTTCTTAGTTTGAGTTATTATGTTAACTTAAATATAAAATAGGAGAAAAATTCTTAGGTGGCAATGGGGTTCACCCTGTATAAGAGAACCATAACTGTAAAAATTCACCTCCTTAGTTCCACTCTGATATGGGAGCTTGTTAATTTTCCATGTTCTTATTAAAAAAACAAAAATTCCATCCAGCTATGGAATTATGTTGTCGCATATCATAATTCACATTGTGAATTAAGTCACTGCTTCAGCCTACATTTCTAACCATAGTTAATTAAATACTTCAACTTGCCTTCACTCAAGTGTTTATTAATAAAATTAAGGATTTATTATTAAAAAAAAAGGAAAGCAAAAGAAGCAATAAAAGTCATGGATTTTTATTTTTTGGTACCTGCTAATTTTTAAGTGACTTTAATTCAAAAGAGTCCAATAAGCCAGAGCAGCATGTTTTGGGGTGCATTTGAACTCCTATACAGCAGTAAGTATTTAAACTGATTTTTTGGGGGGTCTTTTTGAGACAGGGTCTCCCTGTAGCCCCGGCAGTCCTGGAATTTACTGTGTAGACCAGGCAGGCCTTGAACTCACAGAAATTTACCTGCCTCTGCCTCCCAAATGCTGGGATTAAAAGTGTGTGCCACCACACCTGACTAAACTGATCATATTTTTTCATCGTAAAAGTAAACCATGCTGGGCGTGGAGACACATGCCTTTGGTCCTAGCACTTGGGAGGCAGAGGCAGGCAGATCTCTGTGAGTTCAAGGCCAGCCTGGTCTACAGAGTGAATTCCAGGACAGCTGGGACTACAGGGAAACCCTGTCTCGAAAAGACAAAAAAAAGTAAACCACATTTGTTACTGTCTATGAAATTTTATGTTCCTCAAGGCTAGTCTCAGTTACCTAGCAGGCCCCCTATTACAACAGGACACCCAGGCTAAAAGGTAGGGATTCCACAGAATGTGTTGGATGGCAATGATGACAAAGATGCGGTGAAAACAACATTGTTAACAGAACTCAAACATCTGCAAAGCAGCTGTGGTGAGCATGCTAAGCCAGAAACACAGATGGAAAAGCCTGTGCCCTTCCGCAATGTGAGAATTTATTGAGTAACAATGGATCCACAAGCTATATTGGCTTTGTTGGCCACTTAGCTCTGATTTTCTCTTTTTTTTTGTCTTTTTGAGACAGGGTCTCCCTGTAGCTCCAGCTGTCCTGGAATTCACTCTGTAGACCAGGCTGGGCTTGAACTCACAAAGATCCACCTGCCTCTGCCTTCCAAGTGCTAGGATTAAAGGGGTCCACTACCACACCCTGCTAGTTCTGATTTTCTATTGGCTATTGACAAACACAGGTTATTTTATTCCTATCTCAATTACTAGCATCAACTCTCGGATCACATATTATACTTTACACAGCAATTACCCACATACAGCAGGGGTGGAGGGGATTACAGAAGGCAACAATAGTGTTAAACAGGTCACTCTTTGAAAAGAGTTCAAAGAGATCTTCTTGGAGACAGGGCAGAGTGCTGAAACAGATGCAAAAAGAGTTAATACAGTGATTAGACAAATCTAGTTGGAGAGCTGCTGGATAAGGAGCCAGCCTGAGCTGCAGGGTCTACCTTTTGAAAGTTTAAACCCAGCAGAAGGCTGGAGCTGAACCACAGAGGCACTGGACTATGGAAGGCAAAGTATAGGACGATAGAAGCAAAATGTAGAAGGCAAAGCATAGGACCATAGACACAAGAAGTGGACCTGGTCAAATGAGCAGATGGACAGAAGACTATGGAGCAGTGTGCTGAGTTGAAGCACCATCGACCATCAAAAGTTCTCCGACTTGATGCTCACATTGGGTCTTCTGATGGGCCTGTAGCCGTTGTAGCCCCAGCTGACCTGGAACTCACTCTGTAGACCAGGCTGGCCTTGAAGTCACAGAAATCTGCCTGCCTCTGCCTCCCAAGTGCTAGGATTAAAGGCATGCACCACCACGCCCGGCTTAAAGACGGTTCTTAGCCACCAACTGGGTGCTGGGAATCGAGAACTTGGGCCTTCTGCTAGAGCAGTCCATGTTCCTAACCACTGAGCCATCTCTCCAGCCTCAGATATTCTTTTTATGGGTTCAGGTGGGGGTGTTCCTCATTAGTTTGTCAGGTGTGTTCTCTAAGTTCTTCAGCCTTGTTTTTCTGGTGGTTTTATATGCCAATGTGCCCATAACTTATTTAATTTATAGGAAGAAGTTATCAGTCTGTGCCTCATGGTTGATGCTAAGTAAATATTGGTGTCTAAGTGCACAAATGAGAGTCAGAGTCATCCTGCATTTGAATTTGCACTCAAAATGGAGCCACATTCTACTTGTAAAATGGAGTCACCTGAGACAAGACATTGTTGAGTTAGAAATGCCACTCTAGGGCTGGAGAGATGGCCTAGCGGTTAGGAGCGCCGACGCTCTTGCAGAGGACCCGGGTTCGATCCCCAGCATCCACATGGCGGCCGAGAGCCGTCTGAAACTCCAATTCCAGGAGAACTCCAGTTCCAGGGGAATCCAACACCCTCTTCTGACCTCCGCGGCATTGCACAACACAGGTGCACAAACTTGCATGCAGACAGTACATTCATACACATACAGAAATAAATAAAATTAATAAAAAAAATTTTTTAAAAAAGACATTCCAGTTTATGCTGATTGTTACCCCCTATTGCACTAATTGTAAATTCCTTTCTAAAAAAAAAAAAAAAAAACACAAAAAAAAAGAAGAATGCGCACTCTACAAAGAATCTCTCAAGAGGCCCAAAAACTGTGGGAAGGAAAAGCTTTAAAAAAGAACATTACATCGCTGGGTGTGGTGGCGCACGCATTAATCCTAGCACTAGGGAGCCAGAGGGCAGGCGGATCTTTGTGAGTTCAGGGCCAGCCTGGTCTACAAGTGAGTTTCAGGACCAGCTGGGACTTACAGGGAGACCCTGGTCTCAAAAAGCTAAAACAACAACACACAAAAAAAAAAGAACATAATAAGGAAAAAAAGTACAGAATACAACACAGAGACAGTTGACAGAGCACGATCGACGCAATAAAGCCGTGGGTGGAGCAACTCCCATGGGACTGAGAGGCAGCAGCCTCGAGGTCATCCTCTCCCACTTTTATTCCAGTTAGAAGACTTCCACTGTGGTTACGGTGAACCCTTTCTCTGATTGGTGGGGTCTTGGTGGTTGCGGACCAGGCAGTTCTTTCATCTGGGATTCAGATCTCACCTGTTCTGTACCCCCTTTGTTTGAAACAATGGTTGTTGTTTAGCAGTGTGAAGCCCCTTGGAGAGTTAATGGGCTCCTTAGGGGTGCGAAGCACTCTTACAGGGCTGGGAAAGTTCACTCCTGACCTCAGAGTACTTGGGAACTAAAACTCAAGGGCGATGTATTCTTCGTGTTAAGGTATCATGGGAACCAGTCCTTGCTTCAACTAGAGAGTTGCTCCTGCATGGTTAACCCTTTCTTTTGAACCTAAACTTCTTTCTGGAACCTGGTCCTAACAACATAGCATGAAAGCCACTGTTTCATATAAAGTAGAATAACTTAGAGCAGCTGGACCTCCATAACGGATAATACCTCCACCTCTGAAAACAGGGGGGCTTTTATTATCTTTTTATATATACTTTATGAATCTGGGGTGGTGGAATGCCTGTTAATGCCCAACTACTGGAGGCATGATGATGGAGGATTACAAATTCAAGACCAGCCCTTGGCTCACAAGTCTAGACCTTGCTCAGCCAAAAAGACTGGTCAACCTATTGCTTTTTATTTTAAGTTTTTTTATTTTTTTATATTTTCGTCTTTTTGAAACAGCGGGTTCTCCCTGTATCCAGCTTGTCCTCGAACTCATTCTACTCTGTAGACCAGCTTGGCTTGAAACTCACAGAGATCCACCTGGCTGCTCTGAGTCCTTGGACTAATATGCTGGACACCTGTACATTAAGAGGTAAATTTCGCTTTTGACTTTAAACGGCAATTATTAAAGAAGTGATTAAAGGTTTGTGTAAGATTGACAATAAAAACTAAACGCATACCTAGCATGCAACAACGCCATAGTTGAATCCTACTATTAGCCTGCGGTCATAGTGGGACAATGCTGTATTGTACTTTAGCACTCAAGAGGTTGAAAAGGCTATGAGAATTACGACATTCAAGGTCACCTTGGCTATTTGGCAAGTTTGGGGAAACCCTAGGCTAAATTGAGACCATCTCAAAAACAAAAACCAAAAGAAAAGTGTCCATGTTCATATTACGTTATAAAGACACATTTTGAGAGAAAACGGCAAAAATTGGGGTATTAAATGTCAGGAATACGGGGTCTGAGAGATGGGCCTAGTGGTTAAAGAGCAACCGACTTGCTCTTGGACAAGCAGGACCCGGGTTCGATCTCCCCCGCACCCAATGGTGCTGAGGATAACCGTCCTGAAAACTCCCAATTCCAGAGAGGAACTCGTCCAGTTCCAGGGAATTCGACGCCTGCTTCTGACCTCTGCCAGCATTTTGCGCGACAGGGTGCACGACATTCATGTAGACAGTTACATTTCATACACATACAGAATAAAAAATTAATAAAAAAAAATAACTATAAAAGGTGTCACCACCAAATTGCCTGGCTTAAAGAACAGGCACCATGCCTGGCTAAAACAGTTCTTAGGCCACCTGTGGGTGCTGGGAATTGAACCCGCGGTCCCTGCAAGAGCAGTCAATGATCTTAATCTCATGAGCCATTCTCTCAGCCCTATTCCAAAACATCTATTAGGGGGCTGGAGAGATGGCTCAGCAGTTAGAGCACCCAGCATTATCTAGCAGAGGACCCGGTGTTCGTTCCAGCACCCAAATGGCAGGCTTCAGAACCGTTCTTTAATCCAGTTCCACAGGAATCCACATCCCTCTTCTGACCTCCGCTGCATTGCAATGAATATTGCATGCACCAAACCTACATGCAGGACAGTACCCATCCATACATATTAAAAAATAATAAATTAAATTAAATATATCTTAGTCATCTTTATACCTCCACATTGCCACACTTTCCCAATAGCAATGAATTCTGCATTCTGTCATATATGTTAAGGCCTACTTAGAGTCAATGTATAGCCGGGACATCCCCCAGCTGCAAGTTCCTCCCCGACGGTCTAGTCAGCCTATTTAGAGTCACTCCTTAACGATTATCAGCTCTTTCCCTTCAGGCTGGAGAGATGGTCACAGTTAAGAAACACTGGCTGCTCTTGCACTAGGAACCCTGCGTTCAATTCCCAGCACCCACCATGGAGAGTAAAAACTATCTTTAGTGCTGCGGCTGGGTGGCGCATGCCTTTAATTCCCAGCACTCAGGAGGCAGAGGATGAGTGTATCTCTTTGTGAGTTCAAGGCCAGCCTAGTTTACATAGTGGGCTCCAGGGCCACGCTGGGACTAAAGGGGAGACCCTGTCTCAAACAACATATGGTCCTGCTGCCTATTTCTCTCAGTTCTATGCTGGGATTTGTCTGCTTGAGTTTGCATGGGTCTTGTGCATGGCCGACACATTGCTGTAAGTTCTATAAGATCAAGAGTCCCGAGTAAGACTCTTTCCTTATGGCTTCATGTACCACCTCCCCTGGCTTTTTCAATCTTTTCCCCCCATCTTCCAAGGTGGTTCCTGAGTCTTGGCTGGGTGAGTTTTAATATAGGAGTCTTCCGTCTGAGGATTACCACACTCGCAGACTTATTCCTACCAACTTTGGCCATTTGTGTTCACTGCTTCTTGTTGCATGAGGAGCTTTACTGGATGAGAGTTGAGGAGATGCCATAAGATTTTTGCTACCCCTGTTCCACTCTATTCTGTGAGCCCTTCGATGTAGAGGTTCCATTGTAGATGTGTTACTTTAGGGTTGGGACATGTCACAGGCCACCTATTCTGTGCTTGACCAGTTGTGGTACTCTTTAATAAAGCCTCTTTGATTAGTGCTTGAATGTAATTGTCTATAAATATAAGGATCCTATTAATGTAGCATATAAGTAAGAATTATCTGTTGGTCTAGGGATTTGTAACATACTTACGGGTTTCCTCTAAGATACGATGACTCTGTACCATTAGGTTATTGGGCGTGTTTACAGATGGTCCACCATGAACAAAAAATTCCCTCCCATCTGAACGGGATTGGGCTTTAAGTCTATTTCTTTCTTTATTTTTATTTTTCACGTGGGGAGCACACAGTCCCTCCTGCTACCACAAATTATGCATTAGTTTCCTCAAATTTGGGGAAATCACAGGGTCAGCACATCACGGAGTGCAGTGGATGAGCCTCACCCTGGAAAACCACCTTCTTGATCATGGTTATCTCCCCTGCCAGGTAAGATATTTATTTATTTTATATGTATGAGTATATTTGACTGCATTGTCACAGAGGACCAAAGAGGGTATCAGATCCCTAGTTCTATAGCTACAGTTGGGTGCTGAAGATTTAAACCCCAGTCCTTTCACTTTGCAAGGCAGCCACTTCTTAACTGTGAGACATCTCTCCAGCCTGCAGAATACAAGTCTTTTATTATAAACATAGCAAAAGAATAAGGAGAAACAGAAAGAGATTGAGAGAGGACCCAAAGAACCCCAAATTTATCTTTAGTCATTAAACAGACATGCAGAGATGACTCCATTCAATGGATGTGGATTTGTTACAGGGTTCTGTGCTGAATATCCTCAGTTCCCTGGTTTTTGTGATCTTTATGAAACAATTTAGTTGAGGCACAAAACATAGTTGTAGAAGATAGATTTTATTACAAAGTGGAACATCCTAAGGGATGAGAGTGGACAACGACCATGTTGCCAACCTGACAGTTTACGTAGGCTTTGTATGATTTTTAAAAAATTTTTTGTTATTAATCTTGTTTCCTGTTATGTGTATGAATGTACTGTCTCATGCAAAGTCTGTGCACCCATGTCTGTGCAACGCCGCGGGAGGTCAGAAGAGGGTCTCGACTTCCCTGGAACTCGAGTTTCTTCCTGAGGAAGCTTTACAGACGGTTCTCAGCGCCATGTGGGTGCTGGGATCGAACCCGGGATCCTCCGTAAGAGCAGTTGGCGCTCTTAACGTAGGCCATCTCTCCACCCCCAGGCTTTGTATGATTTTAAAATCTCTGGAGCTGACAGATTCCTGAGCGTCATTTTCCTCTCCAAATGATTGACAGGACCATTTGGACTGATTCTGTCAGAAGAGGGCAATGTGATATCTTTGTTCTTTGCCAGAAAGGCACTTAGAGTAATCTTATAAAGCTAAGGCCCCTGGAACTAGTATAGACACTTATCAGTTAATGACCCGAGGTAGTTCAGGATGTCAGGTCTCCTCCCATGGCTGAAGATACAACTCAATCCCATTCCTCTGCCATTTTAGTCTTTTGCTCTACAAGATGTTGATTGTGAGGAAAGGGTGCTTCAATTTCCTCTAATCCTGCTGTCTGACTAGCCACCTCACAGATTTATCTTTTATTTGGTATGTTCCAGGAGGGCCAGATGTGATGGTTTCTGTCATACGATATTTATTATATGATAGATATAGCTCACACACACACAACACACACACACACACACACAAGCATGAGACCTAAGTACATTTTTTATCATTCTGTAGGTATATTTTTAATTAAAAAAAATATTTTCATGCTTTTTACTTTATGTGTCATGAGTTATTGAATGCATGCATGTAAGCACACCACTACTGTACAGTGTGCATGGAAGTCAGAAAACAGGCTTGGATTCTCTGGAACTGGAGTTTGGATGGTTATAGGGCCCCATGTGGGTCGGTTCGGGTAAATGAACCAAGTATTCTTTTTTTAATTTTATTCTTTTTTTATGTGTATGAAATGTACTGTCTGCAGTAGTTTGTGCAGCCCATGTCCATGCAATCGCGCACTTTAAAAAATTTTTTTTTAATTTTATTTTATTTTGTTTATGTGTACGAATGTACTGTCGATGGTAGTGGAGGTCTGTACCTACATTGCACCGTGATCGGAAATGCCCGTCAGAAGAGGTGGTCCCTGGAACGTTAAGCCAGTCAGACAGTGTGTGGGAAGATCGAAACCGGTTTCAGCCAGTGTTCTTATTAGGTATCACAGCGTTAAATGCTAGACAAAAAAAAAGTTAGACAGTATCTTTTTTGGTTAGATGGGTCCTGTAGCAATGCCTTATACATTCCCCTGTGACGGCTTGAGCGTCACCAATGTTGGCCCTGTCCCATGCCTGCTAAGGCAACTCGCGAGTTCGAAACTACGCTCATAAGTCGCGTCGTTTATGACACTAATTCGCTAGAGAATTGTAAAAGTCTAGCGGAACCTTATCTAGTGGTACTGTTCTTCGGTTTCATGCTCATTGATAATCGACTACTGAAATCTCCTAGCGGCAATAGTGTTAAAGCAAGCTGAGAGGCAGTATTAGATCCACCTTCAAAATGATCCACGAAAAAAAGTTTCGACCCTTACTGCTACTTACTTGCACATGTGTTCTTTCGGAATCTTTGGACTATGGTCTGTATATATATGATGGGTTTGTCTCTTATCGACTTGATAGCTACTCACTACTACTTTATAACTATGAGATGGAATCAATCACCTGTCGAGGCCAGGATGCCTTATGTAATAGACTCAAACCATTGCATGCTTCTTAGCCAAAGGTCCGAGATCATTTACGCGTACGTACTAGCTTTGATATGCTAGAAGTAAGTCTCATCGCTAACTTATGAACTGTACTCACCACCCCCGGCGGTGACTGAAACACCGTAATTCTTAACTCTGCCCAGATTTTGATTTATATAACAACAACAAAAAAAGTCTGTTGAATTCTCTTAAAAAATTTATTCCCGGCCTGGAGAGATGCGCCTAGCGGTTAAGAGTTGCCGATTCTCTGCAGAGGACCCGGTTGCAATCCCCCAGGCACCCACAATGGCGGCAGAGCAAACTGTCCTTTAACTCACAGTTCCAGGGGGAATCTTGCAATTGCCCTCTTCTGACCTCTCTGTGGCATGCACGAACACGGGTGCCACAGACCTACATGAGACATAATTCATACACATACAAAATAAATCAAAATAAACAAAATTAAAATATGTCTTAAAAAAATATATATCCCTGGCTGGAGAGATGGCCTATGCGGTTACAGCGCGCGACTGCTTCTTACAAGGACCACGGGTTCGATCCCCAGCACCACATGCGGCCGAGAAACCGTCTTGAAAACTCCACTTCCAGGAGAACTTCAAGTTTCCAGGGGAATCCGGAGACCGTCTTTCTGACCCCGCGGCATTTGCACGACACGGCTCGGTCCTGCAGAAAAAAAAAAAAAAACAAATATAAAAAAAAATAACATAAAATTAATTAAAAAAAAGTTAAAAAAAATTTGTATATATCCTTTAAATTAAAAAAAGGAAAAAAGAGAACATTATGTTTGTGTGGTAACATGCTTTGTTTAATCCCAGACTCCAGAGGAAGGAGCAGGAGATCTCTGTAAGATTGAGGCCCATCTGTTCCACAAAAGACGTTCCAGGGCAGCTGGGGACTAACTAGGAGACCCTTCCCCCCCAAAAAAAAAACAAAACAAAAACAAACAAAACAAAAAAAACAGCCAAAATAAGGCTTGAGCGAGATGACTCAGTGCAAGACAGTGGCTGCTCTTGCCAGAAAGACTGGGACTCTTCTCAGATCCTCATAGCAATCTAACCACCATCCAAAATCACCATATGGGTGCACTTCTTACATGCGGCAATACACTCGATTACACTTTAATTTTTTTTAATTGCAAAAATAAAAACAGGAAACAAAAGGATTGCTGGAGAGATGGCCAGGTTAAGACGCACCGTCTGGTGCTTGCAGAGACTGGGTGTTCAGCCCTCCATCAGCAACCTATGGCTCCCAACATCCACTGACTCAGGATTCGTACCAACACTCTCTTCTGGCTTCCATGGGCATCGCATGCATCTGTTAACTACATACATGGAAAAAAACACTTATAAAAAAAAAAATAATTTTATTTTATTTTTTTCTTTTGGTATTTTTCCGACAGGTTCCCTGTTAGTCTCATGCTTGTTCCTGGAACCTCACTGTAGGACCAGGCTGGCCTTGAACAACTCACAAAGTGCCACATGCCTCTGCCTCCGATGCTAGNAAAAAAAAAAAAGAAATGCCACTCTACCAAAGAATCTCTCAAGAGGCCAAAAACTGTGGAGGAAAAGCTTTAATAAAAGAACATTACATCGCTGGGTGTGGTGGCGCATGCCTTTAATCCTAGCACTAGGGAGGCAGAGGCAGGCGGATCTTTGTGAGTTCAAGGCCAGCCTGGTCTACAGAGTGAGTTTCAGGACAGCTGGGACTACAGGGAGACCCTGTCTCAAAAAGAACAACAACAACAAAAAAAAGAACATTACATCAAGGAAAAAGTACAGAATACAACACAGAGACAGTGACAGAGACAGATCGACGCGTCAGGCCGAGCACACTCCCATGGGACTGGCGGGCAGCAGCCCTGATGTCTGATCCTCTCCCACTTTTATTCCCAGTTAGAAGATTTCCACTGTGGTTACAGTGAACCTTTCTCTGATTGGTGGGGTCTTGGTGGTTGCGGACCAGGCAGTCTTTCATTGGATCAGTCTACCTGTTCTGTACCCCCTTTGTTTGAAACAATGGTTGTGTTTAGCAGCGTGTAGCCCCTTGGAGAGTAATGGGCTCCTTAGGGGGTGAGAAGCACTCTTACAGGGCTGGGAAAGTTCATCCTGACCTCAGGTAGCTCTGGGAACTAATAACTCAAGGTGGGAGGGAGTAACTGTGGGAACCAGACCTGCTTCAACTAGAGAGTTGCTCCTGCATGGTTAACCCTTTCCTTTTGACTAACTTCTTTCTGACCTGGTCCTAACAACATAGCATGAAAGCCACTGTTTCATATAAAGTAGAATAACTTAGAGCAGCTGGACCTCCATAACGGATAATACCATCACCTTGAAAACAGCTTTTATTAAACTAATACTACTTTTGATGTGGGTGCAACGGTGCACTCCTGTAATGGCAACTACTTGGGAGGCTGAGATGGGAGGATTACAAATTCAAGACCAGCCCTTGCTCACAAGTCTAGACCTTGCTCAGCCAAAAAGACTGTCACCTATATGCTTTCTATTTTAAGTTTTTTTATTTTTATATTTCTGTCTTTTTGAAACAGGGTCTCCCTGTAGTCCCAGCTGTCCTCGAACTCATTCACTATGTAGACCAGGCTGGCCTTGAACTCACAGAGATCCACCTGGGTCTGCCTCCTGAGTGCTGGGACTAAAGGTGTGTTTAACGGCATTATTAAAGAAGTGATTAAAGGTTGTGTTAAATTGACAATAAAAACTAAACAGCATACCTAGCATGCACAAAGCCCATAGTTGAATCCTACTATTTAGCCTGGTCATAGTGGGACATGCCTGTAATTCTAGCACTCAAGAGGTTGAAGGCATGAGAATTAGACATTTAAGGTCACCCTTGGCTATTTGGCAAGTTTGGGGAAACCCTAGGCTAAATGAGACCATCTCAAAAACAAAACCAAAAGGAAAATGTCAATGTTCATATACAGTTATAAAGAAATTTTGAGAGAAAAGGGCAAAAATTGGGTATTAAATGTCAGAATACCGGGCTGGAGAGATGGCCTAGTGGTTAAGAGCACCGACTGCTCTTGAAGAGGACCCGGGTTCGATCCCCAGCACCCACATGGTGGCTGAGAACCGTCTGAAACTCCAATTCCAGGAGAACTCCAGTTCCAGGGGAATTCGACGCCTGCTTCTGACCTCTGCAGCATTGCGCGACATGGGTGCACAGACTTGCATGCAGACAGTACATTCATACACATACAGAAATAAAAAAATTAATAAAAAAAAATAATATAAAGGCATGCGCCACCATGCCTGGCTTAAAGACAGCCACCATGCCTGGCTTAAAGACAGTTCTTAGCCACCATGTGGGTGCTGGGAATTGAACCCGGGTCCTCTGCAAGAGCAGTCAATGATCTTAATCTCTGAGCCATCTCTCCAGCCCTATTCAAAACATCTTAGGGGCTGGAGAGATGGCTCAGCAGTTAAGAGCACCAACTGATCTTGCAGAGGACCCGGGTTTGATTCCCAGCACCCAAATGGCAGCTCAGAACCGTCTTTAACTCCAGTTCCACAGGAATCCAACATCCTCTTCTGACCTCCGCTGCATTGCATGACATATTGCATGCACCAACCTACATGCAGACAGTACACCCATACATATAAAAAATAATAAATTAAATTAAAATATCTTAGTCATCTTTATACCCACTATAGCCTCCTCCCACAAGATTTCATGCATTCTGTCATATATGTTAAGGCCTATATAGAGTCAATAGTATAGCCGGACATCCCCCAGTGCAAGTTCCTCCACCGAGGTCTAGTCAGCCTATTTAGAGTCACTCCCTTAAAGATGATCAGCTCTTTCCCTCAGGCTGGAGAGATGGCTCAGCAGTTAAGAACACTGGCTGCTCTTGCATAGGACCCGGGTTCAATTCCCAGCACCCACATGGAGGCTAAGAACTATCTTTAGTGCTGGGCATGGTGGCGCATGCCTTAATCCCAGCACTCAGGAGGCAGAGGCAGGTGTATCTCTGTGAGTTCAAGGCCAGCCTAGTTTACATAGTGGGCTCCAGGCCAGCTGGGACTAAAGGGAGACCCTGTCTCAAACATATGGGTCCTGCTGCCCATTTCCTCAGTTCTATGCTGGGATTTGTCTGCTTGAGTTTGCATGGGTCTTGTGCATGCTGACACCATTGCTGTAAGTTCTTATGAGCAAGGTCCCAAGGACTCTGTTTCCTTATGGTCATGTACCACCTCCCCTGGCTTTTTCAATCTTTTCCCCCCATCTTCCAAGGTGGTTCCTGAGTCTTGGGTGGGTGAAGTTTAATATAGGAGTCTTCCTGTCTGAGGATACACACTCTGCAGACTTATTCCCTACACTTTGGCCATTTGTGTTCATTGCTCTCTGTTGCATGAGGAAGCTTTACTGATGAGAGTTGAGAGATGCATAAGATTTCTTGCTACCCCTGTTCCACTCTATTCTGTGAGCCTTGGATGTAGAGGTTCCATTGTAGATGTGTTACTTAGGGTTGGGCATGTCACAGACACCTATTCTCTGTGTATGACCAGTTGTGGTACTCTTATAATAAAGCCTCTTTGATGAGTGCTGAATGGAATACTTGTCTATAAATATAAGGATCCATATTTAGCATATAGTAAGAAATTATGTTTGTCTAGGGATGTAACATACTTAGGGTTTCCTCTAAGATACATGACCTCTGTACCCATAGGTTTTGGGCTGTGTTTACAGTGTCACACATGAATTCCCTCCCATTGAACGGGATTGGGCTTTAAGTCTATTTCTTTCTTTATTTTTTATTTTTTACAGGGGAGAGCACACAGTCCTCCGCTACCACAAATTATGCAATTTTTCTAAATTTGGGGAAATCACAGGGGTCAGTAGATCCCAAATGCAATGGATGAGCCTCACCCTGGGAAGACTACCTTCTTGATCATGGTATCTCCCCTGCCAGGTAAGTATATTTATTTATTTTTATATGTATGAGTATATTGACTGCATGTCCACAGAGGACCAAAGAGGGTATCAGATCCCTAGTTCTTAGCTACCATGTGGGTGCTGAGATTTAAACCCCAGTCCTTTGCAAGAGCAGCCAATGCTCTTAACTGCTGAGACATCTCTCCAGCCTCAGAATACCAAGTCTTTTATTATAAATAGAAGGAGAATAAGGGAAAAGAAAGACTTGAGAGAGACCCAAAGAACCCCAAATTTATCTTTAGTCATTAAACAGACATGCAGAGATGACTCCATTCAATGGATGTGGATTTGTTACAGGGTTCTGTGCTGAATATCCTCAGTTCCCTGGTTTTTGTGATCTTTATGAAACAATTTAGTTGAGGCACAAAACATAGTTGTAGAAGATAGATTTTATTACAAAGTGGAACATCCTAAGGGATGAGAGTGGACAAAGACCATTGTGCCAACTGACAGTTTACGTAGGCTTTGTATGATTTTTTAAAAAATTTTTTATTAATTTTATTTCTGTATGTGTATGAATGTACTGTCTGCATGCAAGTCTGTGCACCCATGTCGTGCAACGCCGCGGAGGTCAGAAGAGGGTCTCGGATTCCCCTGGAACTGGAGTTCTCCTGGAATTGGAGCTTCAGACGGTTCTCAGCCGCCATGTGGGTGCTGGGGATCGAACCCGGGTCCTCCGTAAGAGCAGTTGGCGCTCTTAACCGCTAGGCCATCTCTCCACCCCCAGGCTTTGTATGATTTTAAAATCTCTGGAGCTGACAGATTCCTGAGCGTCATTTTCCTCTCCAAATGATTGACAGGACCATTTGGACTGATTCTGTCAGAAGAGGGCAATGTGATATCTTTGTTCTTTGCCAGAAAGGCACTTAGAGTAATCTTATAAAGCTAAGGCCCCTGGAACTAGTATAGACACTTATCAGTTAATGACCCGAGGTAGTTCAGGATGTCAGGTCTCCTCCCATGGCTGAAGATACAACTCAATCCCATTCCTCTGCCATTTTAGTCTTTTGCTCTACAAGATGTTGATTGTGAGGAAAGGGTGCTTCAATTTC
This sequence comes from Rhizomys pruinosus, assembly GCA_009823505.1. NCBI lineage: Eukaryota > Metazoa > Chordata > Mammalia > Rodentia > Spalacidae > Rhizomys > Rhizomys pruinosus. The sequence goes on from VZQC01005691.1 coordinate 1,979,916, forward strand.
CTCTAATCCTGCTGTCTGACTAGCCACCTCACAGATTTATCTTTTATTTGGTATGTCAGGAGGGCCAGATGTGATGTGTTTCTGTAATAAGATTTATATATATATATATATATATACACACACACACACACACACACACACACACACACAAGCATGAGACCTAAGTACATTTTATATTCTGTAGGTATATTTTAATTAAAAAAATATTTTATGCTTTTTACTTTATGTGTATGAGTGTATTGAATGCATGCATGTAAGCACACCACTACTGTACAGTGTGCATGGAAGTCAGAAACAGGCATTGGATCTCCTGGAACTGGAGTTATGGATGGTTATAGGCCACCATGTGGGTGTCGGGAAATGAACCAAGTATTCTTTTTTTTAATTTTATTTTTTTTTATGTGTATGAATGTACTGTCTGCAAGTAGGTTTGTGCACCCATGTCATGCAATGCCGCACTTTAAAAATTTTTTTTTAATTTTATTTTATTTTTGTATGTGTACGAATGTACTGTCTGCATGTAGTGTAGGTCTGTGCATCTGTGCATCCGTGTCATGCAATGCCGCTGAGGTCAGAAGAGGGTGTCGGATTCATCCCTGGAACTGGAGTTAAAGCCAGTTCTTAGCCACCATGTGGGTGCTGGGGATCGAACCCGGGTCCTCTGCAAGAGCAGTCGGTGCTCTTAATCGCTAGGTCATGAACCCAGCGGAGCAGTTAAATGGTGAGGCTAAGAACCACAAAAAAAAAAAAAGTTTGAACCCAGTATTCTTTTTTTTTTTTTTTGGTCTTTTCAAGATGGGGTCTCCCTGTAGCCCCAGCTGTCCTGGATGGAACTCCCTCTGTAGACCAGGCTGGCCTTGAACTCACAAAGATCCGCTTGCCTCTGCCTCCCAAGTGCTAGGATTAAAGGCGTGCACCACCACCCCGGTGACTGAACACAGTATTCTTAACCTCTGCCCAGATTTTGATGTTATATAACAACAACAAAAAAAGTCTGTGAATTCTCTTAAAAATATATATCCCTGGGCTGGAGAGATGGCCTAGCGGTTAAGAGTGCCGACTTCTCTTGCAGAGGACCCAGGTTCAATCCCCAGCACCCACAAGGCGGCAGAGAACCGTCTTTAACTCCAGTTCCAGGGGAATCTGAAGCCCTCTTCTGACCTCTGTGGCACTGCACGACACGGGTGCACAGACCTACATGCAGACAGTACATTCATACACATACAAAATAAATAAAATAAAAAATTAAAATATGTCTTAAAAAATATATATCCCTGGGCTGGAGAGATGGCCTAGCGGTTAAGAGTGCCGACCGCTCTTACAGAGGACCCGGGTTCGATCCCCAGCACCCACATGGCGGCAGAGAACCGTCTTTAACTCCAGTTCCAGGGGAATCTGAAGCCCTCTTCTGACCTCTGTGGCACTGCACGACACGGGTGCACAGACCTACATGCAGACAGTACATTCATACACATACAAAATAAATAAAATAAAAAATTAAAATATGTCTTAAAAAATATATATCCCTGGGCTGGAGAGATGGCCTAGCGGTTAAGAGCGCCGACCGCTTTTACAGAGGACCCGGGTTCGATCCCCAGCACCCACATGGCGGCCGAGAACCGTCTGAAACTCCAATTCCAGGAGAACTCCAGTTCCAGGGGAATCCGAGACCGTCTTCTGACCCCCGCGGCATTGCACGACACGGGTGCACAAACTTGCATGCAGACAGTACATTCATACACATACAGAAATAAATAAAATTAATAAAAAAAAGTTTAAAAAAAATATATATATCCCTAAAATTAAAAAAGGAAAAAAAGAGTCAGGTATGGTGGTGTACACTTTTAATCCCAGAACTCCAGAGGAAGGAGCAGGCAGATCTCTGTAAGATTGAGGCCCATCTGTTCCACAAAATGAGTTCCAGGGCAGCTGGGACTACTAGGAGACCCTGTCCCCCCCAAAACAAAACAAAACAAAACAAACAAACAAAAAAAACACCAAAATAAGGGCTGGAGAGATGACTCAGTGGCTAAGAGCAGTGGCTGCTCTTGCAGAAGACTGGGACTCAGTTCTCAGCATCCTCATAGCAACTAACCACCATCCAAATACCATATGGGTGCACTTACATACATGCAGGCAATACACTCATACACATAATTTTTTTTTAATGCAAAAATAAAAAAGGAAAAAGGATTGCTGGAGAGATGGCCCAGTGGTTAAGAGCACTGGTTGCTCTTGCAGAGGACCTGGGGTCAGTTCTCAGCACCCATATGGCATCTAAAAACCATCACTGACTCAAATTTCAGTGTCTCCAACACTCTCTTCTGGCTTCCATGGGCATCGCATGCATGTGTTGAACTTACATACATGGAAACAAAACACTTATAAAAAAAAAATAAATTTTATTTTATTTTTTTCTTTTTGGTATTTTCGAGACAGGGTTTCCCTGTAGTCTCAGCTGTCCTGGAACTCACTCTGTAGACCAGGCTGGCCTTGAACTCACAAAGGTCCACCTGCCTCTGCCTCCCGAGTGCTAGGATTAAAGGTGTGCGCCACCACGCTCGGCTAAAAATAAATTTTTAAAAATTAAAAGAAGAGCCAGAGAAAAGGCTCAGTGGTTGGGCTGGAGAGATGGCTCAGTAGTTAAGAGCACCGACTGCTCTTGCATGGATCTGGATTCGATCCCCAGCACCCATGGTGGCTGAGAACCGTCTTTAACTCCAGTTCCAGGGGAATCCAACACCCTCTTCTGACCTCCTCAGCATTGCACGACACGGATGCACCAACCTATATGCAGACAGTGCATTAATACACATAAAAATAAATAAATAAAAGAAAATAAAAAAAGAAAAGAAAAGGCTCAGCGGTTAAGAGCACTGGATGCTTCTGCAGAGGACCCAGGTTTGGTTCCCAGCACCCACATGGTGGCTGAGAACCATCTGTAACTCCAGTTCCAGGGGATCTGACACTCTCTTCTGACCGCCATGGCACTGTATGACACAGGTATACTTACACACATGCAAACAATACACTCATACACATAAAATAAAAACGAAATATTGTTTAAAAATTAATGGCCGGGTGTGGTGGCGCACGCCTTTAGTCCTAGCACTTGGGAGGCAGAGGCAGGCAGATCTCTGTGGTTCAAGGCCACTCTGGTCTACAGAGTGAGTTCCAGGACATCCAGAGCTACAGGGAGACCTGTCTCAAAAAGATTAAAAAAAAAAAAAAAATTAAAAGGGATTGGAGAGACATCTCAGTAGTTAAGAGCATTGGGTGCTCTTGCATAGGACCTGGTTTGATTCCCACCACCCACATGGCAGCTAAGAACCATCTGTAACTCTAGTCCCAGGGGATCTGGTGCCCTTTTCTGACCTCCGTAGGCATTATACTATGGTGCTCAAAACTCCATTTTCTGTAGGACCCCATTTTGTAGACAACTACCACAAGAAACCCAGTCAGGATGACTCAGCACAAGGTGACTCATCCTGTCACCCCACCAGCAGCCAATCAGGTTATAGGCCGGGACCTGGCCAAGCTTAGCCTATCACAGAGGGACAAGCCTTAGTTGCTCTTTAAACTAGCCAACCAAAGCAGCCCATAAAGGAAGTCTTACCCAATCACATGCAGACAAATTATACCAGCCAAACGCTGGACCAATTAAGTAACTCTTTTGCCACAAACCTGCCTCCCTTTGTCTAAAAACTATGAAATCCTGCCGAGCCTTTATTCTGGGCTCACTCTCCTGGACCATTGACAGAATAGGTGGTGAGTCCAGGCTCGAGCTTGAATAAAGTGATCCTTTTGAATAAAGGGCTCCTTGGTGGTCTTTGGGGGACCTGAACTTGGGGCACAACATATACAACATAGGTACACTTACATGCAGGCAATACATTTATGCACATAAAAATTAAAATAAGCTGGGCATGGTGACATACACTTTTAATTCCAGCACTTGGGAGGCAGAGGCAGGAAGAGATGTGAGTTCAAGGCCAGCCTGGTCAGTATAGAGAGTTCTAGGACAGCTGGGGCTACAGGGAGACCCTGTCCCAAAAAGATAAGAAAAAATTAAAATAATAAATGAAATATTAAAAAAAAATAAAGCAGGTACTATAAATGGGCTTGATCAATAAATATAAACAAAGATGTAAAGAAACTGAAATCCTCACATAACTCATAAGAATGGCAGCTACTTTGGAAAAGATTGGTGGTTTCTCAACACATTCAACATAATTAGCAGACTGCATAGCTATTCTATTCTGAAGTATTCCTTTCCCAAGAAAAATGAAAACTCAAGTACACATAAAAATCCCTATACAGATGTGTAGAATTCAATGTTTATAATAGTTGAACAAGTGAAAATAAATGTCAATAAATTGATGGATAAATAGTATATCCATGTCATGAAATATTAAATGTGAATAAAAGAGAATATTGAGGGGCTGGAGAGATGGCTCAGCAGTTAAGAGCACCCACTGCTCTTGAAGAGGACACTGGTTCGATTCCCAGCACCCACACGGTATGGTGGCACATGCCTTTAATTCCAGCACTCAGGAGGCAGAGGCAGGCAGATCTCTGCGAGTTCAAGGCCAGCCTGATCTACCAGGCTAGTTCCAGGCCAGTTGGGGCTACAGGGAGAGCCTGTCTAAAAAAAAAAAAAAAAAAAGGAGAGAGACTATTGATATTAGCTACAACATGTATGACACTTGAGAAGGTGATGTTACACTTTGGAAGGCTGCTAGTCATGACTATATCTATTTGAAACACTTACACTAGGCCTATCTACATAAGCAGGATATAGATTAGTGGTTTCCAGAGGCTAAGGAGGTGAGAAGGAAATGGGAAATGATTGCTTCTGGGACTGTTTTCTTTCTAGTTCTGTAGGTCTTTGACCTTACCTGGGTGAATTTTATAATACAGGGCTAATACAGTACATGGAATCTATGTCAACAAAGGTTTCGGTGATTTAAAAAAATTTTTTTTAATTTATTTTTACGTGTATGAGTTTTACGCCTACATGGATGTAAGTGCACCTATGTCACACAATTCCTGCAGAAGTCATAAGAGGGTGTCTGATTTCCCTGGAACGTAGTTACCAGTGTGGGTAGCTGCCATGTGCGTGCCGGAATTCACCAAGTGCAGCCAGTGTTTTTAAACACTGGTCCATCTCTCCAGCCCCAATTTTGGTGTTTTTTGTTTTTTTTTTTTAATCATTTTTTATGCCAGGTGTGATGGTGCACACCTTTAATCCCAGCATTTGAGAGGCAGAGGCAGACAGATCTCTAAGTTCAAGGCCAGCTGGGGCTACTACAGGGAGACCCTGTCTCAAAAAAGAGTTAGTATCCCAGGCTGGCCTCAAATTTGATAAGTAGCCCAAGGATGAACTTGAACGCATGTGTGTACCTGTACATGTAGTGTTGTTTTGTTTTGGAGGGTTTTTGGTTTGTTTCGTTTGGATTGGATTTTTTTTTTTTTCAGTTAGATTTTCCCTTTGCCTCCTCCACTGACCTGTATGTATCACGATGTAGGCCAGGTTGGCCTCCCGAGTGCATGGTGTTTGCCACCATGCCCGGACTAGTCTTTTTTTTTTTTTTTAAACAAAACAAAACAAAACAAAAAAAAAAACCTACAGGGCTGGCTGGTGCATTGGCTCAGCGGTTTAGAGTAGGGGCTGTTCTTGCAGAAACCAATCCTATGGAGGAGTGGCCGGTACTCCTAAAAAAAGTGGATTTTACAGGGAGGTGCACAGTTGGGTATGGGGAAGGTTCAGGAGACTGGCTGAAGTTTGACCAAAGAATCTTTGTCTTATTTAGCACAATAAAAAAAGTGAAAAATGCAAGGGCGTGGTGGCGCACCCCTTTAATCCAGTACTGGAGAGGGAGAGACTGGTGGATTTCTGAGATCATGGCCAGCCCAGTGTACATAGCGAGTCCCAGGCCAGCTAGGGCTGCAGGGAGACCCTGTCTCACACACAAAAAAGGGGAAAAATAGAAGCAAAACATCAACACCCCACAAAACCGGTTGCGTTACGTTATTTGGAGACGCTTGAGTCTGGGATGTGGCCAAGGGTGGAGGTAGGGGTATGTATGGCCCCAGAGCTGGGCCTTGCGTCCCTCAGTAGGGACAACCGCCAGCCACTGAAGCTCCACCAGAGGACCGGGACACTTACTCACCGCGGGTGCGGCGGGAGCGGCGTGCGCGTGCGCAGTGACGCTTGTAAACGTCAGCGCGCAGAGTGGAGGTTCTGCTGCGCGGGAGGCGCAGAGGCTGCTGGGAAGATAAGGCGACCAAGGCGCGCGGATCCACACGAGGTTAGGCCGTGCAGTGAGCCTGAGGGGTACGGCGCGGCCCACGTGGGGTATAGAGGCCCCGGGACACAGCCCGGTGGGATGAAGGCCTCCCGTGTGGGGTGCTGCCCCGGCGGGGATGGAGGCCGCCGAGTGTGGGGTGCGGCCCCTGTGGGGATGGAGGTCGCGGGTGCTACCCGGTGTGATTAAGAGGGCCGCAGTGAGTGGTGTGCGGCCCGGTGGGGATGGAGACTCTGGGGTGCGGTCCCGTGGGGATGGAGGCCGCCGAGCGTGGGATCTGGCCCCTGTGGGGAAGGAGGCCGCTGGATGCGGCCCCTGTGGGGAAAGAGGCCGCCGGGTGCTGCCCCTTGTGGTTAGAGGCCGCCGAGTTTGGGGTGCGGCCCCTGTGGGGAAGGAGGCCGCTGGGTGCGGCCCGGCCCGAGTTGGGCCGGAAGTGGAGGACTAGGGTCTAGGGGTGCGGGTCCTGGACAGTGTTCTCGGGCACTGGGAAGGCTCTCGACCTCACAGCTTCCTGCTCTTCAGGCAGTTCGCGGCGCCGGGCCGCGCAGGCCAGTTCAAGATGTCGTACATGCTACCGCATCTGCACAATGGCTGGCAGGTAGACCAGGCCATTCTCTCGGAGGAGGACCGCGTGGTCGTTATTCGTTTCGGACACGACTGGGATCCTACCTGCATGAAGATGGATGAGGTTCTGTACAGCATCGCCGAAAAGGTAGTGCATGTGCAGTATTTGCTGTGCTGGGCCGGGCGTCGGGATTTGGTTGTGAGTTTCAGGCTTGTGTCTTCCTTCGACATGACCTCATTATTAAGCAGACTCAGAGACAGGGTTTTATGTGTATGAGTGTACTAGTCTGCATGTAGGTCTGTGCACCCGTGTCATGCAGTGCTGCGGAGGTCAGAAGAGGCCGTCAGATTCCCCTGGAACTGGAGTTAAAGACGGTTCTTAGCCGCCATGTGGGTGCTGGGAATCGAACCCGGGTCCTCTGCAAGAGCAGTCGGTGCTCTTATCTGCTGAGCCATCTCTCCAGCCCCGTAGCCAGAGTTTTTTAACATTTGAAAAGATGCATTAAATAAATGCTTCCTAGCGATAGTGAGATTTTTCTTGTGATGATTGGGGTTAAGGGGTTGTTTTGAGACAGGTCTTGTCTGTAAGTCCAGGCCGTCCTCAGCCTGCTGGAGTCCTGAAATTACTGTCCTGGGCCTTGAATTTTTTTTTTTTTTTTTTTTTTTTTAATATTTTCGAGACAGGGTTTCCTTTTAGTCCCAGCTGAGCTGTCCTGGAACTCACTCTGTTGACCAGGCTAGCCTTGAACTCAACAAAGATCCACCTGCCTCTGCCTCCCGAGAGCTAGGATTAAAGGCGTGTGCCACCACGCCCGGCTGATAATGTATTTTTAACAGTTTACTGTGTATTCCTGATAGCTTATCCAATCCCAAGTGGTTAGCCCTAAATACACTAGGCACCAGCAACACTAAAAAGAATATTGGGTAGTGAGCAAAATGAATTTGCAAACTTTGTTGGGAGTGTTGGGGCTTATGTTTAAAATAGCCTAGTTTAAAAGGATTCTCCTTTTCTTGGTACCTTAGTTATTTGTTGTACATACAAAGCAGAACTTCTAAGTTAACACCATGATAAATCTTTGAGAGGAAGTAGCATTGTGTTTTGTTAGAACTAGTAACATTGTGTTTTGTTAGAACTAGCTTTCTTAATTTTCTGTGTTTATAAACTGAATGGCACTTAATTTGGTGACCATAGAAAAAGCACAGCCACTATTGATGACCCGTTTTAGTCTTTTTTCTAGTGAATTCCTTTTGATAGTTTTAGGATAAATTATTAGGATTTGTGTAATTGTAGCACTGGGGCAAATGGAGGATAATAAAGCATTAATAAAATATTTACCATTGTGTGTCACCCATGAGTAATTCGAGGGTGTATTTTTATTTTTTATTTTATTTTATTTTATTTTTTGGTCTTTTTGAGACAGGGTCTCCTTGTAGCCCCAGCTATCCTGGAACTCTGTAGACCAGGCTGGCCTTGAACTCACAAAGATCCGCCTGCCTCTGTCTCCCAAGTGCTAGGATTAAAGGCGTGCACCACCACGCCCGGCACCGAGGGTTTATTTTTAATATTTTATTATTTTTATTTTGGGTTTATTACGGGTGTATTGCTGGCATGTATGTAAGTGCATCTGTGTTGTACAGTGCCCAAAGAGGTCAGAAGAGAGCATTGAATTCTGCTGGAACTGGAGTAGCCATCTTGTGGGTGCTGGGAACTGAACCTGGGTCCTTTGCAAGAATAGCCAGTGCTCTGTGCCATCTCTTCAGGCCCCTGAGAGTTTATTTTAAAGAACAGTAAAAACTAATAGAAACACTGAAACTGTTTTTCCTTTCGGGATGCTAATGTAAACTGGATTAAAGTAACTATTTTTCATTCAAAAACAGGTTTGTTACTTAGTATTTATTTCCTGCTGGAAGTGAAGCTAGGGTCTTGGGAGTGCTAGGCAAGTGCTCTACCACTGAATCACAGTCAATACAAAAAAATTCTTTTGAGTAAGACAGCATTTCTTAAATATAGGAAAGGAAACTATTTAACTTGCTATTGATTAATCGATTATTTATGCATGCTGTCCTCTCTAGAAGAGGACAATGGTGGACAGTTTGGGCATTCCAGCTGTCATAGGTATCCTTTAGAGTGCTTTTGTCCAAAATTTTGGGTTATAGTCTCTCTTTTTTTTTTTTTTTTTTTTATATGTATGACTGTATTGCCTGCATGCATGTAAGTGCACCCATGCCATCAGATGTTCCCGGAGGTAACAAGAGGGCATCGGTCTCCCCTGGAACTGTAGTTAGGGATGGTTGTGAGGGCATCAGTCTCCCCTGGAACTGTAGTTAGGGATGGTTGTTAGTCGACATGGGGTGCTGGGAATCAAACTTGGGTCCTCTGAAAGACCACTCAGTGCTCTTAACTGCTGAGCCATCTCTCTCACCCTGGATTATAGTCTCCTTTTTAAACGATTATTTATTTATTTATTTATTTATTTATTTATTTATTTATTTATTTATTTATTTATTTATTTGCATGTGGAGGCAGAAGAAAGCATTGACACATCCCTAAGAACTGAGGTTGTAGACATTCTGAGCTGCCATGTGGGTGCTGGGAGCTATCGCGTCCTTTGCAAGAGCAGCAAATGCTCTTAACCATTGAGCCATCTCCAGCCCTGGATTACTTTTTTTTTTTTTAATTTAATGTATAGGAGTGCTTTGCCTGCATGTATGTAAAGTGAACCTATGTTGTACAGTGCCAGTGGTGTTGAGGTCACTGGAACTGGAGTTAAGAGTAGGTGTTAAGGGCTGGAGAGATGGCCTAGCGGTTAAGAGTGCCGACCGCTTTTACAGAGGACCCGGGTTCGATCCCCAGCACCCACATGGCGGCTGAGAACCGTCTGAAGCTCCAATTCCAGGAGAACTCCAGTTCCAGGGGAATCCGAGACCCTCTTCTGACCTCCGCGGTGTTGCACGACACGGGTGCACAGACTTGCATACAGACAGTACATTCATACACATACAGAAATAAATAAAATTAAAAAAAAAAAAAGAGTAGGTATTAGCTGTAATCTGGCTGCTGAGAATTGAACCTGGATCTTCAGTGTTTTTTTTTTTTTTTTTTTTTTTTCAGTGTTTCTTTTTAGCCAACTGAGGGAGTTCATCTATGCGTCCCGTCACCCTCTGGATTACAGTCTTAATAAACTTAAATAAAAAAATTTATGTGTGATACAGCCTGTTGGGCAAATGCTCTTTTTCTGTTTTTTTGTTGTTGTTGTTGTTGTTGTTGTTCGTTGTGTTTTTTTGTTTTGTTTTGTTTTGTTTTGTTTTTTTTGGTCTTTTTGAGACAGGGTCTCCTTGTAGCTCTAACTGTCCTGGAACTTACTCTGTAGACCAGGCTGGCCTCGGACTCACAGAGATCCGCGTGCCTCTGCCTCCCAAGTGCTAGGATTAAAGGCATGCGCCACCACGCCCGGCATTTATTTATTTCTGTATGTGTATGAATGTACTGTCTGCATGCAAGTTTGTGCACCCGTGTCGTGCAATGCCGCGGAGGTCAGAAGAGGGTGTCGGATTCCCCTGGAATTGGAGTTTCAGACGGTTCTCGGCCGCCTTGTGGGTGCTGGGGATCGAACCCGGGCCCTCTGTAAGAGCGGTCGGCGCTCTTAACCGCTAGGCCATCTCTCCAGCCCTGTTGTTCATTTTTTAATATGTATGGTGTGTATGCATGTGTATATGCATTTTTTGCATGTGTATGGGTGTCGGTGTAGGTGATACCAGGATCATCCTTAGTTCCTCTTCCACCTTATTCATTGAGGCATGGTCTTTCATTAAAACCCAGAGCTTGCCAATATGGGTAGTCTTGCTAGCTAGCTTGCTCTAGGGATGGCCAGCTTCTGCCTCTGAGGCTAGATTACAGCTGGGTTGCCATGCCTAGTTGGCATTTATGTGGGTTTCTGGCAATCTGAACATGAACATGGGTTCTCATGCTTGTTCTGCAGGCACTTTAACTCCTGAGGCATCTTCCCAGCTACCTAGTAAACTTCGCAAACTATGCTTTAGTATAGTTATTAAAAATGTCGATTTCAAGTACATTTAAAAGTTATTAATGTTTTATTTTCTTAGTAAAATGGCAAAATACAAATTCATAATCCTAGAAGCTCTTTGGGGGGGGGAAGTTCAGGAGTTTTTGAAGTTTAACATGTTAGTGTAAAGAACAGCATAACTATTTAAAAATCTCCCTCCGCAGAAATGGAAGATAGTGGGAGATCTCCCTCATCTTGTGTGAGCCCTGTTTGGATATCCCAGCTGGTTTAAAGTGAGTAAAAGTTCCATGTATTCAGGCTGGACTAGAGTGTCCGTTTTTTTTCTAGAATGTGTTCTGTCAGCCAGCATGCCCCTCCTGCAGTACCCAGTTCCACTCGTTCTGGACTACAAATACTTGAGGAAGAAAAGCAGTTAAAAACAGATAAAGCTAAAAGTCTAGAGCTTACTAAGTATATTCTGTTACAGCTGATTTCATGAAAATTTGAAGAGAACAGTTGTTCATGTACCTTTGATTTCTTTTCCCATTGGGTAGAAATACAATTTGTCACAGATGTGCTTTTATTCATTGTTCCCTGTGACAAGTAAAAATAATGAGGCATTTAATTTTTTTTTTGTATTTTTTTAAACCCCAAATATATAACATTTAAAATATCTTCAGGGGCACATTGACATATGGCAGTACATCCTAAAAATATCATATATATCATGGCTGGCAAGATGGCTCAGTAGGTAGAGGAGCCTGCCGAACAAGCCTGGTGACCTAGGTTTGATTCTTGGGATTCACATAAAAAGTGGAAGGAGAGAGGACTACAAAATGTCCTCAGACCTCTATGTGTGTGCTGTGATGTGGGCCTGCACACTTACACACAGCAATAAAAATTTTAAATAAGTTTGTGAAACTTTGAAAGAATAATAGGGAGCCTGTCTTACCGCATGTAGGATTTTTGGAAGCCTGCACTCAGCTAGGTGAAGGGTCTCTGATACAGCATTGTGTGTACTTTTGGTGTTTGCCATTTGCTTCTGGGTAATAAACAGCCTTGTAGCTGATAGTAGAAAGATGGCACCAGTGGAACATGCAGACTCTGCAGAAACACGCTGGTCAGGCAAGCTTTAGTAGCCGTGTCTGCCTCACCTTGTCAATGAAAAGGTGGTCGTAGAGCTGCTGTGGGACCAGGCAGGTAAAACAAAAGGTTTTCATAGGTCAGTTGTGTAAAAGCAATGATAGGAAAGTGCTCTAAAGTAAAGGTAGAAAAAGAAGTTTCCTGATTCAGACAGATGCTTGTTCAGAAAGTGCAGACAAATGTCTTGTATAAAATGTACACTGGGAAGGTACAAAGCAGTACTTTTTCCATTTTATCTTGAGATTTTTATTTTTTCAAAGTGGATTATTTTTTTTCCCAGTAGCCCCAGCTGGCCTGAAACGAATAGGAGGAAAATATAGTAGATACCTAGTTCAATCTCAGTTATATAGAAAACACAGGAATATATATATATATATATATGTATATATATATATATATA
>VZQC01005691.1:1995340-2028357 GCA_009823505.1 Rhizomys pruinosus
AAAAAAAAAAAAAAAAAAAAAAAAATTGGGAAGATTAGCCCTTACCAACAAACTTGAATACTTTTCACCCTGTCTCATCATCTCAATGCCCCCCAGAACTAAGAGAATAGCACTTAGAGGTGATTCACATTAGCTGCTCAGCTCACCTCTTTCCAGTTCATAGATTTCTTATTTCACCAAGAAGAGGGGAGTAGGGGGCCTAAAGAGGCACCTTTCCTTCTCTACATAACCTGTTCAGCCCTTCTGTCTAGTCTCCCAGGCTCTTAAGGGACCTGCCCTGCATTTTCACAGCCACGCCTCCTGAGTTGTCCCTGACTAATGCCCCTCTTCGGCAGAGCTCCAGTGTGTATCCTGCCCCTGCTCTGTCTTGCAGCCATAGGAGCTTTTCAGTCTTGTCTATGGCCTCAGCACACATCCCTCCTTGGACTCACCTGTCTTGGTCTTAACTGATTGGCTTTTGGTGCTGGAGACTTAACTGCTATATACTTGCTTGCTGTGGAAATGCATGTCTAGTTCTTGGATTTCTGAGCCTGGCTTTCCTGTTGTCCCTTGTCCCCTTTCATGCTCTCAGAGGTAAGGGGTTCCTACACTAACACAGAAGCCCCGGCATTAGCGCCACCTTGGCAAATGGTGAATTTGAGGTAGGTAGTCTCCCTAGCCCCAGGCCCATTCTTGCCAAGCACCACCTTAATTGCTGTTGTCCAGATATTGAGTTTGTTCAAACTGAATTCTTGATCCTCAGCCCAGCTTCACATGTGTAGGCCCTTGTAGTTTGGCCTTCCAGGAAGAGAGTCTTGCATTCTGTTTTCCTGTTGAGGAGCTAGATCTGGGACTCAGCTGTCTTGTGACTTTGTCTTTATGTGTTGAATTCTCTTTACCTGAATGATACCTGCCTCTTCAGGGAGAAAAATTCCTTTATGACTCAGCTTGGAAAATCTCATCTAGAGGATGGCCTCGAAGCAGACCTAGGTTAAGTTTCAGATCTGCTTCCCATGTGGTTTGATACCACATGATCTGAGTCTTAGTCTGTATATGTCATAAATTTAACAAGGTCTCTAAGGCTGTTTAAAGAATTAGACTTCCGCCGGGCATGGTGGTTCCCACCTTTAATTCCAGCACTTGGGAGGCAGAGGCAGGCAGATGAGTTCAAGGCCAGCCTGGTCTACAAAATGAGTTCCAGGACAGCTGGGATTACAGGGAGACCCTGTCTCAAAAAGACCAAAAAAAAAAAAAAAAAAAAAATTAGACTTCATGAGTGTAAAGTTACTTGCTCATGTAGAGTCTCAAATATTCTCAAAATAAATGTTTATAAAAATCCTTATAGTGCTGGCGCACGCCTTTAATCCTAGCACTTGGGAGGCAGAGGTAGGTGGATCTATGTGAATTCAAGGCCAGCCTGGTCTACAGAGTGAGTTCCAGGACAGCTGGGGCTACAGGGAGACCCTGTCTCAAAAAGACAAAAAAAAATCCTTACAGTATGAATTTGACACGTAGTCTGCATTAGATGGGATTTGCAGTGGATAATGGCCAGACCAAGCTTGAAGGCCGGGAGGAATATTTTTATCTTTTTAAAAAATTTCTTAATTAATTTTTTTTATGTGTATGAGTGTACTGTCTGCATGTAGGTTTGTGCACCCATGTCGTGCAGTGCCGCGGGGGTCAGAAGAGGGTGTCGGATTCCCCTGGAACTGGAGTTAAAGATGGTTCTGAGCTGCCATGTGGGTGCTGGAAATCGAACCCCAGTCCTCTGTAAGAGCAGTTGGCGCTCTTAAAACCGCTGAGCCATCTCTCCAGCCCCCAGCATTGAGGGTTTCTTAGGTGATATGTAGACAGTAAAGCACACATCCCTCATGTAGCATGAGATGTGCACAGTTGACTCGTACACAGGAAGGCCTATACCCAGTATGTGCCATGACATGTGGATGGTGAAGAAGTGCACACAAAGTGCATCATGTTCCATCAAAGAGGAAGATAAGTGGAGTCTTTGTTAAGTGTAAACTTCTTGTCACTTTACGCTGCTAGTTTTAGTTTCCCTTGCTAATTTTTTGAATATTACCAACAAAGTGCTATGGACTATCAAGTTCAGGAGTTAGAGTATTTGCTAGTGTGGTATTCTCTAGCCTTCATCTTTTTTTGCTGCAGCATTGAAAGCACATCTCAGATAACATGTTATTTGCCCATATATTAGATTTCTAAACTGGGTTTGGGGGTGGAGTTTGTTTTTGTGGTGATCAGATTTGAACCCTTGCTTAAGCTCTCTCTACCACTGTTTTGTGGTACTGGTGATTGAACCTAGGGGCTTTGCATATGTAGCAAACACTACCATTAGGCTTATCCATAGTCCAACTGATAGCGCTTTAAGAGTCTTAGTCATATTAAATGAAAGAACGGGGCCTGATGGTGTATTCCTGTAATCTTAGCTCTTGGGAGGCTGAGGCAGGAGGGCCACAAGTTCTCCTGCCTGGGCAACAAAGTTGAGTACAAGGCCAGTCTGGGAAACAGCGAGATCCTATTTCAAAATGAAAAATACTGAAAGAGCTGGGAATATAGATCTGTGGTTCCGTGCTTCCTAATATGCACAATAGGAAAGAGAACCAAGGTACCTGTCGCTAGGTATGTAACATACCTGTAATGTTATCACTCTGGGGGCTGAGGCAAGAGGATCACAACTTTGAGGTCAATGTGGATTACAGAGCAAATTTGAGGCCAGTCTGTACTATATAGTTAAGACCTATCAGACAGCCCAAAATATAAGAGGTACAGAAGGTCCTGTTTTGGCACAGGGCTGAATTCTTTTTTTGTTTTCCTTTCCCCCTTTTACATTGTGTGCCACAGTGCACATGTGGTTAGAGGACAACTTGTGGGAGTTGCTTCTTCACCAGGTGGGTTCTAGGGTTCAAATTGAGGTTGTCAGGGCCGGAGAGATGGCCTAGCAGTTAAGAGCACCGACTGCTCTTGCAGAGGACCTGGGTTCGATTCCCAGCACCCACATGGCAGCTGAGAACCATCTTTAACTCCAGTTCCAGGGGAATCTGACACCTTCTGACCTCCGCGGCATTGCATGACAGGTGCACAAACCTACATGCAGACAGTACATTCATACACATAAAAAATAAATATGTCTTGCTGAGCATGGTGGCACATGCCTTTAATCCTAGCACTCAGGAGGCAGAGGCAGGTAGATCTCTGTTAGTTCAAGGCCAGCCTGGTCTACAGAGCAAGCTCCAGGCCAGCTGGGACTTAAAGGGAGACCCTGTCTCGAAAATACCAAAAAAAAAAGAAAGAAAAAGTCAAATTGAGGTTGTCAGGCTTAGTGGTAAGCGTCCATCCATCCGTAACCTGTTGAGCCATCCTTAGTCTCCAACTAAGGTAAGTGAATGGTAACAATATTGATACTTCAGGGGTATTATAAAACAATTAGGGCCAGGCAGGATGGCACATGCCTTTAATCACAGTACTTGGGAGGCAGAGGCAGGTAGATCTCCATGAGTTCAAGGCCACCCTGGTCTACATGGCAAGTCCCAGGACAGGTGGAGCTACAGGATGACCCTGACTTAAAAAAGACAAGTACATAAATAAAATTAATTAATTTAGGAAAGAACTTGGAGTGAGACATGGACATATACTCTTGTACAACCTTAAGCCAGCTAGTGAGCTCTCTCCATGGTACTCATGGTTCTTGTGAAGACTAGACGTGATAGTATGTTAAAGAATATAAAAATTAGGGGGGGTTGGGGCTGGAGAGATGACTCAGTGGTTGAGAGTGCCGACTGCTCTTGCAGAGGACCTGGGTTGGATTCCCAGCACCCATTTAAAAAAAAATTAGGGGGCAAGCTGGGCGTGGTGGCACACGCCTTTAATCCCAGCACTCTGGGAGGCAGAAGCAGGTGGATCTCTGTGAGTTCAAGGCCAGCCTGGTCTACATGGTTCCAGAAGAGCTGGGGCTACAGGGAGACTCTCAAAAAGAAAAATAAAATAAAAATTAGGGGGCAAGCCGGGCGTGGTGGCGCACGCCTTTAACCCTAGCACTTGGGAGGCAGAGGCAGGCGGATCTTTGTGAGTTCAAGGCCAGCCTGGTCTACAGAGTGAGTTCCAGGACACCTGGGGCTACAGGGAGACCCTGTCTCGAAAAAGACAAAAAAAAAAAAAAAATTAGGGGGCAGCAAGATGCCTCAGCATGTAAAAGAACTTGCCACATACATCTGTTGGCCTGAGTTTAATATCCAGGTCTGATGGTAGGAGAAAATTAACTCCTGAAAACTGTCTCTGACCATCAAGCGTTTGGTGGTATACAATGTACCACCACTCCCAATAGTAATAAATACAAACAAAACAAAATGGGCTTTTCAAAAAGGAGAGAAAGCAAGTGGTTTGGCTGGTTAGTGGCATCCCTCTGGCAGCTATCTTGGTCCCTCAGCTTGTAGACTAATCCCGCAGTCCCTGTTCCCCATGTCTGTCATAGAACCCTGTCCTTTAGAGAGAGTTAACACTCACGATGGATTGTGGGCCTACCTCCTGACCCTAACCTTATCTGCAGTGGTCCTCTTGATAAGTCACTCCTCAGTTTTGGGGTCAGCACTTAAGACTCTGAGGGACACAGTTCAACTACACTGTGTGTAAGTTGATGCCTTTTATTCAAGGAATAGAGTGTTTTTTAAGTTTTTATTTATTATTTTTGTATGTTTATGAATGTACGGTCTGCATGTAGGTTTGTGCACCCGTGTTGTGCAATACCGAGGAAGTCAGAAGAGGGTGTCAGATTCTCCTGGAACTGGAGTTAAAGATGGTTCTCAGCCGCCATGTGGGTGCTGGGGATTGAACCCCGGTCCTCCGCAAGATCGGTCAGCGCTCTTAACCAGTAGGCCATCTCTTACAGCCCCAGGAATAGAGTGTTTTTAAGTGTCTAAGACTGTTTTAGGATTCATCCTTTGGAAATGATGAGGTTCCACATAGACTTAAAGGTAGTATGCACAGTGGAATAATTGATAATCCTAGAAACTCAGGAAGAAAATTATCAAAGAGTGGCAAAATAGTGTCACAACCATTTGATAGAATAACATGCAGCTGTAAAAGCTGTGGTGGAGGTGGAGGCCAAGAATGTAGCTCAGTCAGTAGAGTGCTTGCGTAGCATGCAGAGTGTTGGGTTCCATCCCCAGTGCTGCAGAAAGCCAGGGGTGGTGGTACACTTAGCAATCAGGCAGAAGGACCAAAAATTAAAGGTCATCCTTGGCTGTATACGGAGTTTGAGGCCAACCTGGGATACAGAGACACTGTCTCAACAAAAATAAACCAAAGTATATTATTATTATTATTATTTTTTTTTTTGAGACAGGGTCTCCCTGTAGCTCTGGCTGTCGTGGAACTAACTCTGTAGATCAGGCTGGCCTCGAACTCACAAAGATCCGCGTGCCTCTGCCTCCCAAGTGCTAGGATTAAAGGCGTGCGCCACCACGATATTTAGCAGCTGTTAATATTTTTTGCCGTATTTTGCCCCACCTTTTTCTGGGTACATTAAAAAAATATCTATACTCTTTTAACAAAATGTGATTATGCTGCATTTCCGTACATTATAGGCCATTTTTGTGTAACGTGTCAAAAAACAAACAAAAAAAAACAAAGCTCTTTTTGACAACTTTTACACAAAAATGCCTATAATTGTAGCGGAATGCAGCATAATCACATTTTGTTAAAAGAGTATAGATATTTTTTTAATGTACCCAGAAAAAGGTGGGGCAAAATACGGCAAAAAATATTAAGAGCTGCTAAATATGGGTTTGAAGGTGATCCTAGTCTCCTAAAAAATTTTTTAACTTTTTTTTTTTTTTACTTCTTATGTGTATGAGTGTACTACCTGCATGTAGGTTGGTGCCCCTGTTGTGCAGTGCTGCAGAGATCAGAAGAGGGCATCAGATTCCCCTGGAACTGGAGTTAAAGATGGTTCTTAGCCTCCATGTGGGTGCTGGGAATTGAAGCTGGGTCCCCTGCAAGAGCAGTTAGTGCTCCTAACTGCTGAGCCATCTCTCCAGCCCTGTCTCCTAAAATTTTGTGTTTTTTTTCCTAAACTGATGAATTTGTACTTTGAAAGTTATGGAAAAAATTACAGGAAATTCAGTATTTGGGATACTTACTATTAGTGTTTGCAGATGTTTACACTTAAGCAACTAGGGAAAAGGATGGTTCACTTTGACAAGCATGCTTAGAACATATAGTTAATACATGTAATGAGTATTTCTCAAAATACAAACTTATAAGCGTTCATGTGGCTCTTTAGTAGGTCAGTAGGAATTATTTGGCTGTAGACATTTGCAGAACTCTATTAACTTGCTGCTTAAGACAGTTTAGCTAGTTCCCAAGACTCAGAAATTCCAGAGAGCCTCCAGCAGCCAGTGGTCAGGACCCTGGTAGCATCATGCTGCTTTCCTTTGTCAGGTGTGGGACTATATTAAATAACTGGTTTCAAAAGATTGTCCAGTTAATGCAAATTCTTGTTTGTTTTCATTTGCTTTTATGAAGTTAAAGCCAAATCACTCTTATGTTTGTTTTGTTTTTTTTAAATTTCTTTAGGTTAAAAATTTTGCAGTTATTTATCTTGTGGATATTACAGAAGTACCCGACTTCAACAAAATGTATGAGTTATATGATCCATGCACTGTCATGTTTTTCTTCAGGTATGTTACTTTAAAAGTTTTTACTTAAATGGAATATTGTTGGTTTGGAAGTTTAATGAGACAGATTCTTTCGTTTAGAAGAATGTCTGGTCATTAATAAAAATGTCTATGGCAACTGTTACCCACTATTAGCTACTTTGATTGCACAGTATTAGTCACTAGAGGGAGTTTTTTTTTTAGTATTCCCTTCCTAAAATTATATTCACAGCTGGGCGTGGTAGCACATGCCTTTAATCCCAGCACTCGGAGGCAGAGGCAGGCAGATCTACATAGCCTGGTCTACATAGCAAGTTCCAGGCCAACCAGGACTACCTAGTGAGTTCCTTTCTCAAAACAAAATGAAACAAAAAAAGCAACAAGTAAAGCCAGGTGATAAAGAAGGTTATTCACATCTATGCAATTTTTTTGTTCAGTGTCACATCCCATAGTCAAGGGCAAGAAGAGCTTTAGACTCACAGAATCACAGGGAACTGTTTTTAGGATTTTTGCCTATTACTCCTAGAGATTATCATCTTTCCCATAAGCAAAACAAATCCCCCACCCTCCAGTTATCAAGGACTCCTTGAGGATCCCACTTCAGGACACCAGTTCAGAGTCTAGACTCTCATTGTCTAGATCATCTAAGTTGATACAGACAGAATTCTGCAGTGTGAGCGGGGCGTGGTGGCGCACACCTTTAATCCTAGCACTTGGGAGGCGGAGGCAGGCGGATCTTTGTGAGTTCAAGGCCAGCCTGGTCTACAGAGTGAGTTCCAGGACAGCTGGGGCTACAGGGAGACCCTGTCTTGAAAAGACCAAAAAAAAAAGAATAAAATTCTCATCCTCTCCAAGTAAGATGCTGAAATCCAGCAATAGAGAGCAGCTGAACATGTAGCACTGAAAAAGGACAAGGATATGGCCATTGGACCTCATGCTAAAACCTGGAAAGATCACTAAGTCACAGGAGTCAACAGGGGGTGTGCCTCATGGTCCTCCCGCCCCATAGGAGGTACTAGAAACTGAGGGACTCATCTTTTATTGCTCATCTTCCACTGGATAATAGAAGATACCTATTTTTGCCTTACATACTCACACTGCAAAGGACAGAAAGACTGTGGCAAGGTAACAGCACTCAATGCACCTACAAAAGGCAGGATGACACCAGTTACACGGATCATAAAGAAGGGACTTAGGCAGACCCCTTCCTACAGGGTGCAGAGCTAGGATAATCCAAGGCTATACTCCCTAACAAACTTGCCCAGCCTTACAGGGTATGGGGCCCTCCTTGTTTCTTCCCATTCCCCCAACACTCCCCCTTTGATGCAGAACTGCTTCCTGGGCTGTCTAGCCACACTGGAGGCTTTATCTCCAGCTTCACGGGACCACAGGGAAAGGAGAAGAGAGTGGTGGTACCTGGAGCGATGGGGGTCACATTGCAGAATTCTTTTTTTTTTTTTTTTTTTTTTTTTTNAATTGTAAAAGTCCCCCCCACCCCACCGCACCCGCCCCCACCGCCCCCCCGGCCCCCCACCCCCCCCGGCCCAACCCCCCCCCCCCCCCCCCCCCCCCCCCCCCCCCCCCCCCCCCCCCCCCCCCCCCCCCCCACCCAACCCACCACCCACCCCCAAACCCCCCCCACCGCGCCCCCCCCCCCCCCCCCCCCCCCCCCCCCCCCCCCCCCCCCCCCCCCCCCCCCCCCCCCCGCTTCCTCAGTTTTGGGGTCCAGCACTTAAGACTTCGGAGGACACGTTCACTACAACTGTGGTGTAAGTTGATGCCTGGTTATGCAAAGGAAGAGAGTGTTTTTTTCGTTTTTATTTATTAGTTTTGTATGTGTATGAATGTACGGTCTGCATGTAGGTTTGTGCCCCGTGTCGGTGCAATACCGAGGAGTTCAGAAGAGGGTGTCAGATTTCCCCTGGAACTGAGTTAAGATGGTTCTCAGCACCATGTGGGTGTCTGGGGATTTGAACCCCGGTCCTCCGCAAGATCGGTCAGCACTCTTAACAGGAGGAGGGGGCCATCTCTCCAGCCCCAGGAAAATAGATTTTTTTAAGTGTCTAAGACTGTTTTAGGATTCATCCTTTGGAAATGATGAGGTTCCACATAGACTTAAAGGTAGTATGCACAGTGGAATAATTGATAATCCTAGAAACTCAGGAAGAAAATTATCAAAGAGTGGCAAAATAGTGTCACAACCATTTGATAGAATAACATGCAGCTGTAAAAGCTGTGGGGAGGTGGAGGGCCAAGAATGTAGCTCAGTCAGTAGAGTGTTAGCCTAGCATGCAAGTGTTGGGTTTCCAATCCCAAAGTGCGGCAGAAAGCCAGGGGTGGTGGTACACTTAGCAATCAGGCAGAAGGACCAAAAATTAAAGGTCATCCTTGGCTGTATACGGAGGTTTGAGGCCAACCTGGGAGACATGAGAACACTGTCTCAACAAAAATTTTTTTAAATTATTTATTATTATATTTTTTTTTTTTTGGACAGGGTCTCCCTGTAGCTCGGCTGTCGTGGAACTAACTCTGTAGATCAGGTGGCGCCTCCGAACTCACAAAGATACCGCGTGCCTCTGCCTCCAAGTGCTAGGATTAATAAGGCGTGACGCCACCGACGAGAGTTATTGCAGCTGTTAATATTTTTTGCCGTATTTTGCGCCCACCTTTTTCTGGGTACATTAAAAAAATATACTACTCTTTTTAACAAAATGTGATTATGCTCGCATTCCGCTACACTTATGGCATTTTTGTGTAAAGTTGTCAAAAAAAAAAAAAAATAAAAAACAAGTATTTTGACACTGTTAACACAAAAAATGCCAATAATTTGTAGCGGAATGCGCATAATCACTTTTGTTAAAAGAGTATAGATATTTTTTTATGTACCCAGAAAAAGGTGGGGCCAAACAATACTGGCAAAAAAATTTTAAGAGTGCTAAATATGGGTTTGAAGGTGATCCTATCTCCTAAAAAATTTTTAACTTTTTTTTTTTTTACTCTTTTATGTGTATAGTGTACACCTGCATTAGTTGGTGCCCACCCTGTGTGCGTGCTGCAGAGATCGAAGAGTGCATCAGATCCCCTGGAAACTGGAGTTAAAGATGGTTTTTAGCCTCCAGTGGTTGGGTCGTGCAGGTCCTCTGCAAAGCAAAAGCTCCTAATGCTGACATCTCTCCAGCCCATTTCTCCTTTAAAATTTTGTGTGTGTTTTTTTTTCGCTAAACTGATGAATTTGTACTTGATCAGTTATCGGAAACACAACTTACCCGATTCCGTATTTGGGGAATAGCTTCTATTAGTGTTTGCAGATGTTTACACTTAAGCAACTAGGGAAAAGGATGGTTCACTTTGACAAGCATGCTTAGAACATATAGTTAATACATGTAATGAGTATTTCTCAAAAATACAAACTATAAGCGTGCATGTGCTCTTTAGTTAGGTCAGTAGGAATTATTTGGCTGTAGACATTTGCAGAACTCTATTAACTTGCTGCTTAGGACAGTTTAGCTAGTTCCCAAAGACTCAAAATTCCAGAGAGCTCCAGCAGCCCGTGGTCCAGGACCCTGGCTAACCATATCAGCTGCTTTTCCTTTTGCAGGATGTGGGGACTATATTTAAATAACTGGTTTCAAAAGATTGTCCATGTAATGCAAAATTCTTGTTTGTGTTTCCATTTGCTTTTTTTTTTTTTTTTTATAAGTTAAGCAATCAATCTATGTTTGTTTTTGTTTTTTTAAATTTCGTTAGCTTAAATAATTTTGCAGTTATTTAATCTTGTGGATATTACAGAAGTTACCCGACTCAACAAAAGTAAGAGGTATTGACCATTCACTGTCATGTTTTTCTTCAGGTATGTTACTTTAAAAGTTTTTACTTAAATGGAAATAGTGTTGGTTTGGAAGTTTAATGAGACAGATTCTTTCGTTTAGAAGATGTCTGGTCATTAATAAAAATGTCTATGGCAACTGTTACCCACTATTAGCTACTTTGATTGCACAGTATTAGTCACTAGAGGGAGTTTTATTTTTTAGTATTCCCTCCCAAAATTATATTTCACGAGCTGGGGTCCGTGGTAGCGCACATGCCTTAATCCCATAGCACTCGAGGCAGAGGCAGCAGATATCAGTGATCATAGCCATGCCATCCCTGTACATAGCACAGTTCCAGGCCAACCAGGACTACCTAGTGAGTTCCTTTCTCTCCAAAAAAAATGAAACAAAAAAAGCAAACAAGTAAAGCCAGGTGATAAAGAAGGTTATTCACATCTATGCAATTTTTTTTTGTTCCGAGTGTCACATCCCATAGCTCAAGGGCAAGAAGAGCTTTAGCTCACAGAATCACAGGGAACTGTTTTTAGGATTTTTGCCTATTACTCCTAGAGATTATCATCTTTCCCATAAGCAAAACAAATCCCCCACCCTCCAGTTATCAAGGACTCCTTGAGGATCCCACTTCAGGACACCAGTTCAGAGTCTAGACTCTCATTGTCTAGATCATCTAAGTTGATACAACAGAATTCTGCGTGTGACGGGGCGTGGTGGCGCCACCACCTTTAATACCTGCAACACGGGAGGGGAGGCAGGCGTGATCTTTGTGATTCAAGGCCCACCTGGTCTACATGAGTTCCAGGACAGCTGGAGGGCTAAGAGGAGACCCTGCTTGAAAAAGACCAAAAAAAAAAAAAAAAAAAAAAAAAAAAGTAATTCTGCAATGTGGACCCCCATCGCTCCAGGTTTCACCACCACTCTCTTCTCCTTTCCCTGTGGTCCCGTGAAGCTGGAGATAAAGCCTCCAGTGTGGCTAGACAGCCCAGGAAGCAGTTCTGCATCAAAGGGGGAGTGTTGGGGGAATGGGAAGAAACAAGGAGGGCCCCATACCCTGTAAGGCTGGGCAAGTTTGTTAGGGAGTATAGCCTTGGATTATCCTAGCTCTGCACCCTGTAGGAAGGGGTCTGCCTAAGTCCCTTCTTTATGATCCGTGTAACTGGTGTCATCCTGCCTTTTGTAGGTGCATTGAGTGCTGTTACCTTGCCACAGTCCCTTGCTGTCCTTGGTCAGTGTGAGATGTTAAGAGCAAAAGATAGGTATCGTTCTATTATCCATGATTTAGATTGAGCAATAAAAGATGAGTCCCTCAGTTTTCTAGTACCTCCTCATGGGCGTGTGAGGACCATGAGGCACACCCCCCTGTTGTACTCCTGTGACTTAGTGTATCTTTTCCCCAGGATTTTAGCATGAGTTCCCAATGGGTCCATACCTTGTCCTTTTTTCAGTGCTACAATGTTCAGCCCTGCTCTTACTCATTGCTGGATTTCAGCATCTTACTTGGAGAGGAGAGAATTTTATCTTTTTTTTTTGGTCTTCAAGACATGGAGGTCTCTCCTGGTATCCCGAACGGGCCTGGAACTTGCTCTGTAACCAGGCTGGCCTTGAACTCACAAAGATCCACCTTCCTTCTTTGTACCAGCCTCCAAGTGCGTAGGATTAAAGGTGTGGGCCACCACGCCCCGGCGATTTTATTTTTTGCCAACTTCTTTGTCTTTCATTGGAAGTAAAAAAGCAGGCGGCACTTGCAAAATTTTTGGGAAGTTTCCCTGGGTAACTCTAGAAGTTTATCACTGACCAGGTCTGCTTTTTATTTATATTTTTATTTATTTATATATTTAATTTATTTAATTTATTTTATTTATTTTTGGTTTTTGAGACAGGGGTCTCCCTATAGGCCCAGCTGCTGGAAACTCCAAACCTATATGCATGTGGCCATGGGCTCCTAAGGGGCTGCGCGTAACTCTTCCAGGAACAAGATCACCAAAAAGGGAAGATTCTAGGCTGCTTGCCCAGAGATGGATGCTAGATGATATGACGAGGCGGTGCTTGCGTTGTTAATTTGTTTTTCTGTTGTGTGCGTAAATTCGGGGGTAGTACGCGACAAGGGAGTTTCTCCTCCGTAAGCTCAGTCTAGTGTCCCGGAACTCACTCTCCAGTTCTGCTTTTTATACAACTTGAACACAATTATTCCTATTGTAGGAGCCAAATATCCCCTTTTTTTGAAAAGCAAGGTCATCACGTCAACAGGATAGAAAGGCTGTCGTAGGGGATAATAGAGACTCAGTATAGGCAAGAAGGAGGGTGTAGGAACAGTTTGATAGGGGTGTGCTTTATGTATTTGAACTCATTTAAGACTGTAGTTATACTCAGAAAAAAAGACAACTTCCTCTTCCTTCTGCAGCCCAGAATTGTAGAATAAATAGCAAGAGTAAGTCTCTTTTTTTTTTTTTTTTTTTTTTGTCTTTTTGAGACCGGGTCTCCCTGTAGCCCCGCTGTCCGGAACTCCTCTGTGGACCAGCTGGCCATGTGAACTCACAAAGATCCACCTGCCTCTGCCTCCCAAGTGCTAGGATTAAAGGCATGCGCCACCACGCCCGGCTGCAAGAGTAGTCTCTTAATGCACACGTTTACACCAAGTGCCCACTGGTTTCACTGCCTGGCACTAGGACTGGAGTGAGATAAGCCAGGTTCCTCTTCTCACAGAACTTTGATAGGAGAGACAGCTAAGTAAACAGACACAGAAACACTAGGGGACAGAAACATAAATACCGAAGAGGCCTGTCTAAATCACATAGGGCTGCCAGGTGTGAAGGACTATGACCTAGTTTTCTTTCTATTGCTGGGAAAAATACAGATGCAAACCAAAGTGAGGAGGAAGCCAAAGTAGGAAGTTAAGCAAGACAGGAACCTAGAGGTAGGAACTGACGCAGAGACCACAGAGGCTTGCTTCTTGGCTGGGCTCAGCCTTTCTTTTTTTTCTTTTTTAAAAAAAAATTTTTTTTTTAATTTTATTTATTTCTGTATGTGTATGAATGTACTGTCTGCATGCAGGTTTGTGCACCCGTGTCGTGCAATGCCGCGGAGGTCAGAAGAGGGCGTCGGATTCCCCTGGAACTGGAGTTCTGGAATTGGAGTTTTGGACGGTTCTCGGCCGCCATGTGGGTGCTGGGGATCGAACCCGGGTCCTCTGTAAGAGCGGTCGGCGCTCTTAACCGCTAGGCCATCTCTCCAGTCCCTGGGCTCAGCCTTTCTTAGACTACCCAGGACACTTGCTGAGGGGTAGCACTACCCACAGTGTGCTGGGCTCTCCCACATCACTCAACAATCAGTGCCTCATAGGCATGGTCACATTCTAGTCTGGTAGAAGAAACTCCCCAATTGAGGTTCCATTTTGCCAGATGTATCAAGTTGACAACTGAACTTGTCTAGCACAAACTAGTTCTATGGAGTACACTCAGCACTTGTGGGCAAGAGAGTAAGCCACGGAACCCAGCAGGACTGATGTGTATGCGCAGGAGGAGATGAAAAATAATTCATAAGTTCCTGGGCCAGTTGAGGACATGGAATGTTATCCTGAAAGAGAATGTTTGTCGCAGAAACTAGCCTGTTTGCTGCTCAGAGACCCAGTAGAGTGTGATCATGGGCTGTCCCTAAAGCCAAGTGTGTGATCCTGTAGTAGTGAAATTTTTAACTACTAAAAATTGATGATTTGCAAACCTGGGGACATTTATGCAAGTGCAGCAGAAGGTTAGCATCTTTATCTCAAAAAGTACAGATGCAGGTCCCTGTGTGACAAATACCTGTCCTGGAAGACAAATGTCTGAGGGCTGTCTGCTTCCTGGTCATGGCATGTAGGGATGCCATTCTCAAGCTTTTGGTAAAACCTGTACCAAATGTTTGTAAACAGAACATGAAAAACTTACACTGCTTTCTTAGAAAACTAGTGCAACCCTATGGGAAACCATTTGTCTTTCCAAATGATACACCTGCCATTTGCCCTTTACAGTTTAAGATGTGAATGCATAGGAAATATAGAAGAGTACAAAAAGAGTGTTGCATTTTTTGGAAATAATATTTAGCATTTGCATCCATTTTCTTTTGAATCATGGTCTCTTTTGATTGTGCCCTTAAATGATGTTCACAAGAGCTTGAGAGCAGGAAAAATGGGAAAAATCTGTGGAATTCTTCCTGTGAGCATTGTTGCCCTTTTTTTTTTTTTTTTTTTTTTCAGGAACAAGCATATCATGAATTGACTTGGCTGTAACAATACACAGATCAAACCTGGGCCATGGAAGACAAGCAAGAGATGGTCTGACATCACAGAGACTCTACCGTGCTGCCCGCAAAGGCCGGGGTCTGGTGGTGTCTCCCAAGGACTACTCTACAAAGTACAGATACTGAGCACGGCCAAGGATGCTGGGAACCTCTTCCACATGGAA
Organism: Rhizomys pruinosus; assembly: GCA_009823505.1. Lineage (NCBI taxonomy): Eukaryota > Metazoa > Chordata > Mammalia > Rodentia > Spalacidae > Rhizomys > Rhizomys pruinosus. The sequence continues at coordinate 2,010,251 of VZQC01005691.1, forward strand.
GTACTCAGCTCTCATGGCCTTTGGGAAGGGTGTGCAGGTAGAATGTGGGGCCGACAGGGCTGGAGGATCCTTGAGATAAGGGTTACGGGGCCTCAACTAGCTGCAACAAATAAACATATGCTGATGGAACAGTGCTGATTGATTGTTACCAAGAAACCTCCAGTGTTTTACTGATTTTAGTACTCTTTACCCTTGAAATGAGATCAGGGTGTTTGTCCCATGAGGCCAGTAAGTTCTGCATACTTAAATGGTTTTCTAGAAGGCTGGGTTTGGTAGTGCACTTAATCCNTTCTTCTTTTGAGGATTTGTGCCCTTTTTTTTTTTTTTTTTCAGGAACAAGCATATCATGATTGACTTGGGCACTGGTAACAACAACAAGATCAACTGGGCCATGGAAGACAAGCAAGAGATGGTCGACATCACAGAGACCGTCTACCGTGGTGCCCGCAAAGGCCGGGGTCTGGTGGTGTCTCCCAAGGACTACTCTACAAAGTACAGATACTGAGCACGGCCAAGGATGCTGGGAACCTCTTCCACATGGAAGTACTCAGCTCTTCATGGCCTTTGGGAAGGGTGTGCGGTAGAATGTGGGGCCACATGGCTGGAGGATCCTTGAGATAAGGGTTACGGGGCCTCAACTAGCTGCAACAAATAAACATATGCTGATGGAACAGTGCTGATTGATTGTTACCAAGAAACCTCCAGTGTTTTACTGATTTTAGTACTCTTTACCCTTGAAATGAGATCAGGGTGTTTGTCCCATGAGGCCAGTAAGTTCTGCATACTTAAATGGTTTTCTAGAAGGCTGGGTTTGGTAGTGCACTTAATCCCCACTTAGAGCCAAAGATGGAGGCCAATCTGCTGTACATACAAGTTTCAGGCCAGGTGGGGCTATAGTCTAAAAAAAGAAATGAAAAAAAAAAAATACACTTTAACAATTATCAACATCTTTTTCAGGTGTTAGAAAAAAAAGATTAGCAAACAATTTACATTCTACATTCCTCGGTTTATTATATACCTATTTTGTGTTACATATAGTTAGTTTGCTTGGACTACCTTAACAAAATGAACAGACTGAATTGCTTAAACAACAGAAATCTACTTTCTCACAGTTCTGGAAGTACAAGGTTAAGGTTTCAAGACAGTTTGGCTTTAGGATTCTCTAGTTTGCAGAGATCAACCTGACTCTGTCCTCATGGTCCTTCCTTGGTGTGCACTTCTGTCCCATGAGTATGCTATTCCTGTTGGATCACGAGTCTACCCTTCTGACCTCATTTAACCTCTGTTACTTCCTTAGAGGCCTTCTTTCCAAATACATCCACACTAGGCTTAGAGTGCAAACATATGTGTGGGGGAGGGAGCATTCAGTGCAGAAGTTGTGGTCAGTTGGTTGACTCACTCGGTAACTGTCTTCACTAGTTGTCTTCTGCAGTCCCAGATCAGTTGACTTGGTCATGCATTCTAGCTTTGATCCAGCTGATTAAGCATGCAGAGATTTATCTCCCATTTTTCCAGGATGGCCCTTAGTCAGAGTCCAGGAATTACTCAAGATAGCTGATTTACAGAGGTGTGAGCTCAGAAGTAAGCCCAGGGTGGTCAGAATGAGGACTTAAGTTTCTAGAGATACCACCTGTGTATACAGAGAGGCAGATTTATTGCAGTACTGTTTGGAAATACCACCACTGAAATAGAAAGGAAAATAAACCGTTCGTCCCTGTTGCATAGCACTAAGCTGTTGATCCAGAGTCTTGCATGTCAACTGATGAGCCCTGTACAGCAGAGCAGCAAGGTACAGGTGGCCATAGACAGCCTATGCATAACCTTGGAGGATTCAGGACTAGACCTGAAGGATGAACACACTGTTTGTACTGTTTAAGCTCCCCATGGGTGGGCAGCCCCTGACTGCTCTGGGCCCACAGATAAGGAATGACAGATACAGCACACCAACACAAAGCACAGCCCAAAGTCAAAGTGCACGATGAGTCCTTGGCCTCTAGCGTTCTTATTTGGAGACTTAATGTTAAGTGGGAAAGAGAATCAGGATGGGTGCATTGTAGGGGTCATGTTGTACCTTTCAATGGCTTTTTCTACATTATTTCTATTAATGGCTATGACAGTACATTTCTTATAGTTTCCAGGTTTATTACACTGCAGCTCTTGTTTGGTAAGCAGCTAGAAGAATGTTGAGACACTTCATACCATGGAAGTAGCCTCAGAAAACAGACATTTTTTTTAACTTCTGCCCATTTCTACCTTCATCTGTTCCTTTTTCTTTCTTTTTTTTTTAATTTTATTTATTTCTGTACGTGTATGAATGTACTGTCCGCATGCAAGTCTGTGCACCCGTGTCATGCAATGCCGCGGAGGTCAGAAGAGGGTGTCAGATTCCCCTGGAACTGGAGCTCTCCTGGAATTGGAGTCTCAGACGGCTCTCGGCCGCCATGTGGGTGCTGGGGATCGAACCCGGGTCCTCTGCAAGAGCAGTCGGCGCTCTTAACCGCTAGGCCATCTCTCCAGCCCCTCCTTTTTCTTTCTAAAGTAGGCCTTGGAAATGCCAGCCTTCAATTCTCTGACTCCAGGAGTCCTGCCACAAACCACCAAGAGCCAGCTATTCTGAGTTTTCCCACCCAGTGTATTCATTTTAGATCTTTTCTGGGCAATCATGTTTCAGCACGGTTGTCCATGTTTCAATCACATCTAAAACAAGGAAGTCTCCAGAAACCCCCAAATGGCTGCACTTAGACAAGAGCCAGATGTTCTGCTGTGCTGTTGCACACAGGTAACTAGAGACAATAGTCCTGGACCATATTCGTCAAAAGAGCTAGAGGGGCTGGGCATGGAAGCACATGCCTTTAATCCCAGTACCTGAGAGGTAAAGGTTGGGGATGTCTGTCAGTTTGAGTCCAGCAGAGCTACATAGTGAGACCCTGTCAGAAAAAAAAAAAAAAGCTCAAGGGCTTATAGTCTTCATTGTGCAGAAACAATAAATGAGGAAATAAGATATACTTGACCCAAATCAAACACTACATAATGTATGCATGACATGCTACCCCATTAAAATGTGCAATTCTAGAGCTGGGTGTGGTGGTGCAAGTCTTTAATCCTAGCACTTGGGAGGCAGAGGCAGGCAGATCTTTGTGAGTTCAAGGCCAGCCTGGTCTACAATGTGAGTTCTAGGACAGCCAGAGCTACAGGGAGACCCTGTCTCGAAAAGACCAAAAATAAATAAATAAATAAAATGTGCAGTTTTGCTGGGCATGGTGGCGCACGCCTTTAATCCTAGCACTTGGGAGTCAGAAGCAGGCAGATCTTTGTGAGTTCAAGGCCAGCCTGGTCTACAGAGTAAGTTCCAGGACAGCTGGGGCTACAGAGAGACCCTGTTTTGAAAAGACCAAAAAAAAAAAAAAAAAGGGCAGTTTTTGTTTTTAATCACTTGAAGCTTTAGTTTAGGGATGGGATTTTTCTGAATCTCCCCAAAATTTAATTTTAAACCCCAAAAGGGCAAGGATCAAAGAGAGATAAACACGCTAGCAGCTCACAGGGAGACCAACAAGAAATCAGCTCTGGAGTACTAGGCATTTGAACTCACAATCTCTGTCCATTTTGTTGTTTGTTTTGGAAACAGTTTCACTGTGGACTCAAGGCTAGCCTCAAACTCAGGATCCTCCTGCCTCAGCTTCCCTGTGACTGTGGTCTTAGGAATTGCCACCGTCCAGCTCTGGTGTTTTTGAGGAGGTCCCAGATCTGTTTGACCTCAAATAGCCACTATGAAGTACAATTATAGCTTAAGATGCTTTGAAATTTAGAGCACAGTCAAATAGCACTGCCATGATTTCAAACCACCAAGAACACTGAACTTAAAGGATATCCCCTGTAAGTTAATTAAACTTAAAGGATGGCTCCACCACTGGGAGCATTGGGTGGCACTTCCTTTCTTTGGTGTATTTGGCTGGGTGTTGGGGCTCTAGTCAATTTTTTAAAAAATTTTATTTTTTAATTTAATTTTTAATTTAGTACTGTTTGTGTGTATGAGTATACTATCTGCATGTAGGTTGGTGCACCCATGTCATGCAGTGCTGCAGAGGTCAGAAGAGGGTGTCGGATTCCCCTGGAACTGGAGTTAAAGACGGTTCTTAGCCTCCATGTGGATGCTGGGAATTGAACCTGGGTCTTCTGCAAGAGCAGTCAGTGCTCTTAACTGCTAGCTATCTCCCCTGACTGTCTAGTCAAATTTTTGACTGGGTTAAATGTATTGAGGGTTTGTGGGAAATTGTTCAATATGGCATTATTAACAATAGCATGGGTGAAGCTTGGTGGGCCACGCCTTTAAAAATTTTTTTTTTTAATTTTATTTATTTCTGTATGTGTATGAATGTACTGTCTGCATGCAAGTTTGTGCACTCGTGTCGTGCAATGCCGCGGAGGTCAGAAGAGGGTGTTCGATTCCCCTGGAACTGGAGTTCTCCTGGAATTGGAGTTTCAGACGGTTCTCAGCCGCCATGTGGGTGCTGGGGATCGAACCTGGGTCCTCTGTAAGAGCGGTTGGTGCTCTTAACCGCTAGGCCATCTCTCCAGCCCAGGATTTTTTTTTTTTTTAACTAAGCCGGGCGTGGTGGCGCATGCATTTAACACTAGCACTTGGGAGGCAGAGGCAGAGGCAGGTGGATCTCTGTGAGTTCAAGGCCAGCCTGGTCTACAGAGTGAGTTCCAGGACAGCTGGGGCTACAGGGAGACCCTGTCTCAAAAAAACCAAAAAATGAAAATGAAAGTGAGGAATGATCTCAGTGTCCAAGAGCTAGTTAATCCTCAGCTGCTTAGAGGATCATAGGCATCTGCCGGAATATTTGTCAGTGTTCTGGTTTACCTTCAGTTATTGTGACAAAACACTCTGACCAAAACCAACTGGGGGAGAAAAGGGTTTATTTGGTTCACATCTCCCAGGTCACACACAGTTCATCACTGAAGGAGCCCAAGGTAGGAACCCAGGGCAGGAACCTGGAGGCAGGAACTGAAGCCCAGGCCATGGAGAAATGCTGCTTACTGGCTTGCTCCCCTGGCCCATGCTCAGCCTGCCTTCTTATACAATACAGAACAACCTGCCAGGGATGGCTAGGCCCTCCCACATCACTTAGCTAACAAGAAGATGCCCCACAGACATGGCCACAGTCCAGTGGAAGCAATTCCCCAATTGAGGATCCCTCAAACTAGGTTTATCAGTTATCTAGCACAGGTAGCTACCAAAAAAAATAAAGTGTGTTTGTCAGGGGAGGGGGAGGGGAGCTGGAGAGATGATTCAGCAGTAAAGAACACTGGCTGCTCTTGCAGAGAACCCAGGTTCAATTGCTGGCATCCACATGGCAGCTAACAACCATCTGTAACTCCAGTTCCAGGGACTCCAACAACCTCTTCAGACCTCCTCAGGCATTGCATGACAAGGGTGCACCTGCATGCACTCATACACATAAAATAATAAAATATTTTTTAAAGTATGTGAAGTTTTTACATCTAACAAATGTTATGATATTTAAAAAGATAGGATAGTAGATTATAGGTAGTCCGATCAGATATATCAAACTGTATAGGACAAATATCAACAGTGGCCAGTTGGTAGTAGAATTTGGGTGATTTCAGTTTCATGTAAGAATGCCTTTTTATAGGGGCTGGAGAGATGGCCTAGCAGTTAAGAGCACCCACCGCTCTTACAGAGGACCCGGGTTCGATCCCCAGCACCCACATGGCGGCTGAGAACCGTCTGAAACTCCAATTCCAGGAGAACTCCAGTTCCAGGGGAATCCAACACCCTCTTCTGACCTCTGCGGCATTGCACGACATGGGTGCACAGACCTGCATGCAGACAGTACATTCATACATATACAGAAATTAAAAAAATTAAAAAAAAAATTTTTTAAAAGAATGCCTTTTTATAAATGAGACTGCTCTCTCCTTTGGATGGGAATGACTATTTTATTTTGGGCTTGGAGAGAAGTGAGCTGAATAACTATTCAAAAGGCTAAGTTAAACTATAAAATTAGCTCGACCTTGTTCTGTCCTCCAGTGATTACTCCTGAGTGGGGACAGGAAAATTCTACTTGGGAGAAAAGCCTCTGCTCCAAGGTGAGAGACAAGGCCAGGCTGCTTTCCAAGGGAAGGCGGTCTGAACCTGAGACTCTTGCTTGCCTGGATCTAGTGGGCCAATTTAGCTGAACTGTGAGATCTTCAGTTTGTCATTCAATTGCCTCCCGAGTCTTTGTGGCTTTGTTATGCTAGAGTGACTCTTGAAGATGTGGATGGCTATTTAAAACCAGCTAAGTCAGAAGACTGATCTTAAAAAAAAAAAAATCAGTGGAGAATTAAAAAAATTTTGTGTGTGTGTTTTGTGTTTTTTGAGACATGGTCTCACTATGTAACCCTGTCTGGCCTGGAATTCAATATATAGACCAGGGTGGCTATATAGTCCTGGGATTAAAGGCCAGTGCCACCAAGTTGTTACTGTATTGCCTTTGTTTTAGTCTTTTTTCTTATTTTGGTCTTTTTTTTTTTTTGGTCTTTTCGAGACCCCCACCTGTTCTGGAATTTGCTCTGTAGACCAGGCTGGCCTTGAATTCACAAAGATCCGCCTGCCTCTGCCTCCCAAGTGCTAGGATTAAAGGCGTGCACCACCACGCCCGGCATTCAGCCTTTCATTTGTTAAAATGAATCTTAATTTTTAATGGCCCAGGGTGTAGTTCAGTGGTAGGATAATTGCCTACCCTGTGTTTGATCCCAAGTGACTAAAAACCAAAATTAAAACTGAACATGGGGCTGGAGAGATGGCCTAGCGGTTAAGAGCACAGATGGCTCTTGCAGAGGTCCCCGGTTCCATCCCTAGCACCCACACGGCAGCTGAGAACCGTCTTCAACTCCGGTTCCAGGGGAATCTGATACCCTCTTCTGACCTCCACAGCACTGCACGACACGGGCGCACAAACCTACATGCAGACAGTACATTCATACACATACAGAATAAATTAAAAAAAAAAACATCAAAATTCATATTGCATAGGTTATTATTGCTCAAAGTGTACAGTTTTCATTTTAGCAATTTCAAGTGACTTTAATAACATCTTCAGGTCTGAAAGAAAAAGTTTTGAAAGAAGTTAGTTGGTTTATATACTAATGTACAATTAAATAAGTTCAAATGTAATTTTCAATAAAATACCATAGTTCCCAGTAATTGTTAAATGTTTTATGTATGTAAAAATCAGTATACAGAAAAACTTCAATGATAGATTTTCCTTTTCACCAAATGAGAGTCAGTATGGCTTCAGAACTCATAAGGGGTTGGAGAGATGGCTCAGCGGTTAAGAGCTCTGACTGCTCTTGCAGAGGACCCCGGTTCGATTCCCAGCAACCACATAGTGGCTAAGAACCGTCTTTAACTCCAGTTCCAGGGGAATCCAACGACCTCTTCTGACCTCCGTGGCATTGCACGACACGGGTGCACAAACCTACATGCAGACAGTGCATTCATACACATAAAAAATAATTAAAAAAATAAAAAATAAACAGTATGCACTCTGCAGACAGTGGAGCAGTACTGAGTCTGTGTCTATCACAGTGTCCAACTACACCCAAGTGACCATCCCCTGCTATATAAGGGACAAATGCTTTCTCAGCAACATTCTGCATGTTACTGCTTGATGTAAAGTATTGTCACTTAATAAAGGCAGCAGAAAACTAACATCAAAGTTAAGGTTTGTTTTTTTTTCTTTTTTTTTTAAATTTTATTTATTTTTGTATATGTATGAATGTACTGTCTGCATGTAGGTTTGTGCACCCGTGTTGTGCAAAGCCGTGGAGGTCAGAAGAGGGTGTCGGATTCCCCTGTAACTAGAGTTGAAGATGGTTCTCAGCCGCCATGTGGGTACTGGGGATCGAATCCAGGTCCTCTGCAAGAGCAGTTGGTGGTTAAGAGCGCTTAACCACTAGGCTATCTCTCCAGGCCTAGATTTGTTTTTTTAAATCTTTTCCACTTCTTCTTCTTCTTCTTCTTCTTCTTCTTCTTCTTCTTCTTCTTCTTCTTCTTCTTCCTTCTTTTTAATTTTTGTTTTTATTAATTTATGATTACTAGGCCTATCTCTCCATCACCTAATTTGTTTTTTATTTATAAACCTTTTCCTTTTGTTGTTTTGTTTTTTTTTTTTTGTGAGACAAAGGTCTCCCAGAAGCCCCAGTAGTCCTAGACTCACTGTTGGGGCTACAGGGAGACCCTGTCTCAAAAAAAAAAAAAACCCAAACAAACAAACAATTCACACTCCATCTTCCTCCTCTTCCCGCGTCTCGTTAAGAAGAAAAGATTTGAAAGAAGATTAGTTGATTTATATACTAATGTACAATTAAAGATAAGCTCAAAATAGGTTTTGTTTTTTTTTTTTTGTCCTTTTCGAGACAGGGTCTCCCTGTAGCCCCAGCTGTCCTGGAACTCACTCCTGTAGTACCAGGCTGGCCTTGAACTCACAAAGATCCGGCCTGCCCTGCTCCTGAGTGCTAGGATTAAGGACGTGCACTCACCATGCCCACCGCCGACTCAAATATAGTTTTCTTTTTTTTTTAAATACGTTTTATTGATGTTTTATGTAGTTGTTTCATACATCATTTTCAGTTCATTTAAAATTATTACCTTTTCCTTTACCTTCCCCACCCCCCCAATCAAATATAGTTTTCAATAAAATACCATTTATGTAGGTAAAAATCAGTGTACAGAGAAACTAAAATGATAATTTAATCCAGCCCTTGGGAGCAGAAGCAGGTGATCTCTGTGAAACAATCCAGCCTTGTCTGCACTAGCAAGTGTTCCAGGCCAGTGGGCTACAGGGGGGACTCGTCTCAAAAGACAAAAAAAAAAAAATAATTCCTTTAAATGTTCCTTGAGAGGCCTAGAGAGACTGGCTAACAGCCTCGTTACGAGCAATGGCTGCTTTTGCAGTGGACCTAGGGTTGGTTTCCATACCTGTAATGGCTGTTAACAACTTTTGTAATTCAATCCAGGGGATCTGACACCCTCTTTTTGGGCTCCGTGGGGCATCTGCATCATCCGTGTATTATTATCATGCAGGTGAAATACTCAGACACAGCCGGGTGTGGGTGGCGCCGCCTTTAAATCCTACAACTTGGGAGGCAGAGGCAGAGGTGGAGCTTTGTGAGTTCCAAGGCCAGCCTGGTCTACAGATGAAGTTCCAGGATAGACTTGGGCTACAAGAGAGACCTCTTGAAAAAAGACCAAAAAAAAACAAAAGGAAGAATTAAAAAAAAAAAAAAAAACAATGTTTTTGTTTTGGTCTTTTTGAGCAGGGTCTCTTTGTTACAGCTGGCCTAGAGCTCACTTGTAGACCAGGCTGGTCTGTGAACACACAGAAAAATCTGCCGCCTGCTCTGCCTCCAAGTGGCTGGTGATTAACGGCGTGCACACATCGCTCACCCGAAACACACTTTTTTAACCACTCTGATGTCTAGCGGGCTGTGGTGGTGCACCCTTAATCCTACGCCCTTGGAGGCGAGAGCCGGGCGGATCTGTTTGAGCTTCAACGCGGCCCGCTCGGCCTACAGAGTGAGTTTCCAGGCAGCTGGGCTACATAGGGAGACCCATCCTCGTCTAACAAACAAAAAAAACAAAAAAAAAAACGATTTCTGGGGCTGAAGAGATGCCTCAGTGATTTAAGAACACTGACTGCTCTTGCAGATGACCTAGGTTTGATTCCCAGTGCCCACATGGTGGCTAATAGCCATTCATAACTCCAGTTCCAGGAGCTCTGACACCTTTTGAGCTCTGCGGGCATTGCGTGACACAGTTGCACTTAGGCAGGCAATACACTCATGTACATAAAATAAAAATAACATAAAATTTAATAATTTTAGAAATCTGAGTTCTAAATGAAAGTTTTTCATTTGAAATATGTATCTGTTTTAAATGTTTTTTTATTTATTATTATTTTGTATGTGCATGAATGTACTATCTGCATGTAGGTTTGTGCACCTGTGTTGTGCAATGCCGAGGAGGTCAGAAGAGGTTGTCGGATTCCCCTGGAACTGGAGTTAAAGACAGTTCTTAGCTGCCATGTGGGTGCTGGGGATCGAACCCGGGTCCTCTGCAAGAGCAGTCAGTGCTCTTAACCGCTGAGCCATCTCTCCAGCCCCTGAAATATGTATCTTTTAAGTGTTCGACAGTATTTTGGTGGTATATGGAAAAGAATATATCTTCTTTATTTTTTTGGCCTTTTTGAGACAGGGTCTACCTGTTGTACCCTCAGCTGGCCTTGAACTCACTATGTGGACCAGGCTGGCCTTGAACTCACAGAGACCTGCCTGCCTCTGCCTCCCAAGTGCTGGGATTAAAGGTATGCTCCTCCCTGCCCAGCTTGGGAAATATATCTTATTAATATGAAAGACTTTGTGTAATAATGTATTATAACATATAGTGAACTAATATGGACTTACAGTTTTCAGGATAAAAGATCAAGAGATATGCAAAAGGCAGTATCCTAATCACAGCCTTACCGTTTGTTCTTTAATAGAATTGTCAATCCCAGCTTGTACCATTAGGTCATCCACATTCTTCTGTAAATCCTCAATGCGATTCCCCATTTCATCCAGTACAATGTCAAGGAGATTGATACTTATGGCCCAAGTAGCCAGACTCACAGAAAGTCCTGCTTCAATCCACACCTGCCCAGCACAGGTCTCTGCCCATGTGTAGCAGAACAGCCTTTACAGTGAGGAAGTCAGACTGTCTAAAGTCAATGCAATTACACCAGCTTTTTTTTTTTTTTTTTGGTCTTTTTCGAGACAAGTTTTCCCTGCACCCCAGCGGCCTGGAATTCGCTCTGTAGACCAGGCTGGCCTTGAACTACAAAGATCTGCCTGCCGCTGCCTCCCTAGTGTCAGGATCAAAGGCTTGAGGTGCCACCATGCGCCGGCACACCACTTTCTTCATATATGTTCTTAACTTTTAAGGGTGGAACTGAGTTTTTTAAAACAGGTGCCTCCGATTGTTAGGGGCAGGTCAGCAGAGTTAATCAAAAGGAAGGGGTTAACGGTGCTGGAGCAAGTCTCTAGTTGAAGGGGGTCTGGTTCCCATGGTTACTGTCTCCCACCTGGACTACAGCTGCTCTCATGACTACCCCTCCTGTTCTGACCACAATCACAAGAGCACATTTCCTGCTACCTTGCCTCTGACTCCCAGTTCCCACAGATACCTGAGATCAGGATGAACTTTCCCCAAGCCCTTCAGGGTCTTCCCACCCCCACCCCCTAGGAGCCCATTCCCTCTCAAGGGGCCAAAGCACAACCAATCAGCTTAAAGGGGCCCACTTGCATTGTGTTTTCTATAGCCCTGCCTCAAGAATTTGTGTTTTCTTCTATACACCCAAGTTAACTAGTTGGTTGGTTTTATTGTCCTAAAAACCTTCTGCAACAAACGTCGAGGTTTGCCACAGAACCCATTCCCTTGTGGAGTGGGTTGGGCTTTTCATCATTCATAATAAATTAAAAAACCGCTATGTTAAAAAAAAATTATTTAGTGTATGTGTACATATGAGCCACCACACCCGATATTCATGATTTTTCTTTAAAAGAGGTGATTGTAAAAGCAGGGCGATGGCATGGCACACCATTAAAATCAGCACTTGGGAGGCAGAGGCAAGGCAATCCTTTGTGAGTTCAAGGCCAGCCGGGTCTACATAGTGAGTTCCAGGACAGTCTGGGAGTAAAAGAGATCCGGTCTCAACAAATACAAAAAAAAAAAAAAAAAAAAAAAAGTGAATTTACAGGGAAGCCAATGCCCTCTTCTGTTCTGTCCCCCACAGGCACTGTGTGACACTGGTGCACTCATGTCAAGGTGTAACACTCATACACATAAGTAAATAAACAAATAAAAAGGTAAATTTAATCATATAAAGTGAACTCAGGTTGGACAAGTTTTAGGGCAGATGTTACCTGGATTTACATAAACCTTAACCAGTCTATTCTAGTTTTTATTTTATAAAATCATTTTATTCTAATTAACTCACAAATAAAAACTGATCACATGGCTAGTTTAAGGAAGCAACTGTTGCCCAGGCCATTCTAACAGCAAAGGATTCTGTTCACTAAGATGTATAGAGCTTGTGATTGAACAGTCTATTCTTACTATGTCTGATGTCACGCTCCTAAGAAAAACACTGAGCTGCTTACTTAAATCAATCAAGGGTAGAGAGAACCATGTCTAGTGTCCTAGTTGGAGACCATCATTACTGTTCTCCAAGGTTCCTGACTGATGGTGAAAACATGCTTTAGGACAGACTGGTACAGCTAGGCTTTCGGTGAGTACTGTATATCTGTGCTTCTTCAGCTCTGTACTCCACATTCAAATGCGCTCTACTGTAGTCAGGCAAAAAGTAAAACCTGTGACAGGTGAGTGATAATACATCAAGATAAATAATCACACACTAATAGCAGAGAACAAAAAGATATCCCATGGTAATCCAACAATTCAAAGGCATTATAGTATTTACTAAAACCAGGAAAGGATATTTCTGCAGCTTAATGTTGCAGTCAGAGCTTGGAAATGCTCCTCAAGTTCCTGGAGCAGATTTTCTGCCTGAAAAAGAAAATGTAGACTACTGAATAGAGAATTTGTTATTGATGTTTTTGTTATTGTAGATATTATGGAGTCCCTGAACATATACAGGACATTGATTTTGGTTTTGGTTTTTGGAGACAGGGTCTCACACTAGCTGGGCTGGAATTTACTGCATGGATCAGGCTAGGGGTGATCCTACTTTTTTTGTCTGCCTCCCAAGTGCTGGGAACATAAGCATTCACCATATTGTTTTGTTCTTTTTGAGGCAGGGTCTATCTATTTAGCCCCAGCTGGTCTGGAACTTGCTGTGTAGACCTGATCTCATAGAGATCCACCTGCCTCTGCCTTCTGAGTGCTGGGATTAAAGACTTAGGCCACGACGTCTGGCTTGTTTTATTTTTTGGTCTTTTGAGACAGGGTTTCCCTGGAACCCATGCTGGCCTGGAACTGAATAGACCAGTGTGACCTTGAACTCACAGAGATCCTCCTGCCTTTGCCTCCTGAGTGCTGGGATTAAAGGCACCCTCACTGGGGTGTTTGTTTTCATTATGTAGCTCTGGCTAACCTGGAATTTGCTATGTAGATCAGACTGGCATTGTATTCACAGAGATCTATCTGCCTCTGCCTCTGCCTCTTGTATGCTGGGATTCAAGTGCTGTCCATTGATTTTCAACAAGAGTACCAAATGCTAGGAGAACAAGATAGTTTGCAAAAGTGTGTCAGTAAGCAGGTTGCACCCTCCCTCCTACCATACAATTAACTTAAAACGACTGAGACTGGAGCTATAAGTTGTCTAGACGCCGGAAGATAACATAGGAAAGAGTCACTTGGGTTCCTCAGGAACCCCAGCATTCAACCCGAATGCCTGCCTAGTGTTCCCCTCCTTTGCCCTTGGGTTACAGCAAAGGTGGCACAGAATGTGGCTGTGTTACTGCTAGCCTTTCTTCTTGCTTTGTATTTAACTGTTCACACATCTCCTGTGAATCTATCCTGTGTGATCCAAGTGCCAAGTGCCAACATCTGCATGAGTCCTTCCTACAGATGCCAGTGCAGACCCCTGGCTCTGCGCTCTTCTGTGCAGGTAGCCTGTGGCAGGTGGCCTTTCAGGAGAATGCAGACTCCACCAGACTTTGTGTGTGTGTGTGTGTGTGTGTGTGTGTGTGTGTGTGTGTGTGTGTTTGAGACAGGGTATTCCAGCTGGCCTGGAACTCACTCTGTAGATCAGGCTGGCCTTGAACTCTCAGAGATTTTCCTGCCTCTGCCTCCCTAGTGCTGGGATTAAAGGCATGCGGCCCACACCCGGATTAAAGACGGTTCTTAGCCACCATGTGGGTGCTGGGTATCGAACCCAGGTCCTCTGCAAGAGCAGTCAGTGGTCTTAGCCACTGAGCCATTTCTCCAGCTGCCGTCCCGCCCCTGCTTTTTTAAACAACCTGCCTTCCAGACTGGGACTTGCTTTGGCAAATAAAAAAGCTTGCACGGTGCGCAGGATTTAGAATGTGGACCAACTCGGACCCCAACCCTCCCAAGCTGGGGCCTCTCCTGGGGCAGAAAGGGGCTAGCCTGCACTAGAGGAGGGTAAGGAATGGGGCGGGGACTGTGTTTGAGGCGGAGCCTGGAAGAAGGGAAACACCGGTTGGGCGGGGCTGAAGCAGGGAAAGGACTCGGTTTTAGGATTTAGGACAGGGATGGGAAAGGTCAGTGGGGAGAAGAAGGCTGCGGGAAAGAGGGGGCAGAATGGGGAGAAAGGCAGGATGGGCGGGTCTGGGGCGAGGGGCGGAGCCCTGCAAACACGTGTTCCCTCCCCTGCCACCCTGCGTCTTCCATCACTCCTCCATCACCTCGGTTCCCTACATCCCTGCGGCCCAGTGCCTGGATCCCTCCAGTACCTTATGACCTTAGTCCCGGGAGCCCTAGAGGGGAGGCACTCACCGCATCCCGCAGCACGTCCCCGCAGGGAACTTCCGGCGTCCTTGTATCCATATGCACCAGCCGGGCGGTGCCAGATCTTGGGTCTCGGGTCTCGGGTTTCGCGGGGTGGAAGCCAGCTGGGCCGCGGCGCCGACAGCGTGGTCCCAGCAGGTGTCGCGTTTCCCTCTGGATGCGCGCGGGCGGGACGCGCAGTGGCCGGGCGCAAACCAAGGCAGGTGTAGACCAGACCAGCCGCCCGCCAATCCGGCTTTGCTGGGTGTTCATCCATCAGAGGTGGACATGGCCTGGGAGGAACTTCATCAGTGGTTTATTCTTGTTACTGTGGTAACAATAAGCAGGATACTGGGCACTCTGGCCATTTCAAGTGCAGAAGGCCGTCCTTAAGCACACTCACCCTCCCCCATCCATCTCCTGAGTTCCTGGCCTCACACTGAAACTCAGCGCCCATCAAACAGACTGGCCCTCCCCTCCCGCTCCCCTGACCCCTCACCTTTCTAATTTGTGCTTAGGTACAACTAACCCACCCTTCCTTCCTTCCTTCCTTCCTTCCTTCCTTCCTTCCTTCCTTCCTTCCTTCCTTCCTTCCTTCCTTCCTNACCCACCCTTCCTTCCTTCCTTCCTTCCTTCCTTCCTTCCTTCCTTCCTTCCTTCCTTCCTTCCTTCCTTCCTTCCTTCCTTCCTTCTTTCCTTCCTTCCTTCCTTCTTCCTTCCTTCCGGTGGGAAGGCTCAACCCCACAGCCCCAAGCAACCTGCAGGCAGGCTCTGGGCTGTGTCCCCTCAAATCGCTGTCATTTCTGAGGATCTGAGGATGTTCACTTCAGAAGTGAGTGACTGTTTTGACAATGCTCAGACTTCCAAGTGATTTCATGGTGGGTCTGGAAGCAGGATCTCAGGCTGAGTTGTAGCTCATAGGTCACCTGGTGGGTGGTATCCCAGGACCATGGTTTTAGCACTTAGTTACCAGTTTTGTTTACTTGTGTGCACTCCTTATGCTGAAGCTTGGGAAGACTGAGCAAACTACTTCTGTCTGAGTCGCCCCAGTGTCCCCAGAGCCTAGTCCAGAGACAACACATGTACACCCAGGGTGCCACATGTGTGCTTAAATAAAACATGACCGCCAGATGTGGTGGCACACGCCTTTAATCCTAGCACTTGGGAGGCAGAGGCAGGTGGATCTTTGTGAGTTCAAGGCCAGCGTGGTCTACAGAGCGAGTTCTAGGACAGCTGGGGCTACAGGGAGACCCTGTCTCAAAAAGGCAAAAACAAAACAAAACAAAAAAAAAATGACCATAAAGGCAAAGGGACTCAGCGTCATTAGTCACCCAGCAGCCGAGATGAGCCACTGATTCATACCCACCAGGATGGTTGGAGGAAGGTGGAAGAGTGAAGCCATTTTGGAAAGCGTAATTAAGCAGGATTCACCACATGAACACATTCCATTCTTAGGTGTGTAGGAAATGACAGTATACACCCACACAGACATGCACAACTTCTATAGCAGTGCTAGTCAGAACAGTCAAAGTTGGAACCACCCAGATGTGCCAGCACATGTATAATACTGTTCAACCACAAACAATGAAATACAGGCACATACAACATGAAAGAACTTCGAAAACATTAAAGAAGGCTACATATTGTATGATTGCATTTATAGGAAATACCTGTAACCGGGAACTCCATAGAGGCAGCACATTAGTGATTACTGCAGTGTGAGGGGTGAGAAGCTGCTTCATAGTTAAGGGGCTCCTTCTGGAAGAACAAAGATGTTCTGACATTGGATTGTGGCATGTGTACACATCTGTGTATATACTAAAAACCACTGAATTACTTACTTTGAGTGAATTTTATAGTTAATGAGTTAAGCTATCTCAATTAAAAATTTGGTCATTCCGGGGCTGGAGAGATAGCCTAGCGGTTAAGAGCACTGACGCTCTTGCAGAGGACCCAGGTTCGATCCCCAGCACCCACATGACGGCTAAGAACCGTCTGTAACTCCAGTTCCAGGAGAACTCCAGTTCCAGGGGAATCCGAGACCCTCTTCTGACCTCCGCGGCATTGCACGACACGGGTGCACGGACCTGCATGCAGACAATACATTCATACACATACAAAAATAAATAATAAAAAAAAAATTAAAAAAAAATAAAAATTTGGTCATTCCAAGGACTGGAGAGATTGCTCAGTGGTTAGAGCACCAACTACCCTTATAGAGGACTGGTGTTTGATTCCCAGCACCCCACATGGCAGCTAAAAACCTTCGGTAACTCCAGTTCCAGGGGATCCGATGCCCTCTTCTGACCTCCAAGGGCATTGCATGACACAGGGGTACTTACATACAAGCAATACATTCATACACATAAAATAAAAATAAATAAAATGTTTTTTAAAACGTAGGGCCATTTTGCTTTTTAGGTCCTTTCATGTTTTTGTCCAGTTTTCTTCCTCTGGGGGGGAAGCTGAGACAAGAACTTAAAAAAAATTTTTTTTATTTGTTATTTTATGTGTATGAATGTACTGCCTGCATGTAGGTAGGTGCACCCCCCCCCGTGTTGTGCAATGTTGCGGAGGTCAGATGAGGGTGTCGGATTCCCCTGGAACTGGAGTTAAAGATGGTTCTTAGTCGCCATGTGGGTGCTGGGAATTGAACCCGGGTTCTCTGCAAGCTCTTGACCACTGAGGCATCTCTCCAGCCTGAGACAAGAACTTTTTAAAAAAATTTATTTATTCATTTATTATTATTATTATTATTATTATTATTTGTATTTTTGAGACAGGGTCTCCCTTTACTTCCAGCTGACCTGGAGCTCATTCTGTAGACCAGGCTGGCCTTGAACTCACAGAGATCTGCCTGCCTCTGCCTCCCAAGGGCTAGGATTAAATGTGCGTGCCACCACGCCCGGCTATTATTTTTTATGTGTATGAATGTACTGCCTGCATGTAGGTAGGTGCACCCATGTCATGCAATGTTGAGGAGGTCAGATGAGGGTGTCAGATTCCCCTGGAACTGGAGTTAAAGACAGTTCTTAGTCACCATGTGGGTGCTGGGAATTGAACCCGGGTCCTCTGCAAGAGCAGTTGGTGCTCTTAACCGCTAAGCCATCTCTCCAGCACCAACAGGGACTTTTGACTAGTTCTGTCTGAACTCTGGGCAGGAGGAGTGTGTGTGTCAGCATGAAAGCTGGGCTCCAACCTGCCCTGGTGCTTCAGCCTGAGTCAGCCAGTCTGACAGCTCCTGACTTCTTCTCTTTGAAGGCAGCTATGTGGAGATCAGAGGATAAAAGGCTGAAGCCTCCCGCAGGAGACTGTGGAGCTGGAGTCTAAGCCAGGGTGTCCTATCAGAGGTACACTGCAGCTTCAAAACCCAGCATTCACTGAAGCCAATATAAAAAGAAAAAGGCAAGTATTTCTGAAGACGTAAGACTTTGGTCAGTCTAGCTCCACCTGCATGCCATGACCTATCACAGTATAGAACAAGTGATCTTCTGGTTAGCTTGAGGACACGAGGCTATGCCACACTGGTGGCTTTTCTCCCTTAGGTCTGCTCACATCATACCACAGTGTTTTTTTTTTTTTTTTTTTT
>VZQC01005691.1:2033138-2247836 GCA_009823505.1 Rhizomys pruinosus
TCCAGTGATACCTTTTTAGTCATACTAACAAAGCACAAGCAATTGGATGTACAGGCATTTAAGCAGTACTAATTATTATGTCAAGCTAAGCTGTGAGCATAGACACAGATGCTTGGATGGTATGCTAATCCGCAAACTGTGGTTTCTCTATAAAGGGTGACAAGTTCTTATTGTGGCTTATACCATCTCCTAACCACTAGAGGACATAAGCTTGTGGCATCCACTGTGAGTTATTCCTCCAAGGAGACAGCTAATAGCCAATTCGATTTGGGATATATATAGACACTTGGCTGCCACTGTTGCACAGTATGTCCAGGCTGTTGAAGTGTAGCTGATATTGACGGAGGAGTCTTGCTTGTCTCAGGGAGACCAATATTTTGCTGTATTGCTTTAGTGGCCTTTGGTAACACTCTCTGGCATTTCAGAGGCCAGTTGTACGCTAGCAAGTGACGTCTCATAACATTTTTTCATGCTCACGTCAGGCACTATATTGAAGAGGAGTGATGACAAGGGGCAGCATTGCTGAGTTCCTACCTTTAAGGGGAATGCTTCTGTTTTTTTCTCCATTTAGGATGATGTTGACTGTGGGTTTCTTGTATTTGGTTTTGATTACATTGAAGAATGATCCCTCCAATCCAATTCCCTCTAGATGCTGGATTTGTCAAAGGCTTTTTCTGTCAATTGAGATGATCATGTGGTTTTTGTCTTTCAATCCATTTATGTGTTTTATGATATTTATTGATTTTCATATGTTGAATCATCCCTGCATCTCTGGTATGAATCCAACTTGGCCATGATGGATGATCTTTTTGATGTGGGTCTGTATGCAGTTTGCAAGTATTTTGTTGAGAATTTTTGCATCTGCGTTCATTAATGAGATGGGTCTATAGTTCTCCTTTTTGGTTGTATCTTTGCATAGTTTTGGTATTAGAGTGATACTGGCTTCATAGAAGGAATTTGGGAGATTTCCTTCAGCTTGAATCCTTCTGAACAATCTGAGTAATAATGGTTGTAAGTCTTTTTGAAATGTTTTATAGAATTGTACCATGAAACCATCTGGGCTTGGGCTTTTTTTAGTTGGGAGGTTTCTTATTACATCTTCAATTTCTTCATATATTATGGGTCTGTTTAAGCTATCGATCTCTTCTTGGTAAAGCTTTAGTGATTCCTGGGATTTCAGATATTCATCCATTTCCCCTGGGTTTTCAAACTTAGTATAGTTTTTGAAGTATTCTTGTATGATTGTCTGGATCACTTTTTTTTTTTTTACGTGTATGAGTGTACTGTCTGCATGTAGGTTGGTGCACCCATACAATGCCACAGAGGTCAGAAGAGGGCATCGGATTCCCCTGGAACTGGAGTTAAAGACAGTTCTTAGCCACCATGTGGGTCCTCTGCAAGAGCAGTTGGTGCTCTTAACTGCTGAGCCATCTCTTCAGCCCCAATTGTCTGAATCTTTTCATTGTCCATTGTGATATTTCCCCTTTTATCATGGATTCTATTGATTTGGAGTTGTTCTTTCTTTTTGTTAACTGAGCTAGAGGTCTATCTTGTTTATTCTCTCAAAGAACCAACTTTTGGATTCATTGATTTTTTTTCTATTGTTTTCTTTGTTTCTATTTCATTTATTTCTGCTCTGATTTTTGTTATTTCTTCCTGTCTGTTGTGTTTAGGGTTCATCTGTTGTTGTCCCTCAAGTTTTTTAGCTGCAGTGTTAGATCATTCACTTGTGCTCTTTCTGTTTTTCTAATGTAGGCACCCAGGGCTATAAACTTCCCTCTTAGGACTGCTTTTAAAGTATCCCTTAGGTTTCGTTGTGTTGTATTATCATTGTCATTCAGTTCCAGGAATGCTTTTATTTCTTTCTTATTTCTTCCTCGATCCATTCATTATTCAGGAGAGTGTTGTTTAGTCTCCATGTGTTCTTGTAGATAGTAGGGCTTATCCTGGTGTTGATATTGAGCTTTATTGAACTGTGGTCTGATAGAATGCATGAAATTGTTTCAATCTTTTTGTATTTGTGGAATTTGTGGAGGTGTTTTCTGTGTCCTAATATGTGGTCAATTTTGGAGAATGTTCCATGGGGTGCTGAGTAGAAAGTGTATTCTCTGGTATTTGGGTGGAATATTTGGTAGATGTCTGTGAGGTTCATTTGATGTATTGTATCATTCAGTTCAAATGTCTCTCTGTTTATTCTTTGTCTGGTTGATCTATCCAAATGACTCAGTGGGGTATTGAAGTCCCCTACTATGAGTGTGCTGGGGTTAATCTGTGCCTTGAGGTCCTGGAGAATTGTCTATATCAAGTTTGGTGCACCAGAGTTTGATGCATATATATTCATGATTGTGAAATCTTCATGGTCAATTGTTCTTTTTTTTTTGGTCGTTTTGAGACAGGATCTCCCTGTAGCCCCAGCTGTCCTGGAATTCGCTCTGTAGACCAGCAGGCTGGCCTTGAACTCA
Source organism: Rhizomys pruinosus (assembly GCA_009823505.1). Lineage (NCBI taxonomy): Eukaryota > Metazoa > Chordata > Mammalia > Rodentia > Spalacidae > Rhizomys > Rhizomys pruinosus. The sequence goes on from VZQC01005691.1 coordinate 2,035,601, forward strand.
CAAAGATCCGCCTGCCTCTGCTTCCCAAGTGCTAGGACTAAAGGCGTGCACCCCATGCCTGGCTGGTCAATTGTTCTTCGATAAAGATGTAATGGCCCTCTTTGTCTCTTCTGATTTCTTTTACTTTGAAGTCTGTTTTGTCTGATATTAAAATAGCAACACCTGCTTTCTTTTTGGTATCATTTGTTTGGAATATTTTTTTCCATACCTTCACCTTAAGTTGTTGCCTATCCTTTAGAGATGGGTTTCTTGTAGACAGCATATAGATGGGTTTTGTTTCCTAATCCAATCTCCCAGTCTATGTCTTTTGATTTGGGGGGGTTAGTCCATTAATATTTAAAGTTATAATTGAAAGATGTGTGTTGATTTCTTTCACCTTATTATCCATTTGTATTTTAAGTCTTGGTTTCTACTTCTGCAGTTATGCTTTTTTTTTAAATTTATGTGTATGAATGTACTGTTTGCATGCAAGTTTGTGCACCCATGTTGTGCAATGCCACAGAGGTCAGAAGGAGGTGTCAGATTCCCCTGGAACTGGAGTTCTCCTGCCACCATGTGGGTGCTGGGGATCGAACCCGGGTCCTCTGCAAGAGCAGTCGGTGCTCTTAACCGCTAGGCCATCTCTCCAGCCCCAGTTATGCTTTTATTAATTTCTCTTTCTAGGTGCCTGGGGATAGTTGCTCCTCTTTTCTGTCCTTTGAATTGCTTCAAGTATTTTCTGAAGGGTTGGTTTTCCAGACAAGTATTCTTTTTTCTTTTTTTGGCTTTTCGAAACAGGGTCTCCCTATAGCCCCAGCTGTCCTGGAACTCACTCTGTAGACCAGGCTGGACTTGAACTCACAAAGATCCTCCTGCCTCTGCCTCCCAAGTGCTAGGATTAAAGGCGTGTGCCACCACACCCGGACATGTATTCTATCATCTTGTTTATGTCATGGAAGATTTTTCTCTCTCCTTCAACTATAATTGACATTTTTGGTGAGTATAATAATCTGGGTTGGCATCTATATAGTCCTTTAACACTAGGAATACTTTGCTCCATGTTCTTCTTGCTTTCATAGATTGCACTGAGAAGTCAGTTGTAATTCGGATGGGTTTCCCCTTATATGTAATTTGTTTTTCTCTTGTGGCTTTCAGAAGTTGGTGTTTGTTTTGGGTGTCTAGCATTTTAACTATGATATGACATTGAGGAATTTTTCTGTCTGGAGTTCTATGTGCTTTTTGTATTTGTATGGGTTTGTCTTTTTTTAGTTTGGGGAAATTTTCATCTATTATTCTGTTGAAGATCTGATCAATACCATTCTCTTGGGATTCTTCTCCTTCCTCCATTCCTATGATGTGGAGGTTTGATCTTTTCATAGTGTCCCACATTTCCTGGTTGTTCCACTTTTGTGTATCTTTGAATTTTTCATAATCTTTGCTTGAGCTTTTTAGTTGTTCTGTATTATCTTCCAGGTCTGATATTCTTTGTTCTGCTCACAGTGTTTCTGACCCCAACTGCCAGCAAAGGCAGACTTAAATGATATTAGAAACCTGGTAGGTACCATGAAGCCAGATTCGGTTCAATCCAAGGAGTGGCAGTGCCCAGGTGAGGCTCATCCAACACAGTTTAACCTTTCTGGTTGCAGACAATGAAACAAGCAGGAAGCAGAGCCTAGACCACAGGAGGCTGGACCACAGGAGCCTGAACCACAGGAGCCTGGACCATAGGAGGTTGGACCACAGGAGCCTGGACCACAGGAGCCTGGACCATAGGAGGCTGGACCACAGGAGCCTGGACCACAGGAAGCTGGACCACAGGAGTCTGGGCCACAGGAGCCTGGACCACAGAAAGGCTGGGACCAGAAATGCAGACTAAACGAGCCTATCCCTGCCTGCTGTGTCTGTCAGGAGGCTCCCATATCTGGCCTGGCCTCACACAGTGTTTCAGCTGTCCAGAACAGAGCCACCTGGCATCTAGATACAGCACAGTGCTGTGGGCTGTGAAAGCAAAGACCCCAAGCCATACTAGAGGCTGGAGAGGTCAGGTAGACAACAGGTCTGTTCCCCAAGGGGTCTGTTGAAGACAACTCAGGACTGGCTCCCCCAGGAGGGGAGTGGGAGCTGTGCCGGGTGGTACCTGACCCCTCTCTAAGCTGGAGAGGGGAGACACAGGAGTAACTAATGGAGAGAGCCATACGTGGGACCAGGAGAGGTTTCAGAGGAAGAGGCCAGAATTGGAACAACTTCAGGAAGTGGCAAAGTCCTCCATATGATTGGGGTAGGACAGAAACACTTCCTGGGGCAAAAGATCAAGACACTGGGGTTAAAGCAGCGCACCTCAGTGCAGCTTCCAGAGTTTGCTTGTAAGCACAGTACACACCTCTTTTTACTAGGTAGGGTGGAGCTGGAGCCAGGCTGCTGGGACTCATGGGAGGGGAAAAAGGGGAGCCTCTGGCATGGGGTGCATGTGTGTGTGTGTGTGTGTGTGTGTGTGTGTGTGTGTGTGTGTCTATGTCTGGGTGTCTGTGCATGTGTTGGGAGGTTTCATTTCCCAGGCATTCCGGGAGGTATCAATAGGCACAACTTGGGAAAGACGGAGGTGTGCTCAGTTAATTTGCAGAGCTAAGAGAGGGGAGAAAAGAGCCAAGAGCAGGGCCAGGGAGGGGCTGCAGGAGAGAGGAGGTCAGAGACTGCCGCGCAGACAGGCTCCGCTGTATCCTATGTGGAAATGCCCGGGAACCTTTGTTTTGAGACTGTTGCAGGCCCCCTGGACTAACACCTGTGCCTGTGGGGACCCAAAAGCAGGGATCTTGGGTGGGGTGATGTAGCTAAGGCAAGCAGCCTTGAATAAATGATTTATCTTGGAAAGCACCACTTGATTTCTTTGTAATAAGTCTCTCTCTGTCTCTCTCTCGCTGTCTCTCTCTGTCTCTCTCTGTCTTTTTTGAAACAGGGTCTCTCTCCCTTTAGTCCCAGCTGCCCTGGAGCTTACTACATAGACCAGGCTGGCCTTGAACTCATAGAGATATACCTGCCTCTGCCTCCTGAGTGCTGGGATTAAAAGAGTGTGCCAAGGTATCTTTTTTTTTTTTATTAATTTTTATTTATTTTTGTATGTGTTTGAATGTACTGTCTGCATGTAGGTCTGTGCACCCGTGTCGTGCAATGCCGCGGAGGTCAGAAGAGGGTCTCGGATTCCCCTGGAACTGGAGTTCTCCTGGAATTGGAGTTTCAGATGGTTCTCGGCCGCCATGTGGGTGCTGGGGATCGAACCTGGGTCCTCTGCAAGAGCGGTCAGCACTCTTAACCGCTAGGTCATCTCTCCAGCCCCAGTATCTCTTTCTTAAAGTCGATATCTGGATACATTGGGAAAAACAAAACTCAAAATAGGTCAAAGAGCTAAACCTACAAGCAAAACCTAGAAAACCTTTAGAAGACGTGGAAAAAGCTTCATGGCAACAGATTTGGCACTGGTTTCTGGATAATAAATTAAAAGCACAGGCAAATCCACAGCTGGATTTCCTGAAAATTAAAACCTTTTTTAGGTGGGCTTGGTGGCACATGCCTTTAATCCCAGCATTTGGGAGGCAGAGGATGGCAGATCTCTGTGAGTTCCAGGCCAGCCTGGTTTACATGGCAAGGTCCAGGCTAGTCAGTACTACATGGTGAGACCCTCTTAAAAATAAAAAAAACAGCCAGGCGTGGTGGCGCACTCCTTTAGTCCTAGCACTTGGGAGGCAGAGGCTGGTGGATCTTTGTGAGTTCAAGGTCAGCTTGGTCTGCAGAGTGAGTTCCAGGACAGCTGGGGCTACAGGGAGACCCTGACTCAAAAAGACCAATAAAAAAATAAACAAATTAAAAAAATATAGCCTAGTGTGGTGGTGCACCCCTGTAATCCCAGCACTTGGGAGGCGGAGGCAGGCAGAGGTCTGTGAGTTCAAAGCCAGCCTGGTCCAGCTAGTGAGTTCCAGGACAGCTGGGGCTACAGAGAGACCATGTTTCAAAAAGACTAAAAAAGTTAATTATAATAAAAAAAAATATCCAGTCGTGGTGGTACAAGCCTTTAATCCCAGCCCTCGGGAGGCAGAGGCAGGCAGATCTCTGTGAGTTCAAGACCAGCCTGGTCTACATACTGAGCTCCAGGCCAGCTGGGACTAAAGGGAGACTTTGTCTCAAAAAGACAATAAATAAATAAATAAATAAATAAATAAATAAATAGAAACTTTTGTTTCTATCAAAGGACGCTAGCAATAGAGTTGATTTTTAGGACGTGTTAAACCTATGATTTTATTTTCTTCCTCTAGGGGATTAAAAAATATATTATTTTATTTTATGTGTATGAGTATATTGCTTGCATATATGTAAGTACACGCATGTTGTGCAGTGCACTCAAAGGTCAGAGAGGGCATTGGATCCCCTGGAACTGGAGTTATGAATGGATATTAGCTGCCACGTGGGTGCTGGGAACCAAACCTGGGTCCTCGCTCAGAGCAGCCAGTGCTCTTAACTGCTGAGCCATTTCTCTAGCCTGTTTCCAAGGATTTGTGTGTGTGTGTGTGTGTGTGTGTGTTTGAGACAGGCTCTCCCTGTAGCCCCAGCTGGCCTGGAACTAGCCCTGTAGACCAGACTGGCTTTGAACTCACAGAGATCCGCCTGCCTCTGCCTCCTGAGTGCTGGGATTAAAGGTGTGCACCACCACACCCAGCTTAAAGATGGTTCTTAGCTGCCATGTGGGTGCTGGGAATCAAACCCGGGTCCTCTGCAAGAGCAGTGTGTGCTCTTAACCATTGAGCCATCTCTCCAGCCCTAGGAATTTTTTTAAAATTTTATTTATTTATTATTTTTTATGTGTATGAGTGTACTGTCTGCATGTAGGTTCATGCACCCATGTCGTGCAATGCCATGGAGGTCAGAAGAGGGTGTCGGATTCCCCTGGAACTGGAATTAAAGACGGTTCTCAGCCACCATGTGGGTGCTGGGGATCGAACCTGGGTCCTCTGCAAGAGCAGCTGGTGCTTTTAACATCTAAGCCATCTCTCCAGCCCCAGGAATTTTTTTAAACTCATGTTTTATCTTTCACAGTTGTCATCTTCTGGCTCCCTGGGAACCTACTCATGAACTGAGAAAAACTGAGACCTTCTCTCGGGAAATAGTACCCGATATTTGTTACTCAGCCTAGGGTGGCTTTTCACTTGCCCTGCATAGTTAGGATCGAATTCTTCAGCCTGCCTGATGGGAGACGAAGCCATGAGAAGGAAGAGCGAAATCAGGGAGCTGTTAAGAACACTGAGGTTCAGGATCTAGGTTCAAGAAATTCTCTAATTAGTCGATAACGTGGCTTTGCTTGTTTGTGAGTAGCAATCTTTGTTTTCACTGTACAAAGTACATGTTTTTAACATTTTAAATATTTTGTTATTTTTTTATGTGCATGAGTGTTTTGCTTACATGTATCCAGTGCACCACATGTGTACAATGTTCTCAGAGGCCAGAAAGGACTGTTAAATGTCTTGGAACTGGAGTTACAGATGGTTGTTAGCCACCATGTGGGTGCTGGGAATGGAATCTGGGTCTTCTGCAAGTGCTCTTAACTACTGAGGCCCTATAGTACAGGTGTTTTTGTTATTATTGTTGTTTGCTCTTTGAGACAGGGTCTCAATGGCTGGAACTCACTGTGTAGCCTGGGCTGGTCTTGATCTTACAGGGGGTCCATCTGCCTCTGCCTCCTGACACAGATGGTCTAAAGGGGACTAAAGGTGTCCAACGCCATACTCGACATAGTACATGTTTAATAAACAGTAAAGTAAAACCTATTTTACAGTAATGCCTGTCAGTATTTAGTTTTTTTTTTTGTTGTTTTTTTTTTTTGTACTTTGAGACAGGGTCTCTCTGCATTTCCAGCTGGCCCGGAACTCACTATGTAGACCAGGCTGGCCTTGAACTCATGGAGATCTGCCTGCCTTGCCTCCTGAGTGCTAGGATTAAAGGCAAGTGCCACCACACCCAGCTCGACAGTTGTCTTATATTTTTCTTAATAATACTGTCATTGGTTCTTTGAGAATTTCATACAATCTACTTTGATCATATTCAGTCCCCTTCCCCCTCTCCTCTCAGATCCTCCTCCACTTTCCTGCCCTCCTCATTTCATGTCTTTTTTTTTTTTTAACCTTTTTTTTTTGGTCTCTTTTGAGACAGGGTCCCCCTTTAGCCCCAGCTGTCCTGGAACTCACTATGTAGACCAGGCTGGCTTTGAACTCACAGACACCCACCTGCGTCTGCCTCCCGAGTGCTGGGATTAAAGGCATGTGCCACCATGCCCAGCCTGGCTGTTTTTTTTTTAAAGGCCTAGTGAGTCTACTTTGTTTTTCCCAGACACTCTTGGGTATGGGTTCATCTCCTGACTTGGCCAAACTACTCACCCCTAAAGAAAACTGATTCTCCCTCTCCAAGCCACTATCAGTTGTCAATAGCTCCTCAGCTAGGACTGTGACTTCTTGCCCACCTCCATGCTCTGTGCTGGGTTTTAGTCTGGCTTGGGCTTGCACAGTTCTAGTGTGTGTTGTCACGAGCTCTGTGGGCTCACGTGTGCCACCGCCCTGTGCTACCCAGACCACACAGTCTCCCTGTACTGGCCTACCGCCTCTGGCTCTTAGAATTCTTTTAGTCAACCCTCTTTCATAATGGCCCTGAGCCTTGGAAGGAGAGGATATGATATGTGTTGCACTTAGGGCTGAGCACTCTCCTGTCTCTCATTCTCTACATGCCGACCAGTTGTGGGTCTCCGTGTTAACTACCATCTGCTATATGAAGAAGTTTCTCTGCTGAGAAATGAGAGAAGCACAAATCTACGGGTATAACAATGTCATTAGAAGATGGTTTAGGGCTGGAGAGATGGCCTAGCGGTTAAGAGCACTGACCGCTCTTGCAGAGGACCCGGGTGTGATCCCCATTACCCACATGGCGGCTGAGAACCATCTTTGACTCCAGTTCCAGGAGAATCCGACACCCTCTTCTTACCTCTGCGGCATTGCACGACATGGGTGCATAGACCTACATGCAGACAGTACATTCATACACATAAAAAAAAAAGAAGATGGTTTAATCTTCTGACTTGTCTAACCACATGTTCTTGGCCCTGATAACACTGCCAGCTCTAGGCTCCATCTTGTAGAGTGGACCTTAAGTCCAATCAGAATGTGTCTGGTGCTGGAGAGATGACTCAGCGGTTAAGAGTGCCAACTGCTCTTGCAGAGGACCAGGGTTTGATTCCTAGCACCCACATGGTGGTTAAGAACTGTCTTTAAGCCGGGCATGGTGGTGCATGCCTTTAATCCCAGCACTTGGGAGGCAGAGGCAGGCAGATCTCTGTGAGTTCAAGCCAGCCTGGTGTACAGAGTGAGTTCCAGGCTAGCTGGGGCTATAGGGAGACCCTGTCTCAAAAAAAAAAAAAAAAAGTAGCTGGTTACTACCATAACATTCATGGTACTATTGGATATAAACAACAGTGGGTACCTCTTGCCAGGCCATCTGTCAGTGTAGCTTGCAGAGGTCACAGGTGGGGTTGATGATTACTTTTTCCTTCCAGTAGCATGCATGGCACCCTCCAGCACTATTAAAGCCAGTAGAGATGAAGATTTGAGGTCAGTACCAGCTTGGTTTCTACTTGTTTATTCTATGACTTACATATGTAATGTCTTCAGCAATAGGGTCTTACCATCAAGCTCTCGAAGGTTACCAAAAGCAAGGGCAAAGGCCAGTAGTTTTTGATCAATGACTCTAAAAGAGGACGGACGGCTTTTTACTTCACTTAGCCTATGGTGTTGTCTAGGGGCACTCTCTCCCACCTTATAGGATAACTCCATTCAAAAATGTTTTTAAAAGATTTATTTTTATGTGCATGAGTGTTTTGCTTGTGTGTATGTATAAACATGCACCACATGTGTGTCTGGTGCCCCAGGAGTGTGTTGGATCACCTGGAACTAGAGTTACAGAACGTTATGAGTCACTATGTGGGTACTGGGACCCAAACTCTGGTCCTCTGCAAGAGCAATAAGTACTCTCTCTCTTTTTTTTTTTTTTTTTGGTCTTTTCAAGAACAGGGTCTCCCTGTCGCCCGAGCTGTCCTGGAACCCTCACTCTGTAGACCAGGCCTGGCCTTGAACTCACACAGATCTGCCTGCCCTCTGCCTCCCAAGTGCTAGGATTAAAGGCATGCACCAGTATTCTTAACCACTGACCCATCTTTAAGACTCTGGAAATTGATAATCCTCTAGTAAGATTAACCAAACTCAACTAAGTGCAACTGAGCGAAAGGTCATTTCTTTTCTTTAATATACATTTTTATTGCATTTTTGTGACTTTCATAATACATCTTAATCATATGTAGCCACACTCTCCCTATCTGCATGCCCACAGACCGCCCACAGGACTTCATGCATTTTGTCATGTATGTTCCGGCCTATTGAGTCAAGTTTGTGCACCCAGACGTCCCTTGGAGTAGGTAACTCCATTTAAACACACACACTCTCTCTCCTTTCTCCTCTCTCCTTTTTTTTTTTTTTTTTTTAATAGGGACTCCCTGTAGCCCCAGCTGGCCTGAAACTCTCTACAGATCAGGCTTCTCTCAAACTCACAGAGGTCCACCTCTCTCTGCCTCCTGAGTGCTGGGATTGAAGGCATGTGCCACCACACAGGCCCTAAACTCCCTCCATATATGTATACATATAAATTTTAAGAAATGTCTACAGTAGTAGGTTTCCATAAGACATTTTCAGAACACTTTTGATGTTGGTTATCCCTTCCCAGACTCCTTCTCCACCTTGCCCACTCACTCCACATTTAACCCTACCTGCTCCATTATTCTACTTTCCCTTTATATCACTGCATTCTATATCTACTCCCGTGAAGCTCTACTACCCCCCCACACACACACCATGGCCCCTGTTTTCTGACTTCTATGGATTATCCAGTTGAAGCACACATATCTAAAGATCGAGAGCTAGCATCACAAATGACAGAGCACATGTGACATTTGTCTTTCTGGGTCTGGGTCACCCCACTTAGGATGCTGCATTTACCTGCAAATTTCATATTTTGTTTTTCTTAACAACTGAATAATATTGTTGTATAAATGTACCATATTTCTTATCTATTCATAAGTGATGGACGTCTAGTTTGTTTCTATTTCTTGACTATTGTGACCATGTATGAACAGGTATCTCTGTAGTAGGATATAGAGTTTATGTAATACGATGTAGGGTTTATGCCCAAGAGTGGTATGACTGGATCAAGTAGTAGATCTATTTCTAGCTTTTTGAGGAACCTCCACACTGGTTTCCATGGTGGCTGCACCAGTTTGAACTCCTATGAGCAGAGAGTAAGTGTTCCCCTTTCCCCATATCCTCCCTAGCATTTGCCATTATTTGTTTTTTGGATATTAGCTATTCTGGGGTAAAATGAAGTACTAAGTAATTTTAATTTATAACTTCCTGATGCCTAAAGATGTTAAACATTTAAAAAAGATATGTCTTGCCGGGCGTGGTGGTGCACGCCTTTAATCCTAGCACTTGGGAGGCAGAGGCAGGCGGATCTTTGTGAGTTCTAGGCCAGCCTGGTATACATAGAGAGTTCCAGGCCAGCTGGGGCTGCAGGGAGACCCTGTCTCAAAAAGACCAAAAAAAAAAAAATGTCTTAGCCATTTGCATTATGTTTTTTGATAACTATTTAGTTCCTTGCTCCAGTTTTTATTTTTATTTATTTATTTACTTATTTATTATTTATTTATTTTTTTGTCTTTTGAGACAGGGTCTCCCTGCAGTCTCAGCTGTCTTGGAACTCACTTTGTAGAGCAGGCTGTCCTTGAACTCACAGAGATCTGCCTGCCTCTGCCTCCGGAGTGCTGGGATTAAAGGCATATGCCACCATGCCTGGCCCTTGCTCCAATTTTTAATTTTTTTAATGTTTACTTGAGTTCTTTGCATATTTTAGATACTGTCATATGTATAGCTGGTAATTTTTTCCTCATTCTTTAGGTTGCCTCTTCACTCAAATAATGGTATCCTTTGCTGTACAGAAGCTTTTTAGTTTCATGGGGCCCCATTGGTTAATTGCTGATCTTAATGCCTGTGCTATCCTGGTTCAGAAAGTCCTTCCTGTATCTATAAATTCCAGTGCATTCCCTGCTTTCTCCTCTTTCAGATTCAGGGAGTTGGTCTTATGTTGAGATCCTTGACCCACTGGAATTGAGTTTTGTGCAGGATGAGAGACATAAAATGACATTTTCATTTGAAAATACATGTTTGACCAGTACTATTTATGAACATGTTCTTTTTTCTTTTTTTATTATTTTTTTATAAATTTATTTATTATTATTTTTGTATGTGTATGAATGTACTGTCTGCATGTAGGTTTGTGTACCCGTGTCATGCAATGCCTCGGAGGTCAGAAGAGGGTCTCAGATTCCCCTGGAACTGGAGTTCTCCTGGAATTGGAGTTATAGACGGTTCTTAGCCGCCATGTGGGTGCTGGGGATCGAACCCGGGTCCTCTGCAAGAGCAGTCAGTGCTCTTAACCGCTAGGCTATCTCTCCAGCCCCGAACATGTTCTTTTTTTCAAATGTGTATTTTTGGTCCCTTTGTCAAAAATCAGGTAGTTGTAAGTGGGTGGACTTAAATCAGAGCCCTCATTCTATTCCATTGAACACTGTGTCTGTTTTTATGCCAGTAATGTGCTGGGTTTTTTTTTTTTTATTACTATAGCTCTGTAGTATAATTTGAGATCAAGGGTTGTTCTAGTTAGCTTTTCCATTGCTGTAACAAAACACTCTGACCAACACCAACTGTGACCCACATCTCCTGGGTCACAGTTCATCACTCAGGGAGCCCAGGGCAGGAACTCAGGGCAGGAACCTGGAGGCAGGAGCTGAAGCACAGGCCATGGAGGAATCCTGCTTACTGGCTTGCTCCCCTGGCCTATGCCCAGCCTGCCTTCTTATACTGTGTATAACAACCTGGCTAGGGGAGGCACCACCCACAGTGGTCTAGGCCCTCCCACATCACTCAACAATCAAGACAATATTCCACAGACTTGGCCACAGGTCAATCCAATGGAGGCAACTCCCCAATGGAGGCTCCCTCAACTGAGGTGTGTCAAGTTGGCACTCGAGCTGTGCACACAGGAGCGGTGATGCCTCCAGCTCTTTTGTTGTTCAGGATTGTTTTCACTATCTTGCTTTTGTACTTTATATATTTAAGGGAGATTACTTTATATATTTAAGGGAAACTACTCCCTGTAGTCCCAGCTGTCCTGGAACTCACTCTGTAGACCAGGCTGTCCTTGAACTCACAAAGATCCACCTGCCTCTGCCTCCGAGTGCTAGGATTAAAGGCGTGCGCCACCACGCCCGGCGATCTTTTTTTTTTTTAAGTTTGCGTTCCTGCTTGTTTGGTTTAGGATAAAGAAAACTAGAAAATTGTGTGAATGGAGAAGGGAAAATTCAAGATTGCAAATTCAAAGCATCTAGTGCTTACCTGCTTCTTTGTGAGACAGAGCTGACTATACTCCACAGGTGGGCACAGCTAGATGTGTCTTCATCCCTACTGCTGGACAGCCACTCCTACAGTAACAGCAGAGAGAAAACAGCTGCTAGCATAGACACCAGGTCTGAGGGTCCTTGGTGTTGGCAACTCCCACTCCTTATGGGATTGTACATTGTGAGACAAGGCTGGATGTGAATACCGCATAGAAGGAGCCATGATCCCATCCCTACTTTCTCCACATGAAACACCCGGAACTGCATTAATGGCTAGATGGGATAAAAGCTTAAGAGCTATTACCAACATGGGAACAGGCAGTGTCAAAATCACTTTCAAGTACCAGGCAGTAACCTTGGTGCCTGTGACTTCCACTCCCATTGTAGGAGTAGCTATGGAGGTTATACTCCATCCTGTGTATTCTTCCATCTATACCAAACCAACCTGAATTATCTGAGAGACCCACACACACACACACACTCTAATGAGACTTATGGAGGAAGTGAGTCCCTGAAACTTTCTTTTTTTTTTTTTTTTTGGTCTTTTTTGAGACAGGGTCTCTCTGTAGCCCCAGCTGTCCTGGAACTCACTCTGTAGACCAGGCTGGCCTTGAACTCACAAAGATCCACCTGCCTCTGCCTCTCAAGTGCTAGGATTAAAGGCATGTGCCACACTGGGCCACCCCCCCTTTTTTTTTGGCCCTGAAACTTTCATACAGTATGTACTGTGTCCAAACCCACCAGTTACAACAAAGAAATCACAGGATTACACTGGGGTTAACTGGAATTCAACCCAACACTGCATATACACAGATACTCCAAGACATACAATCAAGAGAAGGATACTGTATTAATCACTTTTCTGTTGTTGTGCTAAAACCACCATGACTAAGGGAACTTATAAGAGGAAGAGTTTATTTGAACTTATGATTGACAGTTCCAGGAAATTAGGATCCATTGTGGTGGGGAGGCATGGTGGCAGGAGCTGGAGCAGAAAGCCCACGTTCACATCTTCCAATGAGCACAGGAAGCAGAGCAACTGGAGACTGGCAAGGCTTGTTGAACTCTCTAAGCCCGCCCCCAGTGACGTACTTCCTCCAGCAAGGCCACACCTTCTAAGATCTCCCAAAACAGCGCCATGGACTGGGGACAAAATGTCTGAATACTTGAAGCCTATGGGGGACATTCTCATTCAAACCACCACAGATACTTACTAAGGGGGCCCATACAAGTGGGAGATGTCAACCCCACAGATGCACAACTCTTACTACAGATATACAATAAATAGAAAAAAAGGACACCTTCTACAGTCCATAATTTATGGTAATAGATTCCAAAGACATTGAATTGAGTGAAACATCAGATAAAGACTTCAAAAAGCTGAGTATGGGCTGGGCGTGGTGGTGCATGCCTTTAATCCCAGCACTTGGGAGGCAGAGGCAGGTGGATCTCTGTGAGTTCAAGGCCAGCCTGGTCTACAGAGTGAGTTCCAGTATAGCTGGGGCTACAGGGAGACCCTGTCTCAAAAATAACAACAACAACAAAGCTGAGTATGGTATGCACACCTGTAATCCCAGTGCTTGGGAAGCAGAGGCAGGAGGATGACAAATTCAAGGATAGCCTGGGCTTTGTACAGTGAATTATTGCACAACATCAAAGAGAAAAATTGGCAAAGGCACCAGAAGGTAGAAAAGCATCCAGTGTTCATAGACTGGAAGAATCAATATTGTTAAAATGGCCACATTACCAGAAATAATCTGCAGATTCAATAATCCCCATCTAAAAAAATATGACTGTCACTGAGCTAGAAAAATCATAAAATTTAAGGCATGTGGCTCATGCCTTTAATCCCAGCCCTCAGGATGCAGAGACAGGTGGATCTCTGTGAGTTCAAAGCCAGCCTGGTCGAAATAGCAAGTTATAGGCCAGTTGGGACTAAAGGGAGACCCTGTCTCAAAAAGACAATAAAAATCATATAGAGGGGCTAGAGAGATGGCCTAGCGGTTAAGAGCGCCGACCGCTCTTACAGAGGACCCGGGTTCGATCCCCAGCACCCACATGGCGGCTGAGAACCGTCTGAAGCTCCAATTCCAGGAGAACTTCAGTTCCAGGGGAATCCGACACCCTCTTCTGACCTCCGCGGCGTTGCACGACACGGGTGCACAGACTTGCATGCAGACAGTACATTCATACACATACAGAAATAAATAAAATTAATTAAAAAAATCATATAGAAATTCATATAGAAACAGAAGAAATACTGAATAGTAAAAGTAATCCTGAGTAAAAAGAGAAATGTTGCAAGTATTACAACTCCAAGTTATACTACAGAGCCATAGGAATAAAAATAGCATACTATTGGCACAACAAACACAAAGATCAATAGATCAAACTGGATTAGTCTAGAATGAGAGAAGACTTGGAAATAAAGTGATACAGCCAGCAACCATTTGATTCTTGACAGAGTTGCCACAAAACAATCCAGGAAAGGACTTCTTCATTGACAAATGGATAGCCATATATAGAAAATTGAATCTATATCCCCATTCTGTATATAAACTCAAAATGGATCACTTTCATGTAAGAGCTAAACTTTGAAAGCTCTATAAGAAAACAGGAGACATTTCAAGATAGATGCATAGGCGATGATCCTGTAAACAGAATTCCAATAGTTCAAGAATCAACCAAGGGAATTGCATCAAATTAAAAGACTTCTCTACAGCAAAGGAAACAGCAGAGCCAGGAGATCATTACCAGTACAGAAGAAAAATCTTTGTCAGCTATTAATCTAACAGGAGATTAATATCCAGACTATATGAATAACTCAAAAAAACCAAGGAATCCAGATAAAAATAGGCAGATGATCTGGATAGACAGTTCCCACCAAAATAGGTAGGAAATACCAATAAATATGGTCCAGCTGTATCACACATGAGTATTTATTAGAAGGAAATGAAATCAGCACAGAAAACAGATACACAGCAGGTTATTTCAGCTATTCACAATAGAGATGATAGGGAATTAGCATAGGTATTAGAAGTGTGTACATGATGGAGTTTCACTCAGCCATGAAGGACAGAGCTTGTCATTTTCAGGAAGCTGGAGCAGGAGGACACCATGCTGGCCAAAATAATTCTGACACACAAAGACAAGTACTGCGTGTCTTCTTTTATATTCAGAACCCCAGAAAACATGACCTATTAGTGTAAGGGGGACTATACAGAAGGGAAGAGAGAAGAATGTAAATCAATGTATGTGAATCAACGTACGAAACTGGACACTGGTTGGGATGAATAACGACCTTGCAAATCTACAACATTAAATATTAAAGGACGTTGAAGTGTACTGTGGAGCTAAAGAAATCAGGCAATAGTTCCCTGGTGTGAGGTCAGATGATCCCAAGTAAACAGTCTTAAGACTGAAGTTTTTTTTTTTAATTATTTATTTATTTTATTTATTCTTCTTCTTCTTTTTTTTTTTGGGGTCTTTTTGAGACAGGGTCTCCCTGTAGTCTCAGCTGTCCTGGAACTCATTCTGTAGACCAGGCTGGCTTTGAACTCACAAAGATCCACCTGCCTCTGCCTCCCAAGTGCTAGGATTAAAGGCATGCGCCACCACGCCCAGCTAATTATTTATTTTTTATGTGTATGAGCGTACTGTCTGCATGTAGGTTGGTACACCCGTGTCCTGCAATGCTGTGGCGGTCAGAAGAGGGCATTGGATTCCCCTGGAACTGGAGTTAAAGATGGTTTTTAGTCGCCATGTGGGTGCTGGGAATCAAACCCGGGTCCTTTGCAAGAGCAGTGGGTGCTCTTAACCGCTGGGCCATCTCTCCAGCCCCAAGACTGAAGTTCTTATTTCTGGAATCAAAGATGTAGATCCCTGCACAGAATGATAAGGTGGAACCTTATCGAAATCAGTAAACACATTTCATTGTTGTTGTTGTTATTATTATTATTATTTTGTCTTTTTGAGACAGGGTCTCTCTTTAGTCCCAGCTGGCCTGGAGCTCACTAGACCAAGTTGGCCTTGAACTCACAAAGATCCGCCTGCCTCTGCCTGGAATTATACATTTTATATGGATAGATAAAGGCTTCACAGTACAGTCAAGGCAGGAAGTAGCTCAGAGAGAAGAGTGCCTGATGGCTAGCCCAGCTGCACCCTGCTCTCTGGCGCCCTCAAAGTGAAGGGTCTTTATTCTAGGCCTGGTGATGACAGGGTGGCTGCTCATTTCACAGCCCTGTAACGCCTTGCTGCAGATACTTGCAGGGGACTCTCTTGCTACACTTTCAGCCTTTCGGTATTGTTGAAAATTCTCACCAAGGAACTCTGTAAAAGAATATTTGATCAATGTGATAAAAAAAAAAAGAATATTTGGGCTGGGTGCGGTGGCACACGCCTTTAATACCAGCATGCAGAGGTATGTGGATCTCTGTGAGTTCAAGGCCAGCCTGGTCTACATCGTGAGTTCCAGGCCAGCTGGGACTATAACAGGGAGACCCTGTCTCAAAAAGACCAAAAAATAATATATGGGCATACAAAATTGTGTACTTTTTTGTTCTTTTATATTTATTCTAAAATAGTTGAAATATCTTCATAATTTAAGCTTTTGGTTTTATTGGTTCGTCATCTTTTTTTTTTTTCTTTTTTTTTGTTTTTTTTTTGGTCTTTTTGAGACAGGTCCCCAAGCTGTTTATGTTCTGGTTCTAGCTCATCGGTACTCTCTTGTAGAGCCAGGCCTGGCCTATGAACTCCAAGATCTGCCTGCCTCTGCACTCCAACCAGTGCTGGGATTTTAAAGGCCTGTTGCTACCACGGCCTTTGCTCTTTTGTTTTTGTTTTTGTTTGTTTTTTTGATTTTAAGGAAGTGAAATGGACGCCAGAACTACATGAGATTCCTGTTCTCATCTAAGAGAAACAACCACAAGGACCTAAAGGAACCAAAAACAGAGAACCAAAAAAAAAAAATTTTACAAACTAAAATGAAATGGCAGACAGCTACTTGCTAAAATGAATAGACCACTGCTGTTTTTAGGTGAAAACAGATTTCAGGTAAACAAAACACTTGCATATAGGATGCATTTTACTCACAATTTGATAATGAAACTTAAAGTAATCTGGTTGGCACCATTGGGTAAACACACCTGGGTCCAAGCTTGACAACCTGAGTTTGATTCCTAAGGCTTACAGGATGGAAGGCGAGAACAGACATTTTTTTTTTTAATGTGTCTGAGTGTACTGTCTGCATGTAGGGTCTGTGCACCGTGTCTTGCAATGCCGCTGAGGTCAGGAAGGGGGCATTCGGATTCCACTGGAACTGAGAGTTAAAGATGGTTCTCAGCCACCTTTTTTATCTTTTCGAGACAGGGTCTCCCTGTAGCCCAGCTGTCCTGGAACTCACTCTGTAGACCAGGCTGGCCTTGAACTCACAAAGATCCGCCTGCCTCTGCCTCCCAAGTGCTAGGATTAAAGGCGTGCGCCACCACGCCCGGTTATTTTGCTTTTTGAGACAGTGTATCACTACATAGCCCTGGCTGGCCTGGAACTCACTATGTAGACCAGGATGGCCTCAAAGTCAAAGAGATCCTCCTGCCTCTGCATCTTTAGTGCTGGGATCAATGGTGTCTACCGGTATACCCCACTATTATTTATTATTTTTACTTATTTCCTGTGGTAGCTTGTAATGAACTTAGGGCCTTGCTCATGTCTTTTAGTTTCTTTGCTTTACATTTTGTCTCATTCCGTAGCCCAAGTTAGCCTGGAGGTTGAGATCCTCCTGCCTCAGCCTCCTGAATACTGAGATTACAGGTGTGTGCCACCATGCCTAGTTTAAATATTTAGTAAAATAAATTTTTTTTTAGGATAGTCTTACGATGTAGCCTAGGCTGGCCTCAAACTTGTGGCAGTCCCACCTCAGCTTGTTGAGTGCTGGGATTCTAGGCCACCCCTAGCTCAGTTTAACTTTTGAGGTCATGCCTCTCTCTTGTGAACATGCATGTGATTGTACTTACAGGCCTCTCTGGATAGTCCAGGATAACCACCCCATTTTGAATAGTCTCAGCTCAAGATGCTTGACTTCATCATATCTGCAAAACAAGTTTTTTCCAGTTGAAGCAACATGCACAGGTGGCGGGAATTAGGTCAGGCCATCTCTGGATACCATTCTTTGGGCTTGCACAGCTTGGCTGGCTTCTTTGCTTGTGGAGCACCTGTGAAGAACTGAATGGCCTTGCTTAACAGATCCAGGGCTCAGATCCCAAATGTAGGTAAAGTTAAACAGCACCTGTGACTCTGCAGGTGGCAGCTCCCCTTAGTGGAGACCCCCATGGGTTGGGGTACTGGACCAGAATGCAAAGCTGTGTGCACCTAGCTGGGCTTCTGGAGACAGTCTTGGCATACGCTGGGCAACAGGCACCCATTTGTGTCCCATGGTTTTTCACATATTCAGGGCAGGCAAGGCCAGCATACAGGAAAGACCCCCTTAAGTGGTTCGGTGAGAGTCAGGCAAGGCAATGGAATGTTCTAGAGGCTTTGGAGCTTGGAGAAGACACAGCTAAATAGGACTGCCTACGTCTCCTCTCCCAGCCCTGCCATAGCTTCTTTTGTGTTTATTCTCCCTGCTCTTTCCTGGTATCGGGCACTAAATGTGTTGACTCAGGAAGTGACTAGATGGGCTTGGCTGGAGGGTGAGTGTTTCCTGCGCCTCATCTAGGTCACTGGAATATCAGGCTTGTTTGGAAGATGATCTTATGTTAGTGTTCTTATGATTTCCCACAAAACCGCCAGATGGGAAGCAGGGCCAGACCTGGAGAGAAGGAAAACACCTGGTGAGGAGAATGGGGTCAGTTATACGGGCGGGCGGGTGGAGTAGGTGGGGGTGGGGGCTGCCCTGTGCCTCCTGTCCCTTTTGTAGTTTGCTCACATGCAGAAGGGATGCCAAGCAGAGTTCCTAAGCTTTGTGGTCACCACTTCCGGAGCCTCACCCACATAGGGCCACAGAGGCAGGCTGGGTAGCTGGTGCCTTTGGTATGGCTTGCCCAGGATGCATCCTGAGGTCAGGGTCACACTCGGACATTCCTGTGTTCTTCTGTAAATGAGCGCCCTGAGGATTGACCTCACATATGGTTGGTGGGTGAGGAGGAGGGGACAAGCGTGCAGACGCCAGCCCATGTAGTCCCTTGGAGCACTTGTGTTTTCCTGGAAGCTACGGTCAAAACAGTGACCCAGGGTTGAAGTCGCTTGGGGCAGTCAGTGAGCGTTTTCCAGGAAGCTTTGGTCCAAACAGTGACCCAGGGTTGCATACCTGGGCGTACTTGATTTGGGATGGAAACGAACGTGACGTCTGCTTCCCTTCCTAGACCTGTCAGTTCTTCCAGACCTCAGTTGCCTCCTGACTCTTGGTAACCTTCCATCCTGGGGCAGAGTTGCCAACTCCTCATGGGCTTGTTCAGAGAAAAGGCTTAACAAAGACTACTAGAATTCCCTGGAGGATGGCGTGCCAGGCCTGGCACTGGCCACCGCGACCCTTTCCAAGACACCCAGTACACCATCCCCAGCTGTAGGTGGCCCAGCGCGAGGGCAGATGGAGACAGGGTCACGTGGTCACCTGGCCTGAAGGCGAGGCTGGGTGGGTATTTCCTAATCTGGTACACACAGCAGGAAAGAGCTGCGCGCCTGCAGCCCCTCCCTGCCTGGCGCGCGCTAGGACCCAGCCCTGTCGTTGAGCGCTCCAGGAGTGGGCAGGGCGTCCATTGTGACGTCATGGGGCGGGGCTCTCTCTAGCCCAGACTGAGGGACAGACAGACAGACCGACGCGGCGTGGCTGGTAAGCGTGAGGATTCGTCCCCAGCTTGGTTGCTCTTTGCTGTCCCCTAGAGTCACTTCGAGAAACCCGAGGACGCCCGGTCCGGTCGCGATGACCCCACTGGGCCGCGCGTCCGCCCTTCCCCCACAGGCTGTACCCTTGTCGGGGCCGTGTCACCTCCGCGCTAGCCGCGCCGCCCCCCTTCCTTCCCCTAACCCCGGGGAGCGCACGCCTCCCTCCCCCAGGACGTCCCGCAGAGAACCGGGCGCGCCGTCTCCAGCTCTCCAAGTTTCCCCGGGCGGTGGAGCGGTCCTGGGCGTGCTGGGAACCCCGTGGCGCGCGCGCGTCGAGCCTGGGTTGGCGACGCCGAGTGGGCAGAGCGCCGCTCTCCCTGTCCCAGGCCCTATCTAGACTCCTGGTCAGGTACAGGAGCGTCCTGGCCAAGCTCCTGCCGCTGCCTTACCCTCGTCCTCCCTTCCAGGCCGGGATGGTGGGGGACTGTGCAGGATAGCGGCGGCCATGTGGAGCTGACAATCGGCGTTCGGAATCTGCGAGCGCACTGGAGCTTGGACCGGGTGGACTCGCTGGCAGGCAGCGCGGCCCGGGTGCTGGAGATGGAAGCTGAAGGCTTGGGTTGGCTTCTGGTCCCGCTGCACCAGCTGGTTTCCTGGGTGGCCGCCGGGGCCATGGTCTTCGGAGGGGTGGTACCTTACATCCCCCAGTACAGGGACATCCGGAGGACTCAGAACGCCGACGGCTTCTCCACCCACGTGTGCCTGGTGCTACTGGTGGCCAATATCTTACGGATACTCTTCTGGTAAGTTGGAGTCTTCCTTACCTGGAGGCGCTGCTGGAGAGACGGACGGTTTTTCCTTTGGGTTTCAGGTGGTGTCCCGAGCTACAGTGGAGCTGTCAAGTCCCTCCAAAGAACCTGATGAGGAGAAGGCCCTTCTGTTCTGAAGTGGTGATTGTTTGTGGTCAGCGATCACTCAACTTAGATGCATCATTTCCGGAAGGAATGGAGGAGAGGCTCTCAAATAGAACCCCCAGATCTGCTCCTTAATTTACTGGGCCTTTACCTTCATCTGATGCATCCTGGGGCCTTTCTGTGTGGGCATATTACCTAGATCCTGCCTTTGCCTTTGCCTTTGCGTGTGTGTGTGTGTGTGTGTGTGTGTGTGTGTGTGTGTGTGTGTGAATGAAGTGAGTTAGAGGCGCAGGACAGGCTCTCTGTATCTGGGAGGAGGGCCTTCTTCAAGCTTTTCTCTCTGTGTGGTTTTGTTTCTTCTTAGCTAAGAAGTCAGACTTTTCCTGATGAGACTTAAGTGGAGACTATTTTTCTTGCCTCTCTCAGGCCAGCTTTCCCTTATTTTATTTGCATTCTGCTGAGGAAGTTGAAGTTAATTTTAACAACTGTTGAAACCTACAAACTTGGGAGGGTGAATTTTCAGAGGAAATTAAAAAAAACAAACAAACCTCATAACTACATGCTCAGGTCAACTGTCTGGAATTTTCCTTTCTTCTGGCCAATCCCAAGGCTTCTATGCACACAGGAAGGGTTTGCAATTCTCATGAACTTGGTTGTCTACAGAGGCCTGGGAGGAGGGCTCCTAGGAGCTTGTGGCTGAGCTCTGCTTTTGACCTTTTGTTCACTGTTGGAATCATCGTGCTCTTTTAGTAATTAGTATTTATTTATTTATTTATTTTTGGTCTTTTCAAGACAGGGTCTCCCTGTAGCCTCAGCTGTCCTGGAACTCACTCTGTAGACCAGGCTGGCCTTGAACTCACAAAGATCTTCCTGCCTCTGCCCCAAGTGCTGGGATTAAGGGCGTGGTGCTGGGCACTAATTAGTTTTTAAATGGACTTGGTTGATGGGGCAGTGAGATGGTTCAGTGGGTTAAGGGACTTCCTGCCAGGCCTGATGACCAGAGGTCATTCAGTCTCTGAAACCCACATGGTAGAAGGGAGAGACCCAACTTCTGTTGTTTTCTTACCTCCACATGTGGGTTGTGACACATATGTATGCACATGCAGGTGAATAAAAAATAACTGTGGTCCAATCTATATTAAATAAGACAGACAGTTTAATGAGCTTTGTCCAGGGTGTCTACCCTGAATTCATGAGTCGGGAAGTCTCTCTGCTCCTTTGCATTGTGTCCCAGTCCTGGGCCCACCGTATCCCACAGTGGGTTTTGCTCTTGCCTGGGTCTTTTAGGAGTTAAAGCTAGTGAGTCCACTCTGGAGTGGGGTAAGCTGGCCACCGTGGCAGTATTCCTGGATGTCCCCTTGTAGTTGGTCTCTTTACAGGTGACTTTCTTAGGAGAGAGGCCAGTGAGTTCTCACTTTTGTTTAACAAAATCTGGAAAACTGCATTTTGAAGAGTCCTTTCTCCTGCTTTCCTCTGGCCCAAGGATGGAGGTCCCCAGCATTTCTGTGACTGTGGCTGGGTACTGGGAAATGCTCTTAAGTCTAAGGTTGAACCCATATATATAAGCATGCCCATATTGTTGTTTGTTCTGTGCACACAGGGCGGAGTCTCAGTCTCAGGCAGATTGCCCAGGGTAGTCCAAGCTCATGGTTTAGCTTGTGAAGGGACAGTGTATTCCCATTTAGTGTTGAGGAATAAATTTTCTCCAAATGCTGCCCGAGGTTAGACTGCTGACCTGATTTTGAGACATCAGAAATGAGGCCAGTTTCCAGGCAGGCTCCAGTGGACAGCAGGTCTGGGACTGCTCTCCACTTTGCCCTGAGATCTCTGAGGGGACCTTGAATGTTTTTCAGGGTTGGAGCTGGGTAGCCTTTCATGGGTGCAAACCCTGTTCTCTGAGTAGATTCCATATCCCAAGCCCAGGATTCTTGTAGAAACAGGAGCTGGTATTGATCAGCTGGGCTAATTGGAGCTTCTGTGGCCACTGTATGAACAAATACACAGGCTTCAGTTTCCTAGTATATTCTAGAAAACTCTAAGAAAGGGAGAAGCATATAATCCTGGCCCTCTTGGGTGCTTCTGCCTATGGGTATCTTTCCTGGTGCACAGGGTTGAAGGCCTGAAGTCTGGATAGCATCTAGGATATCTGTAGAGACTTTGCTTCTCCAGGGTGATGTGATAATTGAGTGTCCTATAGCTTCAATCTTGGTGACCCTCTCCAGGTTTCTCAGGTCAGCATCCTCTTAGACTTCACATAGCCAGAGGCTGCAGAGTCTATGCTTTAACAGATCAATGCCTGGAATGTATGTACACCCCCCCAACCTCCCCCCATGTAGCTTGTCCACAGTGGAGGGCAGGTCAAGGTCAGGGTTGTGCCAGAGATGGGAACTCCTCCACACTAGGACAGTGGTGGAGTTAGAACCCTCAGTGCTAGCTGAGATGCAGACCTCAGATCCCCAGTCCCTTCAGGAAGCATCCTTGCCCCTGTTGGAGGTTTGATGCATAGTTTCTTAGGGCTAGAAAATCCTACGCAAAGGGGGCTGATTTAACAATGAAAATCCAGGGATTCTGAAACTTGTGAAACTCTCATTATGTCTTACAATCTCCATCATTTTTGCAAAAGTAGCCCATAGCAGACAGTTCTCCATGACATTTTGAATGCAGGATTTAGCATTTGTGATGTTAGAATCTAGAGTCATGTGATCCTGTAGCAAATATGTTTGTAGTCCATAAGTAAAGAAGTAGAAAGGGACCAGGGTGGGCAAATCCGTAGGAATGCAAGACTGGTGCTAGAAGAGCCCCGGGCTCTCCTTGGCCAAAGTTCTTAGCCTGGTAAAGTCAGGGTTGTGATGCTCAGCGTCTGCCACTGCTAGCAGGGTTGGCTCTGAGAGTGAAGCACTGTATCTGAGAGGTGGTGACATCCTGCTACTAAGGTGACATGGCTTCATTTGTTCTTTTGTATAAAGGAGCTTTCTAGATATAGAACTAGTCTTTCACATTGTTTTCTGTTACTTTGGGACTTGGAGAAGTCCACCATAGAACCAGTTGCGGGACTTGTTTAACCTTGTGCTACCTTCCTGCAGCACATGTCTGTGATCAGTACCAGCTTCTGTTTCTACAAGAATCCTTGGACACATTGTCCGTAGCTATTCTGAGGAGTCGGCCCACACCTGTGTGGTGCAGGTGGCCACTCACCCTCAGAGGAACTGTGCTAACCCCTGTTCTTGGGCAGGAGAGGAAGAGCTCTTTCAGTGTTATCAATAGAAGACTATTGTCATTACATTTGGTAAGAAATGGCACCTTTTTATTTAAAAAAAATTTTTTTTTAATTTTATTTATTTCCGTATGTGTATGAATGTACGTCTGCATGCAGGTGTGTGTACCCGTGTCGTGCAATGCCGCGGAGGTCAGAAGAGGGTGTCGGATTCCCCTGGAACTGGAGTTCTCCTGGAATTGGAGTTTTAGACGGTTCTCGGCCGCCATGTGGGTGCTGGGGATCGAACCCTGGTCCTCTGTAAGAGTGGTTGGCGCTCTTAACCGCTAGGCCGTCTCTCCAGCCCCCAAAATGACACCTTTTTATATCTTTAAATTTTATGATTTTAAACTTTGTTTCCTATTTATTTTGTTCTATATATGTGAAAATTTGTGCTTTTTGAAATTGTGTGTCTTATTATAGCTGCCTTCCCCTAAAGTCAGCCAAGTCCTTAGCCCTGCTCCCTGGCTGTCCGTTAAGCAGTCTCCTTTACCATGAACATCGAGCTAGGACTGACTTTGATGCGGTATATGGGAGTGTAGACATTGACCTTTTTCTCCTCAGCCTTTATAGTAACAGGTGTCAGCTTCTTTGGGAAGTGGCACCTCCAGCCTCACGTGAGCCTTTGACCTTCCCCTCTGCCCTTCTCTATGGGCACATTGCCAGCTAGGAAGCCAGTGAAGGAAAGCAGTTCCTAGAAGCAACTAAGGGCTTAGTTCCCTCTGCCAACAACTTTAAGGTTATGATTTACACTTTTCAAGTGAAAATATTGAAACTTAGAGATGGTGGGTGATACCCAGGCCTGGGGGTATCATGACCTGGGGGTGTGATGACCGCAGGGTCCCAGGGACATGTCTTGGGAACACAGCTGGTCCGCCGTGCCAGCTCCTGTGTCCATGCCGTGTCTAGGTCTCCCTTTTCTGTGCCTTTCCTGTTTCCTGAGCTACGCTGGCCTCAGGCAGCGGCTTGGTTTCCCTTCACTGAACACTTGGCCTGAACTTGGAAGCAAGACTCCCTCCTCCACAGGATAATATCTGAGACTTGCCTGACTGGTGAAGGGGCATCATTTTTTTTTCTTTTCTTCTTCTTCTTTTTTTAAAATAATAACATGTATTCAGTATTTCTTTTTCATTTATTATTATTTTTTATTTTTTTATTTATTTTTATTTTTATTTTTTTATTTTTAAGGGATTCTACATTATAATGACACAGTTGTATGTAGATAACATTGATGTTACTCAGTATGTCATACAATTAGGTAATTGGTGCTCATTTATTATTTTTTATGTGTATGAGTGTACTGACTGCATGTAGGTTGGTGCACCTGTGTCATGCAATGCCGTGGAGGTCAGAAGAGGGCGTCGGATTCCCCTGGAACTGGAGTTAAAGACAGTTCTTAGTTGCCATGTGGGTGCTGGGAATCAAACCCGGGTCCTCTGCAAGAGCAGTGGGCGCTCTTAACCACTGAGCCATCTCTCCAGCCCCAAAACCTGCCCTTTCTAACACCTTCATCCTGTTGTGTCTGCTCACTTGACAGTGGCACATCCCATGGGGATTCCTAGACAACTTCCAGAGCTCCCTAGAGGCTTTCGAGCAGGCTAGAGTTCTGTCTGACAGTGAACTGTTTGTAGACAGACTGGCAGAAGGTGCAGATAGCACTCAGGTCAATTACAGGGTCAGTACTCTACATTGTTGGGGGCAGCTTTTCCTTGCCAGGCCTGTTAGACACACTCTTTTAGGGCTGGGAGCCAAGATTGCCTTCCTGTCTCCAGTTAGTCTTTTTATAAATTTCTGGCTAAAGTGTTACTGCAGAGTTTTGTGAAATGCTGACTATTCATTCTTTCATTCATTCTTTCATTCATTCATCCTGCTACTAAGGTGATGGCTTCTTTTGTTCATTTGTAGGGAGTAGCTATATAGATATATAACTGCTTTTCAATATTAGTTTTTCCTGTTACTTTGGGACTTTATTTATTTTTGGCAGATCTGGCTTGGAACTTGCTATGGAACTGGCTTAGGCTGGCTATGACCTTATGATCCCCCCCCAACCTCCCAAGTTCTAGGATTACAGGAATGCACCACCATAACTTGCTTGTGATTTATAGATTGATTTTGACAGGTTCCTTTCAAAGTAGCTAGATGATGGTATGGTAAGGTAGCGTCCCTGAGCTAGCTCGGTGCTGACTGTGGATCAGGAAGACCTTGCGTAGAACATTCTGCCCTGCGTTCCTCCTGTGTGCTGGCTCAGGAGCTGCATTAACCAGTCTTATTGGGTGTTCTCCTCAGCCCTGGAGATGACTCATGGCCCCCGGAGACCAACACAACACAGTGAGGGGCCAAAGACCTGGAAGAGAAGCCTGGGCATGTTGCTACATTTTGCAGTTTTCAGGAAAAGATAGGAATTAGGCTGCTGGGTAGATCTCCTGAATTTGGTGTGCTAACCACCAATTAAGGTCTTAGAAAAAAACTTCCGCCAGGCGTGGTGGCACACGCCTTTAATTCCAGCACTTGGGAGTCAGAGGCAGGAAGAGCTCTGTTAGTTCAATGCCAGCCTGGTCTACAGAGTGAGTTCCATGCCAGCTGGGGACTACAGGGACACCCTGTCTCAAAAAGACCAAAACAACAAAAAAGAAAAACAAACTTTCATTCTAAACAAGTCTGAAGCCAATTCTAGCCTGGATGTGTGCTTTACATCAGTGGGATTAGGATTAGGTTGGGGCCTATCCTTTGAGACAGGATGTGGGCTTGTCTGAATGTCATAGCCCTGTGCTTTCTGCTCTGCCAAGGGTGTGATCCCTGGGCTGTGCTGGTCACTGGGTTGCAGTTGTGTCCTCCAAAAGCTTATGACCCAGTTGGTAAGATGTTCAACACTGGTGAGAAGCATGGCTGGGAGGAGTAGCTAGGGAGGTCAGGAAAGGGTTTGGTGGGGGATAGCCTGGATGTTTTCTCTTGTTAGTGGAGGATATATGTGGAAATTTGGCATCAGGCTGCTTGTGTCCATGCTGGGGACCCACCTCATCGGGCAGGAAGCAGAGCTGCTGTGGTCTGGAAATGGTAACCTGCTAGTCAAAGTTAGATTTGGGCAGGAAGGTCTGCATACAGGGCTCTCTCATGCCAGCATGTGGCCCAGAGTGGGGTGGGGTGGGGTCTGTTGACTAGGCTAGACAGTCCCTGGAGAGGGGATGCAGGATTTGGAAGAGACCATGTGGCCATGGTACTCATGGTCCCCTGAGTCTGACCTAGGTCCATGGCCCTTCCACATACCAGCCTAGTCCCACACAAACCCTGGGACATTAGGCAGCAAGTGCCAGGGCTGTGATGGGTACTAGAGACCCTCCCTGTGCCTCCTTTATGCAGCTCAGGATCCGGTGGAGGAGAGGTGTGGCACTGCTGCCTGGGGCTGGCATCTGCTTTCCTTCTGACGTGGGGTCTGTCTACCTCCACAGGTTTGGAAGGCACTTTGAGTCCCCGCTCCTGTGGCAGAGCATTGTCATGATCCTAACCATGCTACTGATGCTGAAGCTCTGCACCGAGGTCCGAGTGGCCAACGAGCTGAACATAAAACGCCGCTCCTTTGCAGGTGGGTGGTAACAACTTGTGGAAATAAAGTCGTCCAACGTCAACAAACAGAACTTTGCTGTTGTTCATTTAGAGAAGCAAGAGCTACTTCAGTGTTTTCTGGGCAGCTTTAATTTCATTAAATAGCCATGATCTGTACTTGATGATAGTATTTTCAGTACTGCAAATGACTGAACATTTCACAGCCTGAAACAGTTTAAGAATTTCTTTTCTGGACTTTGGGTGAGGGTTTTACTCATCTTCCAGGGTCTTTTGTTCAATCCTGACTCTGTCTTGTCCTGAAAGAACCTGAGAAGGCAGTGTTATTTCTGGCTGTATGTGGCTGCCAGGTGAAACAAGCCCTGTTCCTGTGACCTTTAGCCGTATCTCAGACATGCAGAGTCACCCACCTAGATACGCATGCTCAGGTCTGCAGACTGTGCTCTGAGAACCTGAGTGAGACCTGTTACCTGCACAGCACATGACACTATGACCTTGGACAGCTCAGAAAACACAAAACACTTGCTTTTTTTTGGTCTTTCCTGTTAGAAAGCTCTTTCTGGTATCGTATTCTGTAGTCACTGTAGGCTGGTGGACTTCTTATATACAGGAGGGTTAGAGCCTGCTTTTTTTCTTTATTTTTTTCTTTACCTCCCCCCCCTTTTTTTTTTTTGAGACAAGTTCTCTCTGTATAACCCAAGCTGACCTCAAGCTGTAGGTCCTCCTCTTTTAACCTCCCCAGTGCTCTAAGCATGTCCCACCACACCTAGCAAAAGCCTTCCTTCTATTTTACTACTAATGGACTAATGCAGCTGTGTCTTTGGTTTTAGCTGAGATGTCTGTTTAATCTTGGTTCTAGTATTTCTACAGTTTGTTAGGCTTAGGAGCTGCTGAGGAGGGAGTAGCCCTATATTTTAAAAAATACTATCTTTGCCAGGCATGGTGGTGCACACCTTTAATCCTAGCACTTGGGAGGCAGAGGCAGGCGGATCTTTGTGAGTTCAAAGCCAGCCTGGTCTACAGAGTGAGTTCCAGGACAGCTGGGGCTACAGGGAGACCCTGTCTCAAAAAGACAAAAAGAAATTATCTTTATTTTATGGGTATAGGTGTATCACTTGCATGTAGGTCGCTGCACCTGTGTCATGCAATGCTCATGGAGGTCAGAAGAGGGAATGGGATCCCCTGCAACTGGAGTTAAGGACGGTTGTTAGCTGCCATGTAGGTGCTGAGAATCGAACCTAGGTCCTCTGCAAGAGCAGCCATGTCTCCAGCCCCATATTTTTAAAATGTTTGATCATTTTATTTCCCCATTAACAAGATTCTCCTGTGTTTCTCTTTGTACCTGTTTTTAATAAAACAGGTAGTAACCATGTCTGTCTTCATACAAACTGCCCTCTCCTTGCTCTGGCGAGAAGCCCGTTAGGCTGATACTGCGTATCTTTTGGGGTGGGTTTTCATTCATCTCCCCATTGGTCCTATCCCTTTTCCCCTCTGGGTATCTGTTCCCTGCCCTCCTGTTGTGATTTCTGTTAAAATGATACTGGACCTGGTGCTGATAGTACTACAAATCCTACCTAGAAAGAAAACTGGTGCTGCTCTGCAGGAGCTGAGGCTCTACCTTGGGTTTGCTTCTTAGAAACAGGACTTGCCCTTCTTTATGCACTAGGGTTCCATTATAACAGCAAAATGTGAATACCCTTTACCCCTTCTCTCCAGCCTCAGTCTCCCCTTGGAGCAGGACGGCAGCCCTGCTGTAGGATGCTGTGTTCCTTACCATGTTCACACATGCAAATGTGAAAGGCTGAGGGGGTAGGTGTAACCAAGATCCCAGATGGTTTGCTTTGTGTTTGCACTGCTCCTGGGCTGTAGGCAGGAGATCAGGTTTTGTGATCTTGTTGGCAGTGTGTGTAGGCACTGTTGGTGATCCATGTCAGAGGTCAGATACAGAGGGTTGAGTCTAATGGAGTGCAGCAGACTGAGTCTGGCTGAACTTAATCAAAACTACGTTGTGCATGCCCTTTCACCTAAAGTGAAACAGGGAGCTTTAAGAGCACAAAGACTATGGCGTCTTACATAGGAGAGTCTGGCCCAGAAAGGGAGGGGTGGTGGATTTCCAGTTGTTCTCTTCTTATATATTATTGTTCTTTGTAAAATTTCCCAACAAAACATTTTTATTCTGGTAACTTGGGTTGAGTTAAAATAGTGACTCACAGTTCCCAAGGTTAGGAATGGGGTCCAAATTATTATTATTATTATTATTATTATTTTAATTTTATTTATTTTCGTATGTGTATGAATGTACTGTCTGCATGTAGGTTTGTGTACCTGTGTCGTGCAATGCCATGGAGGTCAGAAGAGGGTCTCAGATTCCCCTGGAACTGCAGTTCTCCTGGAATTGGAGTTACAGACAGTTCTTAGCTGCCATGTGGGTGCTGGGGATTGAACCTGGGTCCTCTGCAAGAGCAGTCGGTGCTCTTAACCGCTAGGCTATCTCCAGCCTCCCCCCTTTTTAAAAATTTTATTTATTAGGGGTCCAAATTCTTAACAAGGGCTTCTTTTTTTAAAATTTTTAATTTTTTTGTGTATGAATGTACTGTCTGCATGTAGGTCTGTGCACCCATGTTGAGCAATGCCACGGAGGTCAAAAGAGGGTCTCGGATTCCCCTGGAACTGGAGTTCTCCTGGAATTGGAGTTACAGATGGTTCTCAGCCGCCATGTAGGTGCTGGGGATCGAACCCGGGTCCTCTGCAAGAGCAGTTGGTGCTCTTAACCGCTAGGCCATCCCTCTAGCCCCAACAAGGGCTTCTTATGGGCATAATACCAGCTCCAGAGATGTCCCCCTAATCTAGGAGCCTACTGTGGGTGTGATTAAGGTGTGATTAAGACTGGTGACCTTGAGGTAGACTGCTGTTCTGGGTCTTTCTCACAGACTCATCTAATCTCAAGGATTAGAACAGGATTCTTGTGACCTTGGGCTCTGCTGGGCCTCAGACCTCCTGAATTCTGCACTGAGACAGCTGTTTCTGTCTGAAAATTCTTGATGTTTACATTGGTCCTATCCCTTTTCTCCTCTGGGTATCTGTTCTCTGCCCTCCTGTTTCAATTTCTGTTAAAACGATACTGGACCTGGGGCTGATAGTACCACAGATCCTACCTAGAAAGAAAACTGGGTGCTGCTCTGCAGGAGCTGAGGCTCTACCTTGGGCTTGCTTCTTAGAAACAGGACTTGCCCTTCTTTATGCACTAGGGTTCCATTATAATAGCAAAATTAGCCCTTTTAGTTTTTGAGTCCAATTCATATTTACGTGGCTCGTCTGCTTTGTCTAAGATGTTGATCCTAGTACATTCTTGAACATGGCTTTAGTGAAATGTGTGGGTTCATTTCCTTCCATCTGCCAGAAGGGGAGGGTGGGGCGTAGGAAAACCCAGAAGTGCACTGTGGTTCCAGCCCACAGCCACCTAGTCCTGCAGCTGCTGATCTCCTGGGGCCCCAGAGGATCTCACTTTCTTCTTGCCACTTTGCATAGAAGGTAAACATCATCCTAAGAACAAGCTTGCCTTGGTAAGCACCATGGCCTCATGAGGCAGAATTCAGGTAAACTGATTGTGAATATAAGGTGTGGTGAGATGGCTCAGTGGGTAAAGGACCAAGCATGGTGACCAGAGTTCAATCCCTGGAACCCACATGGTGGAAAGACCAAGCCTGGTGACCTGAGTTCCATCTCTGGAACCCACATGGTAAAGGACCAAGCCTGGTGACCTGAGTTCAATCCCTGGAACCCACATGGTAAAGGACCAAGCCTGGTGACCTGAGTTCAATCCCTGGAACCCACGTGGTAAAGGACCAAGCCTGGTGACCTGAGTTCCATTCCTGGAACCCATGTGGTAAAGAACCAAGCCTGGTGACCTGAGTTCCGTTCCTGGAACCCATGTGGTAAAGGACCAAGCCTGGTGACCGGAGTTCAATCCCTGGAACCCATGTGGTAAAGGACCAAGCCTGGTGACCTGAGTTCCGTTCCTGGAACCCACGTGGTAAAGGACCAAGCCTGGTGACCTGAGTTCTATCCTCGGAACCTACATGGTGGAAGGACCAAGCCTGGTAACCTGAGTTCCGTTCCTGGAACCCACGTGGTAAAGAACCAAGCCTGGTGACCTGAGTTCCATCCCCGGAACCTACATGGTAGAAGGAGAAAAGTGAGTCCCCTAAGTTGTCATCACCTCTCACACCCAAATAAATTTTAAAATTAAAAAAAAAATTGTGAGAAAACTGTGTATTGTGTGTATATGTGTATGTGTATACTTGTGTGTTATAGGTGTATATGTAGGAGGTCAGAGTAGGACATCTGGTGTCTTCTACCTTTTCCTTTGAGGCAGAGGCTCACACTGAACCTGGAGCTCACCAGTTTTCAGCTAGGCTGGCACAGCCATACCAGCTTTTTATGTGGGTTCTAGGGATCTGAATTCAGGTCCTCCTGCTTGCCACGGGCGGTGTTTATACCAGCTGAGCCATCTTCTCGGTCCTATTTGAATAGCTGTATTTCAGTTCTCGTAGGATGGACTAAAGAATTTCTGCTTGTCTTTTATTGGAGACTTTTAATTTTGAAGGTCACCAATTCAATTGCCAGTTAAGATGAAAGAAGTAGCAGGGTGTGGTGGCGCATAATCCCAGCACTTGGGAGGCAGAGGCAGGTGGATCTCTGTGAGTTCAAGGCCAGCCTGGTCTACAGAGCGATCTCCAGGCCAGCTGGGACTAAAGGGAGACCCTGTCTCAAAAAAGACCAAAAAAAAAAAAAATTTTAAAAAGTAAATGAATGAGTTTATTTAAAACATCAAGGATATAATTTGCTGTCTGACTGTAAAGAACATGCAGAATGCAGGTTCACAGTAGATATCTGGGCAAGACAGAGGGAAGTAAAGTTAAATAGTCCCCCTGTGGCTATCTACTTCGAGCATTTTGCCTCTCACAAAAATTTTCATAATTTGTAATTTCCAAAATTAAAATCGAACTTAAAATTCCACACATTCCGTGAGACTTTTCTAACCTCCGTCTGTCCACATGGAGATGGGGGCCTGGTGCTGCATCTGTGGGTGAGGGGCCAGGTGTAGCACCATGGACCAATGCAATGCCTCTTCCTGCTAGCAGGTGCTCTGTCTCTCTGGAGTCTGTGGGCTGCGTGTGCATGTGGTTGCTGAGTGAGTTTTGTTTTTCAGTTTCAATTCTTATCATGTAAAATCACTAACATTTACAAAAGTGGGGGGAGAGTACAATGAAGCCCCCTCGTGATGAGTCTGCCCCTGCCCCTGGGGTTGGGTTGGGACCCAGGCCTGCTCATGCTAGACGGGTACTCTGCAACTAAGCAGCATCCCAGCCCAGACCAGTGTGTTTCAAAGCAAACCCACGAGATATCACTGTATTTTTAAGCTGTTCACATGTATATCTAGAGGATCAGGATGTGGAAACACAGCCACAGTCCTCATGCTACCCATAAAAGCACACTAATCTAGCTGGGTGTTGTGGTGCACACCTTTAATCCCAGCACTCTGGAGGCAGAGGCAGAGGCAGGTGGATCTCTATGAGCTCAAGGCCAGCCTGGTCTACACAGGGAGCTCCAGGCCAGCTGGGACTAAAGGGAGACCCTGTTTCAAAAAGACCAAAAAAAAAGACACTAATCCACATAGTCAAATACCCAGCTCGTAAGTTCCTGGTGGTTTACTCATTTTCTAACTTTTGGCCGCTTTGTTTCCTTGAAGCAGACCCTGGGCCATACACACTGTGAAGCCTGGTGGTCTTTCTTGCCCAGTAGTTGGGCTGGTATATCTTTGTCTTTCTTTTTTAATTTTAATTTTAAAAATTATTTTATGTGTTTGAGTGCATTGCTTTCATATATGTAAGTGCACCCATTTTTTTGCAAAGCCTGTGGAGGTCAGAAGAGAGCATCAGATCCCTTGGAACTGGAGTTTCAGAAGGTTGTGAGCCACCATGTGGGTTCTGAATCGAACTGGGTCCTCTGTAAAAACAGCCCTGAGCCATCTCTCCAGCCCCTGCCGAGCTCTTGTGATTAGACCATCTGGACCTCAAATTTGGCTCTTCTCTTCTGCCACCTTTGTCCTGACCCTGTTCCTGAGGAGTCCCAAGTGTAATGGGATGTATGCCCATGCTGCTTGCAGAAGTGAGAAGAACGATGCCAGAAGCCTGGTTGCTAGAACAGTGAATGACTAGGGGACTGCATGTATGCTCAGGGCCGAATGACCTCAGGTCATGTTTGGTAGAGATAAGCCTCAAAATCACCAGGTTGGTGTCTCTTCTTAGTAGATGATCCACCAGCTAGGCACAGTTATGTTCATTTGAGTAGTTTTGTTTCTAATGTACTTTTGCTTTTTTTAAAAAATTTTATTTTCATTTTATGTGTATGAGTATATTGCCTATATAATTTGCTGTCTGACTATAAAGAACATGCAGAATGCAGGTTCACAGTAGATATCTGGGCAAGACAGAGGGAAGTAAAGTTAAATAGTCCCCCTGTGGCTATCTAATTCGAGCATTTTGCCTCTCACAAAAATTTTCATAATTTGTAATTTCCAAAATTAAAATCGAACTTAAAATTCCACACATTCCGTGAGACTTTTCTATCCTCCTTCTGTCCACATTGCCTGCATGTGTGTAAGGGCACCCATGCTGTGCAATGTGCAGTGCCTGCAGAGTCAGAAGAAGGTATTGGATTCTCTTGGAACTGAAGTTACAGATGGTTATTAGCTGCCATGTAGGTGCTGGGAGTCAAACCTGGCTCCTTTGCAAGAGCAGCCAGTGCTATTAACTGCTAAGCCATCTCTCCAGCCCTTGTACTTTTGCTTTTCAATTTTCAAAAATTAATTAATTAAGGGCTGGAGAGATGGCCTAGCGGTTAAGAGCACTGACTGCTCTTGCAGAGGACCCAGGTTTGATCCCCAGCGCCCACATGGGGCTGAGAACCGTCTGTAACTCCAATTCCAGGAGAACTCCAGTTCCAGGGGAATCCGATACCCTCTTCTGACCTCCGCGGCATTGCACGACACGGGTGCACAGACCTACATGCAGACAGTACATTCATACAAATAAATAAATAAATAAATAAATAAATAAATAAATAAATAAATAAAATAATTTTAAAAATTAATTAATTTATTTATTTATCTTTTTGAGACAGGGTCTCCCTATAGTCCCAGCTGGCCTGGAACTCACTCTGTAGACCAGGCTGGCCTTGAACTCACAGAGATCCGCCTGCCTCTGCCTCCCGAGTGCTAGGATTAAAGGTGTGCGCCACCATGCCCAGTTTAAAGACTGGTTCTTAGCTGCCGTGTGGTGCTGGGAATCAAACCTGGGTCCTCTGCAAGAGCAGTCGGTGCTCTTAACCATTGAGCCATCTCTCTAGCTCCGCTTTTTAAATTTTAACTTTTGTTTTATAATGTACTTTTCATTGAGTCATTTGACAAGTGAAATTGCGGCTTAGTTGGGTGGTTGGACGTATCTGGCATTTGCCCCAACTCTTAGTGCTCAAGTTGGGCTTTTCTAGGATAGGCAGGTCGAGCTTACTCATGTGTAAGGCTTTCTTTCAGTGTATTGAAAACATTCTAAATTTTCTTTTTTTTTTGGTCTTTTCGAGACAGGGTCTCCCTGTAGCCCCAGCTGTCCTGGAACTCATTCTATAGACCAGGCTGGCCTTGAACTCACAAAGATCCGCCTGCCTCTGTCTCCCGAGTGCTAGGATTAAAGGCGTGCGCCACCACGCCCGGCTCATTCTAAATTTTCAACATGGTTATGACGGTTGCCCTTCTGTGAGTGTGTAAGAGCCAATGAGTTTTTAAAAAATATTTTTATTTTATGTGTATGAGTGTATCGCGTACATGCATGTAAGTATACTGCAGAGTCAGAAGAAGGCATCGGAGTCCCCTGGAACTGGAGTTACACATGGTTGTTAGCCACCAGGTGGGTGCTGGGAATTGAACCTGGTTCCTCTGCAAGAGCAATCAGTGCTCTTAACCGCTGANGTGTATGAATGTACTGTCTGCATGCAGGTCTGTGCACCCGTGTCGTGCAATGCCGCGGAGGTCAGAAGAGGGTTTCGGATTCCCCTGGAACTGGAGTTCTCCTGGAATTGGAGTTACAGACGGTTCTTAGCCGCCATGTGGGTGCTGGGGATCGAACCCGGGTCCTCTGCAAGAGCGTCGGCGCTCTTAACCGCTAGGCCATCTCTCCAGCCCCGTTGAGTTCTATACTTTACAGCATAAACTTTTATCCTGTGTTGCGTGTGAGAGTTGTGCTGGGGCTTTTGCAAGGGGTTTGTTGCTTCTTCAGATTGTCTTGATAGGAATTCCTGCGTCGGACACCTGACCATTTGCATCTCAAGGACTCATCCCGACCGCAGCCAGACCGCATGGGTGCTAGGCCTAATCATCTTCTATTTTTGGATGCTATGTCTGCTCCCCTGAGTTACCCTAAAATTGAAGTCTGGAAAGGAGAATCTGGGCAAGGATAGCTGGTCCCCACTATCCTTAGTTCCTGCTGGAGAGGCTCTGGGCTTCCAGGGCTGGTAGGCGGAGCTTGCTGGCATTCCTTTCTCCTCTTTCACTTGCTGTGAAGCTGTTAGCAGTGCCCCCTGGTACACCCCCATGTGACCTTCCTGTGTGGCCAGCTTTCCTAATAGCCTGGCATCCAGTTCCTAGGGCAAACATCCCTTTAGAGCATTTCTTTCAGTCTGACTTTGGAAGTCTCATCACTGAGGACTGGCGAGGACACACACACACACACACACACACACACACACACACACACACAGAGTTGCCCAAGAGGGAGACAGAGTTAACACTTCCAGGAACATGGTGTTGGTGTGGACCACCTACCCAGTGCCCATGGAAATGTGTGGTGGTTAGAAATGTCTCCTGCTCGCTGGGTGTGGTGGCACACACCTTTAATCCTAGCACTCAGGAGGCAGAGGCAGGCAGATCTTTGTGAGTTCAAAGCCAGCCTGGTCTACAGAGTGAGTTCCAGGACAGCTGGGGCTACAAGGAGACCCTGTCTCGAAAAGACCAAAAAATAAAAAAGAAATGTCTCCTGCTCTTCCCAACTTGGATTCTCCTCCTGTCTATCCTAAATGCAGCTATTCTCAACTCTTAGGCCTGTCTGGCTTTGTAGGCAGGGTCTTCAGGTGTCCAGGGGAGCTATGGGTCCAGCACATCTGTGTCCTGGCCTCACCTCCTGGGCCTTGCTCTGTCCTTGCTTTGTTCCTGAATGTTGCTTGCTTCCCCCACCCCCACCACGCGGGTCTTGATCTTAAGAAGACGCAGCCAGTCATGGTGCCAGGCGGGAGCAGGTGCCAGGAGGCTATATTTGTGTCTTGTCAGTGGTCTGCAAAGTGTAGATTTGGTAACAAGTCACCACCCCCACCCCTTTGCAGCATCTCACAGGGCAGAGGTTGTCTGTTGTTACCTTTCACCTATTTATTTGCAGGATTCCACTTTAAGGTAAAGTCCACAGAATGCAAGGAGGAGCACAGCCTGTGATCTCACCCCCCTGTGATCTCACCCCCCTGTGATCTCACCCCACTGTGATCTTACCCCCTTTTCGGAGATTTACTCTCCAGAAAACAGGAGTCTCTGCCAGTTGCCCTGAGGTGGCCTAGCATGCAGCACTTTGGGTTGCTGACCTGGTGCAGTGCTAGCGGGGATGTCCTAGCAGTTCCACATGAGCTGTCTGCCTGGGCGGGCCGAGTGTCCTTGTCATGCTGTTTTCTGTACCATTCCTGTCACATTCACTGTGAAATTAGCTGCTCTTCAATGGTGGACCTGTGCACTCTGAAATAGCTATGCCAAGTAGCCTGTTGTGACATTTTGGCTCTGGGTTAACTGTGCTCAATTCTGGCCTGCCAGAGCAGAGCTAGAGACAGGAATTTTGGGGTCTGTCATACTGCTTTCTGTCACTAGAGCAAGTGGTGTGGTGTTTAGTGTCCCTTGACCTTAGAAATGAAGTGAAAATGTTCTGATTTAGACCAAATACTCCGACAATGTCTTAGGATATTGGAAGACGGTAGATTGGAGGATAGTTCAGAAAGTGGATTTTTTTTGTTTTAAGGAGATTTTTATTTTTTTTTAATTTTATTTATTTCTGTATGTGTATGAATGTACTGTCTGCATGCAAGTGTGTGCACCTGTGTCGTGAAATGCCGTGGAGGTCAGAAGAGGGTGTCGGATTCCCCTGGAACTGGAGTTCTCCTGGAATTGGAGTTGTGGATGGTTCTCAGCCGCCATGTGGGTGCTGGGGATAGAACCCGGGTCCTCTGTAAGAGTGGTCAGTGCTCTTAACCACTAGGCCATCTCTCCAGCCCAGAAAGTGGATTTTTGAATGCACAGAAATGAAAGTCTTGTTTCCTGTTCCGGTGCTTTTTTTTTTTAAGGAAAAGCAGCAATGCCAGGGACACCACTTGACCAGTGTTAAACCAGTCTGTTTTTGTCTCCTTTCTTTTCTGTTTCTTTCTCTCTCCTTTTAAATGTAGCCACAGACAGTAAGGATGAAGAACTCAAAGTCCCCCCCAGGCGGCCCTACCTGGGTACGTACTGAACTGCACTGACACACTCACAGTCCATCCCTGTCAGCACTTCCATCTGCATTTACTTCTGACTGCATGAGTCGCTTCATCAAGCATGGCCTGTCCACGGTGCACACATCTCACAGCTCTGCTGCTTCTGTAGGAACTTAGAGCCTGCTCCTTCAAGCGTGGGGTGGTAAGGAGGGAAAGATGGTTGGAGAAAATTCCAGATTACAAGCTTTAAATTGATCCCAAACTAATTTTTTTGATGATGTGTAAACAGAATTATGATCTTAATTCCTGTGGAATTGTTCATTGCTATCCTGCGGCACTAATTAACGCCGCCTTACTAATTAATACATGCCATACACCAGGCTCTTGTTTGTGTTTTTTTTTAATTTAAAAAAAAAATTTTTTTTTATTTATTTCCGTATGTGTATGAATGTACTGTCTGCATGCAGGTCTGTGCACCCGTGACGTGCAATGCCTCGGAGGTCAGAAGAGGGCGTCGGACTCCCCTGGAACTGGAGTTCTCCTGGAATTGGAGTTTCAGACGGTTCTTGGCCGCCATGTGGGTGCTGGGGATCGAACCCCGGTCCTCTGCAAGAGCGGTCGGCGCTCTTAACCGCTAGGCCATCGCTCCAGCCCTACACCGTGCTCTTGTATCTTGGAGCCTTGCTAAACTCTGACGTCTTAGGATTGATTCTCCACCTGGAGGCTCACTTCATCTGCAGGGAGGGGCAGTTTGCTTTTTTTTCCAATCCGCCCTAATCACCCTGGCTGGACTTGGGTGAGGGAGGACATGTGTGTCCTACTTTTGTTTCCAGTGAGGACTTCTGTCTTTCCTCATTAAGTATAGTGTCACTCGTGTTTTTCACAGTTGCCCTTTAACAGCTGAAGGGAACTCCTCGCTATTCTGAGCTGACTCTGTTTTTATTTTGCTATTATGAGACAGCACTGGCTAGGTACTTCCCTGTATCTGTGGGGATGATTTTATTATTTTTCTTTTATGCTGGTTCATGGTGATGACTTTTGTATGTTGACCCAGTCTTCATTTTTGAGCTAAGTTCCATTTGATTGTGGTAGATAGTACTTTTTTTTTTTTAATTTATTTGATTTTTTTTTTTTTTTTTTTTTTTTTTTTTTTTTTTTTTGTGCACCTGTGTCGTGCAGCCGCGGAGGTCAGAAAGAGTGGTCGTCGGAGTTCCCCTGGAACTGGAGTTCTCCTGGAATTGGAGTTTCAGACGGTTCTCGGCGCCGCCATGTGTGGTGCTGGGGATCGAACCGGTCCTCTTGTAAGAGCGGTCGGCGCTCTAACCGCTAGGCCACCCCTCCACCCCTTAGATAGTACTTCTTATAGTTGCTGGGTGCTGCGTGTTAATATTATGTTGAGGATTTTTTGCATCCATGTGTAGTTTTCTTGTCATGAAGTTTTTTTTTTTTAATTAAAAAAAATTGATATTCTTTTTTTTATATATCTAGTTTCTGAAGGATATTCTAAATATACAACCAGTATTATCCTAATATTGGCATATGAAATAAGTTGGTTAACTTTTTTTTTTTTTTTTTGGTCTTTTTGAGATAGGGTCTCTCTGTAGCTTCAGCTGGCCTAGAACTCACTATATAAACCAGGCTGGCCTTGAACTCACATAGATCCACCTACCTCTGCCTCCAGAGTGCTGGGATTAAAGATATGTACCACCTCTCCTGGCTAAGTTGGTAACATTTTAAGTGTTTGTGGAGGGTTTCTTCAATCCTCTTTTTTGAAAGAAAAGAATTTATTATTATTTTTATGTGTATGAAGTATTGTCTTGGCATGTAGGTTGGTTGCACCCATGTCTGCGAATGATCCACCAGAGGTCAGAGGGGTCGGGATTACCCTGAACTGGAGTTCTCTGGAAATTGGAGTTACAAACAGTCTAGTTGGCGCTGTAGGTGCTTGGGATCAAAGCCCGGTCCTCTGCAAGAGGCAGTCGGTGCTCTTAACAAACTGCTGGGCTATGTCTCCAGCCCCATTTTTTTTTTTTTTTTTTTTGCGTCTTTTGAGGGAGCAGGAGTCTGCCTGTACTCGCTAGAGTGTCCTGGAACTCCCTATTGTTAACCGAGGCTAGCCTGATCACAGAGATCCACTTGCTTCTGGCTCCCAGGTGCTGGGATAAAGGCATGTGCCACCGCTTGGCCTGGCTATGTCATTCCTCTTTTTAAACGTTTGGGTACAATGTACTGGTTGAGCTGGCTTGGGCCTGGACTTTTCTTTTAATGTTGTGAATTCTGCCTCTTGTTATATGTCCATCTAGATTTTGTGTTGCTTCCTGAGTCCATCTAGGTTTTTCTTTACTGCAATTTGATTTCAAATTCATTTCATTGTGTAGAATATAGTGGTACTTGCCTTTAATCCAAGCACATAGAAGCAGAGGCAGGAGCTGGTGAATCTCTGGGGAGGTCTGAGGCCAGCTTGGTCTACAGAGTAAGTCATAGGCCACCCAAGGCTTCATGTAGTGATCCTGTCTCAAAAAAATTTTCATGATTTTTATCAGAGTTGTTCTGAATTTATGGGCGATAGATTTTTCTCAGTAATTCTCTTTGGCAGTCGCTTTCATTCCTTGACAGTGCTGCGTTTCTTCTTTTATTTCCTGACGATGATTTCAGATCTTCCTACCCTTTGTAATTTATATAATATATCTACGTTACAGTTTCGACTCTTATTGATTTTCAAAGACCAGATTTGCGTTATGATGATTTTTCTCTATTTTCTTGTATCAGTTTATTAATTTCACCTCCAGGTTTTTTTGTTTCTGTCCTGCTTTGGCTATCTTGGCTCTTCTGATTTCTTATCATGGGGAAGATTATTTATTTAGTTTGTTTTTGCTTCGTACTGTTGAAATATTGATGTTTATAAAATGTGTGATGGTAGACTTGCTACCTATGACTTTTGGTAGGTTGTACTTTTTGTCCACCTTAAGTCTTTTTCATTTTGTTCAAAATTTCTTTTTTTAAGTTTTTTAAAATTTTATTATTTTTTTTAAGAGAATTAAAAAAAAATTTTATTTATGTTTATGTTATGATGTTACTGGCTGCATGTAGGTTTTGTGCACCCTGGCGTGCATTGCCCACGGAGCTCAGAAGAGGGGTCGGTTCCCTGGAACTGGAGTTCTCCTGGAATTGGAGTTACGATGGTTCTGTAGCCACCATTGGGTGCTGGGGATCGAACCCGGTCCTCGGCAAGAGGGCAGTCGGCACTGTCTTAAACCCATCTAGCCATCTTTCCAGCCAAATTTTATTTATTTTTATGGTGTTGATGTACTTCTGCATGTAGTGTACTGCGCCCCTTGTATGCAATGCCACGGAGGTCATGAGAGGGTGTCGGATCCTCTTGAACTGGAGCCAAAGACGGTGCTCAACTGCCATGTGGGTGGCTGGGAATCGAATACTTGGTGCCTCTGCAAGAGCAGTCAGAGCTCTGTAGACTGCCGTAGGCCATCTGCTCGCAGCCCCTTGCTTAAAATTTGCTTCCGATTTGTAATAGGGTAATTTCAACAGAGAAGACCATTCAGACACAAAATAAGGTCAATAGAAAGTTTTTAGTCAGCTGATGACTACACACCAGACCCTCAGTCCAGGGTGTATTGGGCTGAGTCACAGTTGGGAAGCGCTTATGATAGGAAAAACCATGTCTGGGGTAGAAAGGTTAAGTGTCCAAGCTTAGTGGTGGTAAGCCCCAACAATTCCTGTTCTCTAAAAGCAAGCCAAGCATACAGAAGTCATGAATCTGGGTTAGCAGAGTATGTTCCCAAGCCACCATGTACAGGCTGACCTGTTCTCAAAACTCTTGTCCCAGTTCAATTGAATTAAACTTTTCTTTTATTCCCATACTTTGAGATAATTTTTAACTACTGGGCTCAGCAGGGGCTCATAATATGTTAATATTATGGGCAATCTTATGGTGCCTCATCACACATTTACTATGAATGAATATATTGTTACCTTTATATTTGTGAATTCCCCAAATTTCTGGTACTGATTTCCAGTTTAATTCTACTGTAATTCTAAAACATACTTTGATTCAAGTACTTTAAGGTGAAGCGTTATGAAGTGGTCTGTCTTAGAGAGTGGTCCTTGTTGGTGTGAAAAGCCCTTGCTTTTGGGAGAAGATGAGTGCCTTTGATCCTGGCTTATAGGCTTGCTCAGGTCTTCTCTTTTTAATTATTTAATCCACTCAGTTGTATCCGTTATAAAAGTTTGCATTGATGTCTGCACCTACTTTTGAGTTCCCTTTCTTCCTTTTCATTTCTGTCGACTATTTTTTTTTTTTTTCTTTTGAGACAGGGTCTCCCTTTAGTCTTTTTTTTTTTTTTTTTTTTTTTTTGTAGACCAGGCTGGCCGTTGAACTCACAGAGATCTGCCTTGCCTCTGCTTTGGTAGTTAAAGATGGCCCAGCACAACTGCTTCGTGTCACTGCCTTGTTTCCTCTTCGAAACACTATTGCATACCTTAAGTAGCGTGCCAGCGTCTCTCCGCTAGACTGATCATTTTTATTATAGAAGTCTTTCCTGGTGCTTTTTGTTTTAACCGTTCCCCGACTCCCAAGTTTCAGATTGAACCCAGAGCCTCATGCAGGCGGCAATGCTCTGCTCTGCTACCTAGTTCGCTCCCCAGCCATTCTGGGCTTTTTACTTTGGGACTGGGTTTCACTAAGTTACCTAGGCCTTGAACTTCCCTACGGCCCAGGCCAGCCCTTGAAGCTTTCTGCCTCAGCTTTCCAAGTAGCTGAGTTTTAGCTTAAAGCTGACTAATATTAATGTAGGTGCTGTAGGTCCTCCGTGGTTGTGCTTTGAATTGCAGGCAGATGAGCTCCAGCCCATGTGGGGCTGCATTAGCAAGAAATCTTGTCTCAAAAGCAAAGCAACAGGACCAGCAAAACTAACTAAGGCTGGTAAGGTGGGCTGGTTGTGTCAGGCCATGATTAAGCCTGGAGTTCAACCCTAGGCCCACGAGTGGAAGAGATGAAGAACGGATCTTACATATGGTCCTTTATCACGATGTACGCCACGGCTTCTACACATACACACAAGTAAATATAGTAAATTAAAACAAAACATTCTGCCATATTGTCTGCTTAATGTGATTAATGTTTGACATGTTTGGATCTATGTCACCATCGTGGCTTATCTCTTTAATTTTTTATTGCTTATTTTATTTTTAATTTTATTTTGTGTGATGAGTGGTACTGTCTGCAGTGTGAAGTAGGTGCGACCTTGTGTCATGCAATGCTGCAGAATCAGAGAGGGTGTCGGATTCCCGTGGAACTGGAGATTAAGACGGGTTCTACCATCTTTGATGGCTGGTAGAACTCGAGACCCGGGTCCTCTGCAAGAGCCGGTCAGTGCTCTTAGCCACGTGACAGCCATCTCATCGCAGCCCCATGCTTTGTCTTCTTTTTTTTTCTTTATTTTTTTTTTGATGATTTTATTTATTCCATATAGTGTATGAATGTACTGTCTGCATGCAAGTTCTGTGCACCCGTGTCGTGCAATTGCCGCGGAGGTCGGAAGAGGTCTCAGATTCCCCTGGAAGCTGGAGTTTCTCCGAATTGGAGTAAAGACGTTCTCAGCCGCCATGTGGGATGCTGGGGATCGAACCCGTCCTCTGTAATGAGGTGGTCGGCGCTCTTAACCGCCGACCCTCTCTCCAGCNCTCTTTTTCTCAAGAGCCACACAAGCCCAGAGGAAGAGAGGAGTGTGTGAATGAATTTATCTACAGAGGAAGAGAGGAGTGTGTGAATGAATGAACATTTTCCATAAAGAATCTAAAGTTAGCCAGATGTGATGGCACACACCTATAATCCCAGCATCAGGAACCTGAGGCAGGTCAGACCCATTAGGCTAACATGGGCTATACAGTGAATACAAGCTCATTACATAGCAAGACCTTGTCTCAAAGGGGAGGGTAGAGAAAAAAAAAAGAGAGGAGGAAAAGAACCTACATCATCAAGCGAATAGCACTGTCCAAATATGAAAGCTCACAGCTGACACCAAATGCTGAGTGCTCCCTAGGTGTCCAATAAAGTGGCAACTCAACAGGAAGGTGAGCTCAGCTATAGGAAAAACAGAAAGCAGCACTTCCTGTACATACTGGGTGCTGACAAAGCTATGACTTTGCTACACAGGGATCACACTGTGATCCCAATCTATAAAGTACAATTTCTATAAAGTAACTCCCCATTCCCTAGCAAGAATAGACATTCTGGCAAGAATAAACTGGCAAGAATAAACATTCTGTCTTTCACTAAACCAAGTAAAAAATGTTTAGCAAAGAAAGGAATAGGGGTTCTAGCCCTGGAAAGCCTCTGCAGAGCCTCGCTGTGGTGGAGGGTTCTGACTCTACAGGAAACTTCCAACAGCATTTCTATCGCTGTCCTCTCTCTTGGCTAGGACCTTTCCTTATGTCTGATGAGTACTAAATTTGTACATCTAGCTCCTATACAATCCTTCTTATAGTAGGGTAGGAGGATAAACTAGGAAAAAATAAACCAGAACAAAAAATGCAATCTGCTAAAAAAAATGCAATCTACTTATACAATAAATAAATCTAGCCAGGCATGCTTTTAATCCCAGCACTCGGGAGGCAGAGACAGGCAGATCTCTGTGAGTTCAGGGCCAGCCTGGTCTACAGTGACCAGCTGGGACTAAGGGTAGGCCCTGTCCCTAAAAGACAAAAGTAAATAAATAAATAAATCTATCTTGAGCACCTCTGATATATCAGGCAAACCGGGCCTAATTAGTGCCTAATGCAGGATATAATTTAAGGTATTCTATGGTGCAGCAGGCCAGCCAGGATGCACCTAACAGAGGGCACAGGATAGCTTGGCCTTAGGCTACCCCGGACTTCCCCACAAGCCTTCCCTACTCTGCTATTCCTACACCTAATGCTTTGTAGTGTTATCTTTATACACAAAGCACTCTATGAAAATATCTTCCTTGGAAGATGTTAAGTGAAGTAACACAGTCCCAGAAAAACAAACGACAAATGGT
Source organism: Rhizomys pruinosus (assembly GCA_009823505.1). Lineage (NCBI taxonomy): Eukaryota > Metazoa > Chordata > Mammalia > Rodentia > Spalacidae > Rhizomys > Rhizomys pruinosus. Next base: position 2,080,241 of record VZQC01005691.1, read on the forward strand.
ATCCCTCATCTGTGGATGTTAGCGCCAATAACCTAGTTGTAAACATTTCTTGTTGGGAGTGATGCATCTTGGAAAGAACAACAACACCAACAACAGAAAAGACTGCATCAAAGAACTGACTGAAAGGGTGAATCTGGTGGGGTGGGGGGCTTGGGAGGGGGACACGGGTCTAGATTAGATTTGTAACATAATCTTGTACAAAAAAATATGTAAAACAGTAAATTTTTAAAAAAAGAAAATATCTTCCTCGGGAATTTACACACTGTAGACAAGGAAATTCTTCCTTATTTTTCTGAAAGAACAAGTGCATTCATTCATTTGTCTCTTCATCCTGGACGCTTGGTCAGGCTATTCTCAAGCCTTCATGCTTCCCTCCTTTACTCAGAGACAGTGTCAGGGATTTCCAGTCTGTTTCCTCCCTCCCTGTGCCCTCTATAGAAGCTCCTGATGCTAATTATGCAGTCTCGAAAAGCTTACCCAAGCCTGATAACCCAAAGGTGATGAACAGGCTCTAGCAGTACCCTAGCTCTCCTCCTCAAGTTGACAGCATTAAAGCTTCTTACACCTTCCTGAAGATAATTCTAGAATGAATGGCCAACATTTTGTAAAATGTGCTACCATGTGAGCTAGCTCTATTTCCACAGATGGAAGTCAGAGCTCCCTAACAGCTCAAGGTCATACTCTCTAAGGCAAGTGAGTCTCAGTGAAAGTTTGCACTGGCTGTGAAGCAGGGTGTGTCCAGAATCTAGCTTTCTATGTGGAATTCAGTATCTTTTCCTTGAGCAGTCGAAATAGATAAACTTTTAATATAATTTATAATATTTCCCTTTTATATTGTCTTTCATTCCTTAGTCCAAAGCTTCAAAAGTCTCTCATAGGCAGGAAAAGTACAAGACATGGAAGAATGTGGTGCTCTGGCAGTAATCCTACTGGGGGAATGGCAGCATCTCATATAAAGTATAAAAGCAAATGCGGAGCCTGGCCAGGACTTCTAGAACCACAGCCTTCAAGATGTGCCCACAACACTGAGCTACAAGCGGTAGGTGGCCCAGCAGAGGATCACAGTATGACGGGATACTGTGTAAAGTCAAGATTAGCCATCATGGGGCTGATCTTCCCAATAGAGCAATAGAGCCATGGCCCATGCTATTCCCGTGGTGAGAGATGTGACATCTTACTGGATGACTATCATAGACAAAGACCTTCTTTCCCAAAATGCCAGCGGAAGGATCAGGAAGAATGCAAGAGGAACAGTGATTACTTTGTGCACATTTTGTCAACTTTTTTTTTTTGGGGGGGGGGCTTTTTGAGACAGGGTCTCCCTTTAGTCCCAGCTGGCCTGGAGCTTGCTCTGTAGACCAGGCTGGCCTTGAACTCACAGAGATCTGCCTGCCTCTGCCTCTGGTATTAAAGGCATGCGCCACCACACCTGGCTTCTGTCACTCCTTGTTTCCTCTTTCGAAACACTATTGGCAGATCCTTAAGTAGCTGCCACGTCTCTCGCTAGACTGACATTTTTTATTATAGAAGTCTTTCCTGGTGCTTTTTGTTTTAACCGTTCCCCGACTCCCAAGTTTCAGATTGAACCCAGAGCCTCATGCATGCTGGGCAAATGCTCTGCTACCTAGTTCGCTCCCCAGCCATTCTGGGCTTTTTACTTTGGGACTGGGTTTCACTAAGTTACCTAGGCCTTGAATTCACTCTACAGCCCAGGCAGCCCTTGAACTTCTTGCCTCAGCTTTCCAAGTAGCTGAGTTTTAGCTTAAAGCTGACTAATATTAATGTAGGTGCTGTAGGTCCTCCGTGGTTGTGCTTTGAATTGCAGGCAGATGAGCTCCAGCCCATGTGGGGCTGCATAGCAAGATCTTGTCTCAAAAGCAAAGCAAAACAGGACCAGCAAGATAACTAAGCTGGTAAAGGTGCTGGTTGTCAGCCTGATAACCTGAGTTCAACCCCTAGGGCCCACGAGGTGGAAGGAGAGAACGGATCCTACATATGGTCCTTTGATCACATGTACGCCACGGCTTGTACACATACACACAAGTAAATATAGTAAATTAAAACAAAACATTCTGCCATATTGTCTGCTTAATGTGATTAATGTTTGACATGTTTGGATCTATGTCACCATCGTGCTTTATCTTCTTAATTTTTTATTTTATTTTATTTTAATTTTTATTTTATGTGTATGAGTGTACTGTCTGCATGTAAGTAGGTGCACCTGTGTCATGCAATGCTGCAGAAGTCAGAAGAGGGTGTCGGATTCCCCTGGAACTGGAATTAAGACGGTTCTTAGCCATCTTGTGGGTGCTGAGAATCGAACCCGGGTCCTCTGCAAGAGCCGTCAGTGCTCTTAGCCACTGAGCCATCTCTCCAGCCCCATGCTTTCGTCTTCTTTTTTTTTTTTATTTTTTTTTTTATTTTATTTATTTCCATATGTGTATGAATGTACTGTCTGCATGCAAGTTTGTGCACCCGTGTCGTGCAATGCCTCGGAGGTCAGAAGAGGGTCTCAGATTCCCCTGGAACTGGAGTTCTCCTGGAATTGGAGTTAAAGACGGTTCTCAGCCGCCATGTGGGTGCTGGGGATCGAACCCTGGTCCTCTGTAAGAGTGGTCGGCGCTCTTAACCGCTAGGCCATCTCTCCAGCCCCCATGCTTTCGTCTTCTAACTACCCCTTGCTGCTTTAGAGCTTTCTTTTGTATTAAGTGAATACTTTATTTTTTTAATTTAGGTTTGTATTTTTTCTGGTCTTTTGAGACAGGCTCTTCCAGCTGGCCTGGAACATGCTATGTAGACCAGGCTGTCCTTGAACTAAGAGAGATCTGCCTGCCTCTGCCTCCCAAGTGCTGGGATTAAAGCCATGAGACAGGGTCTTAATTGTATAACCCTGGCTGGCTTGGAACTCACTATTTAGACCAAGCTGGCCTCAAATTCACAGATATCCACCTGCTTCAGCCTCCAGAGTGCTGGGATTAAAGGCATGAGCCACCACACCCAGCTCTTAAATGAATATTTTATAGTGTGATATTTTTATTTCTTTAGTGATGAGTTGTGGGGCTTCTTGGGTTGTAGGTAATGATTTTTTTTTTTTTTTTTTTTTTTCTTTTTTTTTCGGTATTTTTTTTTTTTTTTCTTTTCTTCCCTGTAGCCCCAGCTGCTTCTGGAGAATTACCACTCCTGGGTAGACGGCTTGGTTGCCTAGCCTTGATAACTCCCAGATATTACACCTGCCCTCTGCTCCTCCCGAGGAGTCTCGCATCAGGATTAACCGGCGTCCGCCACCACCCACGCCCAGCGCCCTTATAGTGATTTTTCTCTCTCTTCTTTTTTCATTTCTTACATTTTTTTTTTTTTTTGCATGTAGGTTTGTGTACCATGTCGTGCAATGCTGTTTAGGTCAGAAGAGGGCATCCCGTGTCGTGCAATGCCGCAGGAGTCAGAAGAGGGTTTCGGATTCCCCTGGAACTGGAGTTCTCCTGGAATTGGAGTTTCAGACGGTTCTCGGCCGCCATGTGGGTGCTGGGGATCGAACCCGGGTCCTCTGTAAGAGCGGTCGGCGCTCTTAACCGCTAGGCCATCTCGATTTTTAAAAGATTTTAAGTGTACGGAGTGTTTTGCCTGCATGTATATAGATGTACCACATGCATGCAATGCCTGTGGAGGCCAGAAGAGGGCATAGGATCCCCTGGAACTGGATTTGCTGATGGAACCAAAGTTGGGTCCCCTGCAAGAGCAGCCATATATGTTAACCGCTGAGCCATATCTCCAGCCTGCTCCTTTAGTGATTAAAAAAATATTTTATTTATTATTTTTAATATTTTGCTTATTTTTATTTTACATATATGAGTGTATTGCCTGCACATATGTAAGTGCATGTGTGCCATTCCGTGCCCATGGGGGTGGTCAGAAGAGTGTATCAGATCCCCTGGAGTTACAGAGAGTTGTTAGCCACTATGTAGGTGCTGGGAATGGAACCAGGGTCCTCTGCAAGAGCAAGCAGTGCTCTTTAACTGCTGAACTATCTTTCCATCCTCTTATTTATTATTTTTATTTTATGTGCATGACTGTATCACCTGCATGTATGTAAATGCACCCGTGTTGTACATTGCCCATGGAGGTCAGAAGAGGGTGTTGAATTCTCCCTGGAACTTGAGTTAAGGACACTTATTAACTGCCATGTAGATGTTAGGAATAGTTGTTAGCCACTATGTAGGTGCCAGGAATCGAACCCAGGTCCTCTGCAAGAGCAGCCAGTGCTCTTGACTGCTGAGCTATCCTTCCAACCCTGTGATTTTTAACTATTTGTTTATAGTTATTTCCTTAGTAGTTTTTCTGAAGCTTATAACACATATCTCATGAATCCTTTAAATCATCTTGGTGAGATCTAGAAACTTCCTTCCTGCATAATTTTGCACCTTCCTTTTTGGTGGTATAATTTCTGTGTATGTATTTTGTTTATAAAATGTTTCAAATGTAACTGTGTTGTTGTAATCGTTACTTTGTGTAGATATTTACTCCTTTCAAAGCTGAGGGAAGAAAAGAGAAACTGCGGTGTCAACATTACTAACAGTTTCTGGCCATTCCGTTTCTGGATTCATTGCTGCCTACAGGCGTCTCTCTCCTACAGAGGGGTTTTGTTCCACCATCAGATTGTGCTGTTATTTGTGAATATATTATGGGTCAACATATTAAAGTACTGCAAATAACACCATAACATATTGTTTCCTGCAGTTGTTTTTTCAAGCCAGTTAAGAGAAGATGTGTGGACTGTGTACACTTGCTCTTTTTGCTTATTTCGGAGGTGGTGGTTTTTCTTCAAACAGGGTTTTTCTGTGTAGTCCAGGCTGGCCTCAGATCCCCCGGTGCACAGGTGAGAACCCCCGTGCCCAACTCGTATTCTTTTATGATAACCTACATTATTTCCTTTATGTACACATTTCATTTCTTCTGTGCATTCACGTTACCTCTGACGTCATTGGCTTTCAGCATGGAGAGCTTCCTTTTGTGTTTTCCTGATAGTAACAAATTCCCCCGGTTCTTTTTATTTGGAGAAGTCTATATTTTATCCTTATTTAAAAAGCTTTGCTGGGCATAGACTCTTGGCTGACTGTTCTTTTCCTTTTCAGCACTTTGAACGTTATCCCTCTGCCTATGGACTCCACTGTGTCTGGTGAGAAGTCAGTGACTCCTCTTGCTGGGGGTCCCTTGTGAGTGACACATCCTTTCTCTCTTGTTGCTTTCAGGATTGTCTTTCTCTGACATTCAGCAATGGACGGTGAGTTGTTAGGATCTGTGTTTCTCGTACTTAGAGGTAATTGAGCTTCTTGGAGCTTCAGGTTTGTATTGCCATCCTGTTTGGAGGTCTGTGGTCATAATCTGGATACTTTCTTGTCCCTTCCTCTTTCTCTTCTCCTTCAGGATGTTCATTATGCCTGTGTTGCTGCACATGATCCTGTCTGGCATTCCTAAAGGTGGTGTTCTTTTTCCTTTGTTTTGCCACATAATCTTCTCTGAAATATCTTTGTTTGCTGATCTGTCAGCTCCGATCTCTTGTTGGGCCCTGACAGTGAATCCTTGATTTCAGACACAGCTCTAGCTCTGGATCTTCCTGAGTGCTGTGCCTTTAGTGATGCTCTTTCTCTGGTAGATGGCAATGTTCTTGTGCCTCTGTGAGTTCTGTGTAGTTCTCTAGTTTCCTTTAGTTCTCTCCACATATTTATAATGCTGTTTTAAGGTTTTTGTCTGTTAGTAACATCTTTTCAAAGATAAGTGTTTCCTGCTTTTCATTACTTCCCCTCCAGGCATGGACTACATTTTCTTTTTGTTTGCGCGTTTTATTTTCTGTTGTTGGAAACTGGACATTATAGGTTAGATGTTGTGACAGCCATGGGCACTGCTGTCACACCCTGGGGGAGGATGGCTTATTTGCTGGTGTCTCAGCCTCCTGAAGGCCTGATGGTGGTTATGGGCGCTGTGCCTCTCCTGGGTCAGCTTTAAGCTCCTAAATGCTCTGCCCGCGGCAGCACCAGACCTCACTCTACTGCCTGTACTGATTGCTCTGACTGTGCTGACACCCTGGGCAGATGCTGCACCACAGTGGGCATTGGGCTCATTGAGGCCAGTCTTGGGCACTCCGTCTGCCCTCAGGAGGGCTCTTGGCTGCTTGCTCCTTTCCCTTCAGCTGGCCATGGACCTCCTAGCTTCCCTTTTTTAAAACAATTCTTCATTGAGACACAGGGTCTGGCTATGTAGCCCAGGCTAGCCTGGCATTAACCATCTTCTTGCCTCAGTGCCCTGAGAGTGGGATTTATAGGAGTGCAGCCATACCTGGCTCAGCTCCTTTATTGCTCAGCACCGGGTCTTCATTGTTTTCTTAGCACTCTGGAGCTCATGCTTGCCTGTGCTCTGTTTCAAATATGTGTCTCTCAGGGTGGGCTGTGGAACTCCCTCCCCCGTCCCCATCCCCAAGACAGAACTTTAGGTGCCACTCACTCCACAGCTAGTAGCAAGCGCAGTAGTGAGCCTCCGGGGCAATGTCTTGCTCTGGGGACAGGCTCTGGAGGGTGGCCTCTGGGGCAGTGTCTTGCTCTGGGGACAGGCTCTGGAGGGTGGCCTCTGGGGCAGTGTCTTGCTCTGGGGACAGGCTCTGGAGGGTGGCCTCTGGGGCAGTGTCTTGCTCTGGGGACAGGCTCTGGAGGGTGGCCTCTGGAGCAGTGTCTTGCTCTGGGGACAGGCTCTGGAGGATGGCCTCTGGGGCAGTGTCTTGCTCTGGGGACAGGCTCTGGAGGGTGGCCTCTGGTCTGCTCTGCCTAGTCTTCCTGGTGTGGAGCCCCACCCGGTGCAAGGTGGGGTGATAACACTCAGTGTTCTCTGCTTTGTACCTGTGTGGAGCGCTTGTCCTGGGTGCTCTGGGTTCGAAGGGAGCTAAGCAGTCAGTGGGGATGTGTGGCTGTAGTCGGACAGCTCTTCTGCACTGGCACTGAGTACAGACCCACTGTCCTACCAGCGTACACCTTTTCAGTATTGGTGTTCTTCTGCCTCATATCACTTCTGTAGACATAGTCACCTGACTGTTCTGTTTTTTAATTTAAATCCCTTCACCTGGATTTAGTAAGGCTGTTTCAGACCAGGCTGGCCATGTGTCCAGTGTTCTTATCCGTCAGTGCCACTGAGGAATGAATACACCTGGGTTTGAGCATTGCATGGTGGCTTAGTGTTGGGGACCATGCACAGTACTGTCCATAGGAATGCTATAAAGCAGATACCTTACTTCTCTAAAGTGAAAGCACTGTTTCGGGTGGTGTAGCTGTTTATCTTGGTGCTCAGTGGGCCAAACCTTGCTGGGCCATTTCAGCTGTTTGTGAGCTGTGCTGTGTAATGAGGATGCTATCTTGCCAACCACAGTGATGGTGACAAAATTCAAACTCTGCAGGGTGATAGGGACAAGCATGGGCCACCACTGGCCTGCCTTATCTGTCCATGGCAGCATACTCTGAGGAGAATCAGCGGGGATGTTGATGAGGACAGAAGATGGAAAGGTCCCCGGAAATAAGAGAAAAAATCAAAAGCACCCACAGTCCACAAGCCCCACTCACCCGAACTTCCGTGGCTTTTACCGTGGCTGATAGTGATATTTGTGCAAGCTCAGATTGGACTGGGACGTGGGCCAGTAGTTACTTATTGTTCTGGCCAAGCAGTGGGTGCTCCAGTTCCCAGGGAAGCGTCTCTGGAAGCCAGCGTGGGCTTCTGAGCAAGGCGTGAGCTCCACAGGGCTCTTCTGCCCAGCTCCCTTATCCTCAGAGCTTTGCTTCTGGGTCCCTGAGCCTTCCTCTGGCCCCAACATAGTCTATCCTTTGCTGTGGGTGAGGGTGGTGCTGGGGTGGGTCAGGGCCCCCGGCCTGTCCTGGAAGGTCAGGAGGCCATGTCAGCTGTTGTAGGAAGTCCTGCTGCTGTCTTCTTAAAATTTATTGATGTCCCTGAACTTCAGGGCAGAGTGCAAGCTGGTGCTGGCCTGTGGAAGGCTTAGACCCTGGGCTGGACAGCTTTAGTGTCAGTTTGACAGCCCTGGGTTGAGGGAGCCTCAGCTGGGGAATTGCTTCCATTGGACTGGCTTGTAGCCATGTCTGTGGGGCGTCTTCTTGATTGTTGAGTGATGAGGGAGGGTCCAGCCCATTGTGGGCAGGTTGTTCTGTATTGTATAAGAAAGCAGGCTGAGCATGGGCCGGGGAGCAAGCCAGTAAGCAGTGTTCCTCCATGGCCTGGGCTTCGGCTCCTGCTTCCAGGTTCCTACCTTGGGCTCCCTCAGTGATGAACTGTGACCTGAGAGCTGTAAGACAAATAAACCCTTTCTTCCCCAAGTTGGTATTGGTCAGAGTGTCTTGTTACAGCAATTGAAGACAAACTAGAACAGACCCTGTGGTTCTTGCCATCTCTCCGCGTGAGACTCTGTGCTTTGGCCCTAGGACTTGGGGCTCTGCCTCCCCAGTTAGAATCACAGTGGCACCGTGTGGCCCGTGAGCCACAGTGCTGTGCCACTGGCTATGGGAAGGAAGGCTGTGATGAGTCTGAACTCTGAACCCTGAACCAGGGCTGGTGAAGAACTGGAGCTTTTGATTGGTTTTTCTCATAGAGAGTTGATTTTATTTTTGGAAATACCGATATCATCACCAGTTTAATTGAGACCACAGTTTGATTTTTTTTTTCTTGAGCCATTTAAGATTTCTCATACATAAGGATATTCCCTATGTCTACTCAAAATGTTCTTGTCAGCCCAAAGAAGTTGCTGTTACTTGAGTCTCTTCCCCCCTTTGTCAGGAGCAGATCCTGGTCTGCTTTGACTTTAGTAATCCTGTGCTGGAGATAATCTCTGACTTCCTGTCCTTCCTCTGGTCCTGTTCTGGGAAGCTCTGGTCAGTTTGTTTTCTGACCGCGGGGCTGGACAGTCTGGGGAGGGTAACTTGTCTCTGGATCTCAGGTGATCCAAGCAGACAGTGCTGCTGGCCAGTGAGCCGTGCTCTGGTGCACTGCCAAGGAAACAACGCAGTCAGTGCGCAAGCAACACACAAAAGAGAATTTCCAGCAGCTCATCAAAGTTGAAAAAGCCATGTTTAGCAGGGCACAACTGGAACCCCACTGCTCAGGAGGCCAAGGAGAGAGGATCCAGGAGTTTGAAACCAGCCTGGGCCATTCAGTGAGATCCCATCTCACTAAAAAGTGAAAAGAAATGGGCAAAATTAACATGATTAAAAAAATTAAAATGTCCTTTCAGTATAAGTGAAAACAGATACTGTGGGACAGACCTTTTCCTTTGTACTAAGCCTCTGGAGTCAGGCATGTCTTGGTCTGGATACCTGGGGTTGCACGCTGGGCCTACCCTGGGAGACAGGAGAGGCTGCTCTGTTAGAGCTTCTAATACAGCCTTGGGGATTAGAAATGAGGATCATGTTTGTGTAATTGCTGACTGAGGCGGGGCTGGGAGAAGTGGCTTTTTGCTTGTTCTACTGAGTTCCGATTCTTCTGGGGTCTCCTGTGCAAAGAGCCTTGCACTGTAGTTTAATTGCCCAGCAGGGAAGGAGACATACTTTATTCCTGTTTATCCTGATTGGTTCAGAGTTACCTCTCTTGCTGCTGCTGTTGCCTCGGATGATGAGAGTTTCTGGGGGTCTATTGACCTAGGGGTCCATGATGACTGCAGGCCCTGGGGATGCTCGTTTTTCGGGTGAGAACCACCTCACAGCCTCACAAGATGGTCTTGTTCAGTGATGCTGAGGGTGAGTGGTCAGTGATGCCTGAATAGAGACAGCCTGACTCAGCATCGTTTTAGCCAAGAACAGACACAGAGTATTCTAGTACAGTAAACACAACTGTAAACAGATGCCATCAACTTAATCACGTTTATTTTTTACAATACAAATGAGATAATGTTTATTGCTTCCAACAAATATCAGTTGTTGGCAGCACTTGATGTGTAAAACATACACACATTCATACATTGTTTTGGGTCACAAGGGCAGGGAAGGGTTACTGCTATATACCAAGGGATTACAGCTATCTACCCAAGTCACAAGAGAAGCCCAAGGGTTACTGAGTTTGTCTACATTATAAAACAAGCTAAGACTAGATTAACTTTTTGGTTGCAAGTTAAGTAAAAATCATTTCTCCAGGGCATGTCCATATTGTAAAAGTCATTCCCACAGTAGCTGCCATGAATTCTTCTCTGCATTCCCAGATGAGCAGATGAAGGTGTGGGATCTGGGGGCCACCTGGGCTCCTGATGTGTCCAGTCCACAGTCCAGAGTTGTGTGTCTGCCACAAGGGATGTGGGATACCATGTATGTCACTAGAGGCTGTGGTTACAGGTAGTACCAGATTTGGGGGCAAGCTGAGGAAAACATGGCCTCCTTGGGGGTGGCCCCACTTTCCAGGTGGAGCTGTAAGGTGTTTTGTGTCCTGTCCATATTGTCACCAGGGTGACCTGTCTTTACCCAGCTCCATCTTCCCTAACAGCTCAGTCTCCTGGGCCCTGCTTTCTGTTAGTGCTAGTTGTCTTTTCTGGGTGGCTTCTTAGGGGGGGAGTGCTGGTGGTGTAAGCCCAAGTCCTCCTAGGATCTTTGACCTCTGCTGACCCTGTGCAGAACTTCTACTTCTGAGAACCCTGAACCCTGTTCGTGCAGTGGGTCTGGCGTTCAGTCTGTCCTTTCAGTGATTGATTAGCATTGGCCTAAACTCTACAAAGCTGCCCATAGGCAGGGAGCTGAGAGCGCCCAGGCCTGTCCTCCAAGGTCCTCAACACTGCAGGACACTTGCCTTCTCTGAGGAAGATGTCATTCCTCATCTTGCACCTAAAGGAGCCTGAAGACTTTGCCTGAAGCAGTGCAGACAAGCCACACGAGGGCGCTGGTGGGCTGCCGCAGAACCAGGAATCGTTCCTACTCACAGCAGTCAGGTGCTCTGTTCTTTCCCGGTGGGGCATCTGTACAACTACCTGCCTTGACAGTGGGCTGGCAGGAATAGAGCGGTGAGGGTCAGGAGCCTCGGCCTGGACTTGGTGTCTTCTCTGAGCACTGTGATGGGCCCAGGGTCTCTGCTTCTTCCTCCCCCAGCAGCGTCAGGGCAGTTTGGATCTCAGGCTCTGTTTCCTTATGACTTAAGGAGGCTGCGCTTTCCTCCGTATATTATTTGAGTATTTGTTTCTACTTTTTTGCCCAGTTAAAAAAATTTGTTATTTTTATGTTTATGAGTGTATGAGTGTATTGCCTGCATACATGCATCTGTGTCTTGCAATGCCTTTAGGGCTGGGTGTGGTGGTGCATGCCTTTAATCCCAGCATTCAGGAGGCAGAGGCCAGTGGATCTCTGAGTTCAAGGCCAGCCTGGTCTACAGAGTCTACAGGGAGACCCTGTCTCAAAAATACCAATAAATAAATAAATAAATAAATAAAGAGCATCAGATTCCCCTGGAACTGGAGTTGTTTGCTGCCATGTGAGTGCTGGGAACTGAACTCAGGTCCTCTGCAAGAGCTGCCCGTGCTCTTAACTGCTCAGCCGTCTCTCCAGACCCCCTTTTGCCCAGTTTTTTTTTTAATTAATTTTTTTTATGTGTATGAATGTACTGTCTGCATGTAGGTTTTTGCACCCGTGTCATGCAATGCCGCAGAGGTCAAAAGAGGGTGTCGGATTCCCCTGGAACTGGAGTTAAAGATGGTTCTCAGCCACCATGTGGGTGCTGGGGATTGAACCCAGGTCCTCTGCAAGAGCAGTCTGGGCTCTTAACCGCTAGGCCATCTCTCCAGCCCTGCCCAGTTTTTTAACTGGGTTGTTTGTCTTGTTGTAAATCATAGATTCAGAGGGATATTAGTTTGCTTCCTTAGCCCCCCAGAAGCCTTAAGCAAAATTTGTTTTAGGTTATTAAAGTGTAGCGGTGAAGAATTCCTCACCTTTTTGTGAGGAGGAAACATGGTACACTGTGTCTCTTCTGCCGGCTCCTTCGAGCTTGCTCACAGCTTCTCAGTAATCAGCTGCTCCAGAGACCGTCCCTCGTCCTTCCTCAGATCCTTACTACTTGCCACTGAAGGGCTGCTCCTGGTCCTCAGGTCACCCCTGGTCACCACATGCCACATGAACTGATGTTGCACTGGGCTCCTCTCCACTGCCCTGCTGGGAATTTATTTCCTAGGGTCACCCTGAAGGTACTGGAACAAAGGGTGAGGCAGCGCACAGGAGACCTGTGACAGAGCGCCTGTGCTTGTCCCTGCTGCCCCGGAGAGAGCTCCCCCCACGTCCTCTCATCTGGGAGTCCTGCCCCTCAGGCTATGACCAGGATGCACTGGAGCTGAGAACAGGTCCCCGCCAGGGCTTGGTATCCAGGAGGCTCCGGACAGAGGGAACCCAAAGCCAGGAAGACTTTAGAGCCTTAACTATAGGTGGCATGTGGTGACATTCCCATTTCCCCTTCCCCTGTGGGGGGCTAGCTCTGAATCTGTAGAGCGTCCCCTGGTGCCAGGCTGCACTGAGACGGGGTGACTCCTTGTACAAAGGGGTGGGGGTGGGATAGCACATCTCCTGGGTAGAGTGTGTGTGATAGACATAAAATGCAGTTTGGTGCGAGTAGCCCGGTGTTCTTGTGATTGCTTCAAATTACTCCCCCCTTTTTTGGTATCTGCCCCCTCCCAGTAGAACCAAAAAAAGAGCTTCATTATATATTCTTTAAAATTAATTCTGGAATTGTTTACTTTATGCGTGTGAGTCTTTTGCCTTCATGCATGTAAGTACACCCATGTCATCCAGTGCCTGCAGAGGCCAGAAGAGGGCATCAGATCACCTGGAATTGGCGTTATGGATGTTAGCCACCATGTGGCTGCTGAGAACCAAACCCAGTCCTCTGCAAGAGCAGCCAGTGCTCTTAACTGCTGAGCCATCTCTCCAGCCCCCAATATATATTCTTGAGTAAAATAATTGAATAGTATTAGAAACTGGCCTCTTTTTGTGTTGAGTCTGAGCAACTGGGTGGAAGTTAGAGATGACCCTCCCTCCCCCCACTCTAATGTATCACACCAGCTCCCTTTTCTGGAGCAGAGGGAGATGCTAAGCCACCTGTTCCCATGCACAGTTCAGATGCAGAAAACTGATGCAGGGCAGAGGCCAAACCTCTGAAGACCCCAGAGTTGCAACTTAACTGTAGTTTGCAGGTTAAGGCCAGTTCAGTTTTCATTTACCGACAGGGACACCAGGCTATTACTATGCTGGCTGTTTCCCTTATAGAATGTATTCAGAGGGCTGGGATGTAGCTTGGTGGTAGAGTACTTGCTTAGCATGTGTGAAGACTTTTCCTTCCCCAGCACTGAAAGTAAAACACAACAATAATAGAAAATAAAAAAGGGGGAAAAATCACACAATAAAAACATTCATACTTAGAAGAATCCGAGAAGAGCCTGGTGCCTATGGCTTCTCTGCCTTGCCTACCTGCGCTTCTAGATGTTCCTGTCTTGGATCTGCTGACCTAAGAGCCAGGTCAGGCACGACCATGCCACATCATCTCTCATGGCAGACTTCTTCTTCTCACCTGGTGCTTCTCTTCAGTTACACCGTCACCATCTTTAGCTCATCTGCTAAAGTATCACTTAATTCACTCATATGGTTGCTTATGAACAGTCTACAGAATCCATCATCAAGCAAAGGATTCTATCCTCGTGGCCAAAAGTATAGACTAATAATGGTGTATGTTGACTGAATCCTTCTCCTGGGGCTAAGAACACTGGAAACCTCATAGAATTGATGCATTTACCATTTGAGTAATTCCAGGAGGTGGGTACTATTACACCTGAGCAAATGGAGACAGAGTTAACCAGTAGAGGGCACTGTTGTACTCTAACCCAGGAACTGGATTTCAGAGGCTGTAGGACAATCCAATCCATGTGCTACACTGCCTTGGGAGGTATGATGAATTAAAATACCTAGCTGTGTTCATGTAATTCATCACACCTACCTTAAACTATTGAGATTAAGTTAAAGGATTTCAGTATCTTTTTTTTTTTTTGTCTTTTCGAGACAGGGTCTCCCTGTAGCTCCAGCTGGCCTGGAACTCACACTGTAGACCAGGCTGGCCTTGAACTCACAAAGATCTGCCTGCCTCTGCCTCCCAAGTGCTAGGATTAAAGGCATGCGCCACCACGCCCGGCACTGGGATTTCAGTATCTTTTGACTTAATATCTGTACCAAGATTTCCCTGGAATTGCCTTTAATGGAACGCTTTTGTCTCTTCACACTGACCTCAGCCTGCTTGTACTTCTTCCCTACACTGACCCTGACTTGCTCACACCTCTTCTCACGTGCCTACTCACATCTACACTGACCTCGAACTGCTTGTGCCTTCCCACGCTGACCCTGACCTATTCAGATCTCCTCATGCTGACCTTGACCTGCTCATGTTGCCTCTCCTCAGCCTTGGTCTGCTTGTATCTCTTCCTCACACTGAACTTGACCTAGTCCCATGTTCCACACTGACTTTGACCTTCACTGGTCATGGGGTTCAGCTCCCTTCCTGCACTGCCTTGACCTGCTTGTCAGCATCCCCACCCCTTCCGGCTCAGCCTGCTCACCCCACTGAGCTGCCTTCTCCCTCTCCCCCTAGACTTCGATCCTCACCACTTCTGGCACTGGAGCAGCTTCGCAGACTATGTGCAGTGTGTCCTGGCCTTCACAGGCGTAGCAGGCTACGTCACCTACCTGTCCATCGATTCGTCCCTGTTTGTGGAGACACTGGGCTTCCTGGCAGTGCTCACCGAGGCCATGTTGGGTGTGCCACAGCTGTACCGTAACTACCGCCACCGCTCCACGGAGGGCATGAGGTACGGGGACCGTTGGACACTCATGGTATGGTGAAATCATACTGCTCAACGCGTTGGGCCTTTGACCCTTGTCTGAGCAGTTAATCTTCAGATAGGACAGGGAGAAAAGCAGATACTCTCTGTGGAGGTCATAACCCTTCAGGGGCTGCAGAGCTTATCTAGGACTAGGGACTGAGGAACTAGGTGCTTATGCAACTGGATGTGACAAGGTAGGTGACCCTCTCAAAGGTGCCCCAGCTGGGGCACTCCCACACTGGGACTTCCCATGCCCTCCAAAGCTATGGTGTTTGTCAGAGGAGGGTAAAGCTGTTGTCAGCATCAGACATTTCCCATGGGCCACTGGAAACCCTTGAATAAAGAATTTACTGAGCCCAAATCAAGTGGTGGAGTAAGGAACACAGCCAGGTATTTTAATTCATCACCATCCCTCTTCCTGAGACCCTATCCACTTCTGTCCGAGACCCCATCCACTTCTCCCCGAGACCCCATCCACTTCTCCCCGAGACCCCATCCACTTCTCCCCGAGACCCTATCCACTTCTCCCCGAGACCCTATCCACTTCTCCCCGAGACCCCATCCACTTCTCCCTGAGACCCCATCCACATCTCAGTCCCTATCCATTTCTCATTAAGGTCTCCACTCCAGTCTTGTGGAAGACAGCCAGAGGCTCCTTTTCTGAGGTTTCTTTGCATGCTTGTGGGTGGTGGCAGCACTTTGGTCCGGTTGAGAAGGGACTGATGGTAGATTTTGCAGATGTTTGGGTCATGGCAGTTATCAGGCATCAATGTCTCTCCATAGTTCTTTTTATAGAATGCAGGATTACAGGTACAGGGCTTATGTCCATGTGCTGAGGGCAGTTATAAGTGTGAGGTGGAGCTTCAGGGATAGGACTTGGTGTAGTGTGAGGGGTGTCAGGTGATTGGTGGGTGGGAAGGACAAAGCTGGGCTGGCAGATGTGACCACGGTGGATCATGTTGCCCAAGTGCGGGTGGGAGGACGAGCCAGCACTTGGGTCTGGATGGTTTCTTCATTGCTGGGCTGGAGCCATGAGGAGTCTGAAGCTCTGATTTGGAGCTGGTGGATGTGAAGTAGAATGTCAGCTCTGAGTCCGTGTCCATGCAGAGTTGGAAGAGAGCCAACCCAGGGAAGCTTCTGGAGGTCGACAGCATGTCTTCTGGGTGTAAGATGTGTTCCAGAATGCTTGTGCTGGATGCCCATTTCCAGCTAAGAGCTGAGACATGGTAGAAAAGGTGGCATGGAGCCCGGACGAGGAGTGAGTGTGCAGAGACAGTGGAGGAGTGAGTGTGCAGAGACAGTGGAGGAGTGAGTGTGCAGAGACAGTGGAGGAGTGAGTGTGCAGAGACAGTGGAGGAGCGAGTGTGCAGAGACAGTGGAGGAGTGAGTGTGCAGAGACAGTGGAGGAGTGAGTGTGCAGAGACAGTGGAGGAGTGTGCAGAGACAGTGGGATCCCTGCTGGAGCCTCCCCGGGGCCGGCTGCTAGGCTCCCTCACATGCCGAGGCACCTGCTCTCCAGCCTTCCATTACTGAAGGGCTGATGTTGTTACTATTGGATTGCCCATCAGGAATCCAGGTTAGGGGTGTCTCAGGTTCCCCTGTGGCCTTTCTTCAGATGGAGTGCTGGAGTGCCACAGATCTGTGGATTTGTGATTCTTGAAGCTAGGGGAATTGGAATTCAGAATGAATTCAATAGAGCATGGGTGCTTCCTGTTTAGGCTAAAAATGTTTAAAATGTGTGCACATTAAAAAAATAATAGGGCTGGAGAGATGGCCTAGCGGTTAAGAGCGCCGACCGCTCTTACAGAGGACCCGGGTTCGATCCCCAGCACCCACATGGCGGCCGAGAACCGTCTGAAACTCCAATTCCAGGAGAACTCCAGTTCCAGGGGAATCCGAGACCGTCTTCTGACCTCCGCGGCATTGCACGACATGGGTGCACAAACTTGCATGCAGACAGTACATTCATACACATACAGAAATAAATAAAATTAATAAAAAAAAGTTTAAAAAAAATAAATAAAAATAAAAAAATAATAAAAAATAAAAAAATGTGTGCACATTCGCACAAGCACTTACACGCACAGGAAAACTAGAGACTGACCCCTTGGCTATGGATGGTGGCATTCTTATATCAGTTGGGGGCAGAATAGATAGTGGTCCTTTGTTCATCCATGCTCGATGTCTGGTTTGGTGGCCAAAGCTGTTTCATGCTTAGGGCACATAAAATTCAAAACAAGACTAGGCGTGGTGGCACACACCTTTAATCCCAGCAGAGGCAGTGAGTTCCAGGCCAGTCTGGTCTACATAGTGAGTGTCAGCCAGCTGAGGCTACAGGGAGACCCAACCAAAGCAGAGGCTAGCGGCAGTGGTAACATGCATGACTGTGAATGTTCTTTCCCTTTTCTTTGAGGACCTGCTTACAACACTGTACCCTGATGGGAGGAATCTGCATTGTACCTCAGATGCATCTTAAGCAGAGGTTCCTGGGGCTAGGTATATGGGAGGGGTGGTGGTCAGGGATAGTGGGCACTTGTGTCCCCATCTGACTAATTCTAGTAGCCCCATAGATTTCCTGGAAAGTCTTACCTTATTGCACGCATGTGTATAGGTGGGCATGCACACATATCTAAACACACGCACACACACAACCCCCAAGCATGCTACACCTATTTTTTTCTACCTTCAGTCTACTACTGGGAGTACTTTTAAATAATCCCCTCTTGAAAATATTAACTGATCATGGTTTTGGAGCCAGTGATAATGACACTTTTGAAATACCTTTACTAATTAATATAGCAAACTTCCGAAAGGCAGATTCTGTGGGGGTATTTGCGTTCTTCTTCCTCCAGGTTTTACTGGATTTGAAGACTGTTCCCTAACAAGTAATTACTGGAGAGCGGGGGTGGGTGTAAAAGATAAGAGGGAGCCAAGCATTAGGCAGCCTTCAACAGCGAGAACCGGAAACAGTAGCTGTGGAAGGCATTGGAAGTGCAGAATGGTGAGGGAGAGGCATTGCAGAGAGTGAAGAATCTGGGGAGACACCCAAGTGCAGGGTCCTGATTAAGTGACTGTGGGGGCCATGATGAGAGGAGCAGGTAGGCTTGGCCCATGCACATCGAGAAGTAAAGAAGGCGCTGAGCACAGGCCTCTGAAGCATGTCTGTTCATCTTCTCAGGGCCACTGTGCTGGATCCATTTGGGCTCTGGTACCATAGCAGGCTGCTTCCGGAAGCCAGGCTTTGTGAGCCTGTGATCTCACAGGTCTAGCCTTGGTCCCCTGTGCAGGCCCCTTGAATGTGTAGCCTTTTGGGAGTTGGAGCATGCTTGCTCTGGGCCATGTCTTTGTCATTGCCAGGTCTTCACAATCAATCTGTTTGCACAACAGTCTGTGAAAAGAAATGCTGCTCACAGTGATCACGGTGCATAGGCCGGCTTCCTACCCATGGGACAGGCAACTAGAACAGAGCTGCAGCATTTAGAAAAAATGATCTATTGAGATATAATTCACACACCGCACATCGCATACATAGGCTTGTGCAGCCAGCACCAGGGTCTAATTTTAGGACTGTTATCATAAAGGTTTAGAAGCTTGAACTCATTAGCAGCCACACCCATCTGCCCCAGACTCCTCCACATCACTAACCTGCTGTCTGTCCTGATTTGCCTGTTCTGGACATTACACATTTGCGGAACCACATAGTATGTGGCCTTCTGTGTCTGGCCTGAGTTTCGTTCCTTTCTGTGGTTGAATTATATGAAGGTACTAGATGTTTGTCTGTTCTTTGGTAGATGGACATTGTGAATCACTGTCTGGACTTCATGTGCAAATTATTCTGTGAAATTATACTTTCCTTCAGTGGGGAGCTGTGTGTGCATGGAATGGCGACATCACGTGGTCCTCTGTGGAACAGCCAGCCAGCTTGCTTTCCAGGGAGGCACCATTTTTCATTCCACCAGCTGATCAGGGGTCCTCATTCCCCACCTTTCTTCTGTCAGTTCTTTAGTTCCAGCATCCTTGTGGGAATAAAGTACTGTCTTGTGGTTTGGTTTTTATTTCACTGACAGCTAAGGACGTTGAACATCTCATGTGGCCCTGGTTATGTCTTCAAAGAAGCATGCTGTTCAGGATCTCTGGGCATTTTTATTTTATTTTATTATTTTACTTTATTTTTATGTGTATGAATGTACTGTCTGTGTGCAGGTTTGTGCAATGCCATGGAGGTCAGAAGAGGGTTTCCCTGGAACTGGAGTCAAAGACGGTTCTTAGCCGCCATGTGGGTGCTGGGGATCGAACCTGGGTCCTCTGCAAGAGCAGTCAGCACTCTTAACCTCTAGGCCATCTCTCCAGCTCTAAGGTCTCTGGGCATTTTAAATTTGATTTTTTATAGTGTTTCTATTTCTGCATTGTAACAATTTTTGAAAAACCTGTTCTCGGTACTGGAATCATATCAACTATATGATTTACAAGTATTTCTCATATTTCCCATCCTATGGCTTATCATCCTACTTTTCTGTGGTGTCCATTGCAACACAAAAGTTTCAACTTTAGGAACTGGGGATATATCCTAGTTGGTAGAGAGCTCGCCTGGCACGCACAAAGCCCCGGAGGTTTGATCTTCAGCATGGCGTAAGCTGAGACATGGTGGTACGAGTCTGTAATCCTAATATTTAGGAGGTGGGACTAGGAGGAACAGAATTTCAAGGCTATAGGGAATTTGAGGGAGTCTAGAAAATGTGAGACTCTGTCACAAACAAAAACCCTTCGACTTTGATATTATCCAGTGGATCTGTGGTGGTTTTTTTTTTATTGTTTATGCTTCTGGTGTCTCATCTATGAGAACTCTGTGTAACCCAGAGTCACAGACCAGCTCCACGTGTACATGCTTTGGATGGGTTTCAGTCTTGGGGGCATTTTGGAGGTGGTGGTGGTGGCGGCTTGGTCCTGGTCCGAGGTCAGCGTGGTCAGCATGCCTATGGGCTGAGGTTGGAAGGCAGACTGAGCAGGTGCAACAGTTGTCTTGACTGTCCTGGGTGCTGGGGAGAGGCATTCCTGTTGACTGCCCAGGGCAAGGATGAGGTGAGAGGTATTTTAGGAATAGTGATCTAGCAGCCTGGTTTGGAGGAAAAATGCTGGAGCCAAGAATGAGGTAATGGGAGCCTGGATTAAAACAGGACAGGAGGGGGTCAGGCCAAGAGGCCCATTGAAGAGGAGACAGCAGTCACCAGAGGGAGGAGAGGGGAAAGAGGGACTTGGAGCCATGCCTAGGTCACTAGCTACTATGCGGATGTAGAAGTGGAAAAGTCCTTGGAATGAAAGTCTACTCTCTACCCACTCTGGGTTCTGCTGCAAAGCACACTGCCTAGGAGAGTGGAGGTCCTTGTACTGTGCGCATCTCTTGGTTAGAACCTAGGCTAGCTGTTGCCTCCATCCAAGGAAGAGGGAGGGAATTCCCCCTTTCCCCTTTCTCCCCTTCTCTAGGCTGCCACTGAACTCTTGATCCCCCTGCCTCAGCCTCCCAAATACTGAAATCACAGGGGCAGTATTCATTCTTTGCTCATAAAGATGCTGTTGAAGTAAAGGATCGAGGAAAAGCCAATGTGAAGAGTTGGCATTTATTGCTTCAGAGCAGATAATGACCGATGGAGCCAGTGGTGAGGGAACTGACCCATGTGCTTGCCCCGTGTATGGCAGTCCGTAGCTTCAGATGTGAAGATCACGCCCCTGTGGAACCTAACCTGCTGTTGCTTTTCCTCTCCCAGCCCTCCGAGCCATTCAGATGCTACCAGGGCCTCAGCACTGTCACATTCCAGTCCCGAGAACAGGAGAATGCTGGGGTCACCAATGAGCCATGTTTCCTGAAGGGTAAAGCTTTGCCGAGCTGAAGGAATAATCCAGGCTCTCAGAATGTCCCCTGGCACCAGTGCCATACTCCAGTGATTATTTCACGTCTCCGCTTGCTGTTGAGACATGCCTGTGCATGTAGGGGCCACAGAGATGTTAACAGGAAGGGTGCTGGACAGGTGGCTGGGACTTGGGACTGCAGCTATACATCCTGAGCCTCAGATCTGTCTCTCCTAGGCTTTGGAGTCAAGCCCAAGGGATCCCACACCCACTTAGGGTGTGACATTTGGTGAATTATTTAAGCTCTCTGCCTAACTAGCTTACACGATCACCTCAGGAAGTTTTGTCTCAGGGAATTCGCCCAGCATGCATCTGTGACTCTGAGAGGCAGGTTGGCCTTCTCATTCTCTGGTGGTTTGCAGCAAACCTGACACATCTGGTTCTAGTTTCTTACTAGGCCATGACACGTCCCTTGTACAGCCTAACCTGCTCTCTGACCAGGGCTTTCTTTGTTCCACTGACTTTAAGGCTAGAACCTGAGAGTCCAGCACTTGCTTTCTGTTTTAGTTGAGTGTACCGATATCACTGTCCACAGAGATCCTGAGGCCCTGGCTCTGCTTGAGGGGTGGGGAATCTGATACGGCCCCACTGCCTCCCAGACAGACAGAATGCTGGGGTTACCAATGAGCCACCTCCCCCAGCTCTGCCCCTCCGTTGAGGGGTGCAGCTTAGGTATAGGGTTGATTCAGGAAGGCCCCAAATTTTCTCCCTCCCACCCCTATCTAGTACTCTGGGTGTTATGAGCCCGACGTTTGGCCTTTATTTTATTTTATTTTTTTGTCTTTTTGAGACAGGGTCTCCCTGTAGCTCTGATTGTCCTGGAACTCACTCTGTACACCAGGCTGGCCTTGAACTCACAAAGATCCACCTGCCTCTGCTTTCCAAGTAGGATTAAAGACATGTGCCACCATGCCCGGCAACCTTATCTTATTTTAAACTCTGAGCCAAAAGCCTTCGTTCAGGGTTGGACTCTTACGAAAGATACTATGAAAGTTGCGTCCAGTCAATTTAATGTTGTAGCTTTGTGAGGAGCAACATCACGTATCTGAGAGGCCAAGTCTGGGGCTCCTGACACTTAGCTGTTTTGGGCCTTGCAGACTGGCTCCAGTCACGTGCCTCTGCAGACATGCCCAACCATGTGTGAAACACCAGCCAATAGTTCGCTCCTCATGGTGGCGCATCTGTCTACCCTTCTGGGATTTGTACCTGTAATGTGTATGTTGTGTGTGGTCCATGTGGGATCTTCTCATAATTTGGCTTTTCAGTAAAGTTTTTTTTGTTGTTTGTTTTTAGACAGTCTTGTGTAGCTGAGGTCACTACTGACTGCCCCTTTGTGTCCTTACAGCCTCAAGATGGTGCTCATGTGGACGAGTGGTGACACCTTCAAGACAGCCTACTTCTTGCTGAATGGCGCACCCCTGCAGTTTTCGGTCTGTGGCCTCCTGCAGGTGTTGGTGGACCTGGCCATCCTGGGGCAGGCCTATGCCTTTGCTCGCCATCCCCAGAAGCCAGTGCCCCATGCAGTGCACCCTGCCAGTGCTAAGGCTCTCTGAGGCATCCAGGAAGGACAAGGACATGTGACAAACAGCCTTGGGCACCGAGTGCCCACCTACATATGCTCCTGCATTAGGGATGCTGGTTCTGTACACCCCACAGGTGAACAGGCTGGGTATGGGCAGAAATGGAATTGGCTGCTAGGTTCCCAGTCAGCCCCCAGGTGGGGCACTCAGGGACAGCGGGGCTAGGGATGGCCCTGTGGTATTTTCAAGGTGATGGAAAAGGCAGGTGTCTTCCCCTGCCTCCTTCAGAAACACTGGCCTGACCCTGAAATAGGTTCATGCCACTGAGGAAGCCCATAGGCTCAGCAGCAGAGTCCTTTCCCCCATCAGCTTCCCCTGGCCAGCCTCTTGTTCCTGGCTGAGCCCGAGGAGCTCTGGTCTACACAGTCCTGCTGGTCTACATAGCTGCTGGTCCGTCCTCGTGCTCTGCTCTGTCCCACCCCTGTGTGCCACAGCTGTGTCTGCTGTGCCTGCCGGAGGTGGGAACCGCGGGTCCGATACTGGTCACAGTATTTTGCTCCTCTCTCAGCTCATTATGAGGTCATGTTGTACTTGTCGGCCCTGTGCTGACCTGGTTGACTCCTGGACCCAGAGTGTTCTAGATGCTTCCATGTAGCTTCCACATGGCAGCATCTTACTTCCCTTCTGCTGGGCGGAAAGCTTTCTTGCATACACAGTGCTGCCATCCACAGTCAGCACAATAGTTCTGACAGTCACGGTGGCTCGCCAGATGGCTGGAGAGTCCATGCCGTGCCACCTTCAAGCTTGCCTCAGAGATTTTAAGTGTGCGCGTGAGATTCTTGCTTACTCTCTGGCCTGTAAGATGCTTTTAAGATGTTTATTTTTTAAAAATGAAAGGAGACATCTGTAGTGGTAATTACCTCCAAAGTAAAACATCATTGATTTCAGTCTCAATGGCTGCTGAGTGAATGTGCTTCATGTGGTGTCTTTAAATCAATAAACAGCATGTGAGCCCAGTGGGAAGGGTGGAATCTCAGCAGGTGGACAGGGCAGGGGATGGGTGGTTGTGTGGGTTTAGCAGGGGACGGTAGGAAGAAGGATGGGCAGGAGGAAGGATGGGCGTAGAAGGTTTGAGAGAAAGGTACTTGGTACTAGTTTGGGGAGCAGAGGCTGGTGCAGGTTCAGCTAGGGGTTGCTGGGTAGCATTCGGTTAAAAGACTTACATGGTACTCAGAGACCCAGCCCAGGTCCGGTGGATGAAGGCATCTGTCTAGCACTTTAGGGTGTGGATTCCTGGGATAGATGGACTCAAATTGCCCTGTGAGGCTGACAGAGGGTTCCAGGTGAGTCAGAGCCCTACAGTATTAATGGATCATGCTTTTCCAGTATGTTGAGCCAGAAGATTTGGGAGCTCACTCTGGGTCAACTGTTTGTTAAACAGGAAACAGAAGCACAGGAGTGAGGCTCGGCCTGGATTCACTGGCGCGCCGGCTTCTGTTCTCTAGCCTGGCGGGATATCGGTAGACTGCGGGGGGCATCACCTGCACTGTCATCAGCCAAGGCGACTCTCGCTGCTGCTCTCAGCACCCGGGTTCAGCCCAGCACTCGGGATGTGAAAGAGTCACTTTGTCAGCTCAGTCGTCGGTGATTATGCTCACTTTAAGCATCCGAGGTGCTGGGGAGGCAGCCAGTGCACTGTGGTGTCTTGGCAGGTGTTTCCAGTGTGGACTTCATCTGTGTCCAGAGGGCAAGTGGGAATCTAGGCATCTCACGTCCCCTGAAATCTGACAGGAAGCTGAGCCACAGTGTGCCCAGCCCCGTGTCCTTCCTGGAGGCTGTTTAGAAGGGCAGTCCACCTGGTCTCTAGAGGAAGAAGGGCCCAGAGCAGGTGGGCTGCTAGCAAGCAGGAATGTCGTTTCCTGCCCACCATTCTCAACAAAGCTGGCTGTCACCTGCCCACCATCTCCACATGGTGACACAGGGTAGCCTCTGGGATCCCTGGCTATGTGATTGAGAATTCTGGGCAATGGCCAAAATGAATGTGGATCCCAGTTCTCTGCATGGCTTACCTGGCCTCCAAGGGAGATCAACCTCGAGATTACTTCTGGGATCTTCATTAGGGAGGAGGCCAGTGCTGCTGTATAGCAGAAGCCACCCTGTCCCTGGAGAAGGGATCCATCTTGAAGGCCTGATGCAGGAGGCTGCCCTCTGGCTGGGTCTCCAGCTGGGACTTCAGCACGTTTCAGGCTGTCCTGTGTGAAGGCTAGTCCACTTTGCAGCTCCCAGGCCTACCCTTGCTGTGTTCACAGGTCCATTCATGTTGTACACATTCTGGAGAGGCGGGCCTGAGCTCAAGGTGCCCTCAGGTAACTTGTAGCTCCACCTGCACTTTGGAGAAAGCTCCAGGTCTTAGATGGAACCTCCTGGTCCCTGCATTTCCGCCACTCCTTCACCAAATGTCTTAAAAGACTGACAGCACTGGCCTTGGAGGATGGGCGTCTGATGTGAGAAGGGGGCATTGCTTCATGGGCAGCTGGAGCCAGAGGCTCAGCAAACCCCATCCCAGACCCCAGGTTTCAGCCCGGCTGCCATCTTGGACAGCTGTTTCCCCATTTCAAAGCAGAGTACCTTTTTTGCTCCAAGGAGCTTCTGCAAAGATCCCAGAGAAGGTAGGGTGCTCTGAAGAGAAGACAAGTGGGCGAGGATTCTCCTGTGTACTTCACTGGCCTCCACCTTGCTTGGCCTTGGAAGAACGCTGCCAGGGGCCTTGTCTCCCCACACTCTGTGCACTGACAGGAGGAACCCATTCGTGTGCATGCCAACTACGTGAGACCCCCAAGCCTTCAGGGCCCAGACACACTGTGGGCATCCAAGTCCATTCATCCCTGGGGCTGTTCCCAGCCTGGCACCCTGACATCACCCACTTGAAGGTCCTGTGAGACTGGGTGTACTGCATTGTCAGATGTATAAATACTGTGCACTGCTGGATAGGGCAGTGTGTACAACCAGCAAGGATGCTGGCAAGGGCAGAGGTAGGGGTGGTTCCTGCTGTATGCATTTGCTCCGAGTCACAAGAAACTCCTGTTCTAGTCCCAGGAGTCCAAAGCTTGGCATGGACCCCTCAGATGGTAAGCGACACCAAATGAGGAACTCGGCCTACTGTTTGTGAGGGTGGGCAGGAACTTTTAATTGGGCTGCTATAGAATCTTTCAAAGCCTGTGATACAAGGGCCTCAAGCAGGGGCCCTGCTGAAAGCTGCCATGTAGTGGGCAGGGACTGATGGCCTGCAGACAGTGGACCTTGCCCCTGGAAGTTGAGGTCTATGGCTGCCTTTTAGGTGTGGCATCCTGACTCATCGAACTTATGATCCTCCTGCCTCTACCTCCCAAGTGCTGGGATTACTGGCTTGTGTGGCCACACCTGTGGGCTTGCAGAAAAGGGCCAAAGGACATGGTTTGGGAAGGTCCATTCCATTTGCCCTGACGAAAAGGCTCATGGTTCTGCTGGGGTGGGGCCTCTGCAGGGACCTGGAGGTGTCCTGGAACCACCACCCCACCCCACCAAGCCTTTCACGGAGTTGGGTTTTTTTCCCCCTTCTACTTCAGCCCTGTTTCAGGGAGATGTCCCAATAGGAGACACAACCTCCCTTGAGGATAGGCAACCTTCCTACAGACCAGCTGGGAAGGCAGGGAAATAGGTAAAAGGCTGCCATGCAAACGAGCCAAATTTGCCACCTTATCAAGGAAGTGAAAGAGCAGGAGATGCTTGTCACCTTGAGGAGCTGGTGTCAGGGAACGGAGGTCAAAGATCAAGGCTGAGAGCTTTTCCTTCTCCCTGCAAAGGGTAGGTGTGCAGAACTAGGAGGCTGAGTTCCCTGTCAAACCTCTGTCCAGACATTTGTCAGATAATGTGGATATTGGCAGTGCCCATGCTAGCTGAAGACTGCCCACTGAAGGTCACAGGGTAGGCAATAAGGGGATGCCATGCCGTGCTGCCTGGGACTGCCCTGGGTTAGATGCAGGGAAGGCATTTGACTTGGAGTTTCTGGGACTTCATTTATTTTAGTTAGCCATAGAAAATTTAAAACTAGAGGGGAAAAAAGGGGGAAAGCCCACACTGCTGTATCCTCCAGGCTATGCGAAGCTTGGGGTTGCTTGGGGAGCCAGGCCGACTGCAGTGACAGTGCTCCAGCAAGTTTGCAACTCCTGGGTCAGCGGGCTCGCGGTCCTCCCAGGCTTTGACCCTCTCAGCGGAAGCTCTCAGCAGAGCTCCGGCTCAGGGTCTCCCCAGGCCCGGCGAGCGCCCCGCTGCTGCGGCCATGCTCTCCAGGTCCTGCGAGCTGTCCTCCGTGGCGCTGGCCGAGCGCGTGCTGTCCTCGTGCGTGCTGTCTTCGCACAGGGCCGGCTCGGGGCTGGCGGCGCGCTGCTGCTGCTCCTTGAGCTCCGAGTAGGAGCGCGAGAAGGTGTGGAAGATGGAGGTCACTGGGAAGGCCATCAGCAGGATGCCGCTGAGGATGCTGCTCAGCGCCACCACCTGGCCCGGAAGGCTGCGCGGCACCATGTCGCCGTAGCCCACAGTGGTCATGGAGATGACCGCCCACCAGTAGCTGGCCGGCACGCTGGAGAAGTCGCGGCGAGCGCCCAGCTCGCGCTCAGCCAGGTGCACGAGCGGCGCGAAGAGCGCCATGGCCACGCAGAGGAAGAGCAGCAGCAGTCCGAACTCGCGCGCGCAGCGGCGCACTGTGAGGCCCAGCGAGCGCAGCCCCAGCGAGTGGCGGGCCAGGCGCATCACGTAGAGCACGCGCAGCGCGCGCAGCAGCCGCAGCACCAGCCCCGCGCGCTCCAGCATCTTGCTGCCTGTGGGTCCCGCCGCCAGGCCCGCGAGCAGCGACACGTAGAAGGGCAGGATGGCCAGGAGGTCGATGATGGCAAGAGGCGTCCGCAGGAAGGCGCACTTGCTCTCGGCCTGCAGGGAGCGCAGTAGGAACTCGAAGGAGAACCAGGCCACGCAGACCGTCTCCAGCACGAACAGGTTGCGGCACTTTGTGGAGCACTCGCCCTGAGGAGGAGAGGGACACCGGGTTGGGGGGACGGGCAGTGACCTGGGGCAGGAGGAAGTCAGGCGGGGATGTCAGACAGAACTGTTATGGGTAAGTACAGGGGTGCAGGAGAGGATGAAGGGAATTTGCTTGAAAGGGCCCAGTTCCCTTCCCGCCTTTAAAACATACTTAATTTGACATCATTTCTGATTTGAAGGCTTATGAACAGGCTGACTCTGGAAACAGGAAAGCCATTTAAAACCTGGATCCACTGTCTCTTGAATACCTCTAACATAATTAGAGAGATGCCCACAAAAAAGAAAGTTGTGGCATGGAGAACCTAAATCCTACTACCTTCAGACAGCTGGAAAAAGGAGAGGAAATAAAATCTACATTGTACAGAAAGAAAAAGGCAGTAGAGATTGGAGCAGGTATGGCCAAAACAGAACAGATTCAAGAAATGAAAAGTTAGTTTTTGAAAAGATTGAAATTTGGGGCTTGAGAGATGGCTCAGTGGTTAAGAGTGCTGACTGCTCTTGCAGAAGACCGGGGTTCCATTCCCAGCACCCACATGGCGGCTTAAGCCGGGCGTGGTGGCGCATGCCTTTAATCCCAGCACTTGGGAGGCAGAGGCAGGTGGATCTCTGTGAGTTCAAGGCCAGCTTGGTCTACAGAGTGAGTTCCAGGACAGCTGGGACTAAAGGGAGACCCTGTCTCAAAAAGACCCCCCCCAAAAAAGAAAAGATTGAAATGGACTCATTGCTCATTACTAGAACCATAAATGCAGCAGGGGACACTGTTATTGCCATCAAGGAGGAAAAAGACACAGGCCACACCATGAATAATAAGATGCCTACAGGTTGGCTAACTTAGATGCCATGGGCAAATTCAGGAGTGGCCAACTACAGACATGGGCTTGAGAAGAAAGAGCCATCTGAACACATCTAAAGCCAGCAGGGAGACTGAGTCAGCGGTCAGAAGGCTGTTCCCCTGGGGCTGGAGAGATAGCCTAGCGGTTAAGAGCACTGACTGCTCTTGCAGAGGACCTGGGTTTGATCCCCAGCAATCACATGGCGGCTAAGAACCATCTGTAACTCTAATTCCAGGAGAACTCCAGTTCCAGGGGAATCTGAGACCCTCTTCTGACCTCTGAAGCATAACCTACACAAACCTACATGCAGACAGTACATTCATACACAGACAAAAATAAAATAAAAATAAAAGAAGGCTGTCCCTACAGAAAGCGCAGGTTCGGATAGCTTCAGTGTTGAGGTCTACGACGTTGAAAGTGTTAATGCCAAGTCTTCACCAACTATGACAAAACAAGAACAAGAGTGGGGAGAACAGTTCTAAGCTCACTCTGCTGGTGTTGGTACAAAGCCCAGACAGTGTCATCTTAAAAACTACCCAGTTGTACACAAGGCCAGGCATGGTAGTGCATCCCTCTTAATTCCAGCACTTTCAAGGTGGAGGCAGGAGGGTCAGGAGCTCAAGGTCAGCCTCAACTATATACCAAGTTTGATGCCTGCCCAGGCTACATGAGACCCTATCTCAAAAACAAACAAAAATGAAAACAACAGCAACAAAAGCTTAGAGTAGTAACAAATTGAATCCAGCAGCAGATAAGAAGGCTTAGAAGCCATGACAGACAGCCTGCAAGATGGCTCAGCCTGCAAGGTGCTTGCCACCAAGCCGGAGGACCTAACTTGGATTCCCAAGACCTACATGGTGGAAGGAGAACTGACTACTGCAAGTTGTCTTCTGATCTCTACATGACTGCGTGGCACACCCCGATGATGATGGATAGATAGATGATAGATAGATAGATAATAGAAGATAGATAGATAAATGTAATAATTAGAAAAAGTAACCATGATAGAGATTTCTCCTAGGAAAATAAGGTCGACAGCATCTGCTATTGATTAATATAATTCCTCATATCAGCATCATAAAAAATAAGGTCAGTTAGGTCTGCCCTTGTCACCCCTTTCCAAAGAGTTCTAAAGGTTCAAGGCAGGCCAACTAGAAAAAAAATGTTTAAAAAAATATCCAAGTTGGAAAGCCCAAGCCCTGGCTGCTACAGAAAAGAAGTGGATGACAACAGACAGCCCGTGGTGGGTGTGTCAGTTCTGGGATACATTTTGGGGCTTGGAGAGGCATCTATTGACAGCATAGAAGTCGTTCATTTTGCTGGGAATGTGGTGGGGGTTGGGGGAGCTGACCACACACTTTCTCACAAGGCCCTACACCTTACCCCTGCCCCACCACAATTCCACCCAGCCCACAGACCATCTCTGCTCAGAGTATCTGACCCTGTGGTAGAAGAACCAGGTCTGGGGCTGGAGAGATGGCTCAGTGGTTAAGAGCACCGACTGCTCTTGCAGAGGACCCGGGTTTGATTCCCAGCCACCCACATGGGGGCTAAGAACCGTCTTTAACTCCAGTTCCAGGGGAATCTGACACCCTCTTCTGACCTCCGAGGCATTGCATGACACGGGTGCACCAACCTACATGCAGACAGTACATTCATACACATAAAAAATAAATAATTACCCTTAAAAAAATAAGAACCAGGTCTGTCACCAGGTCCTCTCTCACTGTGGGGGAGCCTCCACAATGGCACTTGTGCCCACTCTATGCCTTTTACCTTCTAGGCCTTGGGTTCACTTTCTGCAAGGAGCCTCAAGGTGTCTGTGAACATCTGGAAACAGGAGCCTGTGTTCAAGGTCTGCTGGGCACAGAGTAGTAAGGTGTGCAGTCTTCTGTCACTAGTAAGACCTCCACTCAGAATGAGTCTGGAGTTTCGGTTGTCACCCATTCTAGGCTCGGCTACAATGACCAGCCAACAATGACCATGGTACTCATAGGGGTTTGGGGGAGACTCCTGCAGGGCTGTGTATGCAGAATGGGGATCCAATGGATCAATACTCTGGAAGGTTTGCAAAGAGCCAGCACTCAAACCTCTCTGCTCCATTCTGCACACTCTTAGATGGCCATATGTAGCCCAGGGGAGTGTATGCAGACCCCTGTGCCTCTTCCATTCTCGTATTGATGAACTGGACCCTCGCCTTGACCTCAGATTAACCACCACCCTGTTGTGTGATGAAATGGTAGCTGCGCTCACAGCCCTGCTAATGAGAGGGCTGGACGCTGCACACTTGCCTGAGGGAGCTTCTTTGGCCCCTGCCCCACCGTCTTTATCCACAGAGACTGCTGCTGCCAACGTCCCCACCCCCAGAAATGGGCTGAGGGAGACCAGCCTCAACCTTGTGCAAGGAAACATGCATATTTCCGTAAAGACACTGGGTATTTTCGGAGATATCCTGTCCATCTCTTTGTCTCAATGCCCCCCTCCTTGTGTTTACTGGGTAGCTTGCTCAGGTCACACATGAACTCTGAATTGGACAGTCTGACCTCAAGGACACTACCTTAAAGCCACATGGCAGCCTCTATAGTATGAGAGGGAACGAGCACTGTGTCTCAGGTAGGTTGAGGACCAGGAAATAGGAAGTACAATTTTCCCAGTATGTATCCTGAGTCTGCAGATCAGCATTGCCTGGTACTGGAGGAGGACCCAGATGCTAACACCTGGGGACTGAGCACAGCCAGCTCAACTTTGCTGGCTAGAAACCACCAGGTAGAACCAAGGAAGGTGGTGTTTTCCCATAGTCTGAGGGTCAGAAGGCAGACCCGATTCATCATGATAGGACACATCTGTCCTACTTGGCCGAAATCAGGTCAGAAATACGTCTATACTCAGCCTCAACTATCCCTGGAGAATTCCTTCTCATCATGTAATTTTATTTGGCTTTTGCTTGTACCTTTCCTCATTCAGGTTCTGATAACTTGAAAGATGCCTGTGTGCAGTGTAAGGTTGGAGGGCTGGCTGGGGTCCCCACTACATACAGAAGCTCCATACCCTTAACTCTGAACTGTTGTTTCCCAGCTGCTCAGGGATTCTTTGGGCCTCATCCAGGGCCTGAACTTGGGCTGCTAGTCAGTAGCTAGCAGGTCCTGTAACAGCTTTTACCTTTCCACTCTGAGTGGGTGGGGGCTCGAGGATCATTAAGTGTCTTTAGGAAGTCCTTGAGAGTCAGGCCAACGCTCATGAGGGGAATAACCCCAGTTTAAGGTCAACATGGCTTCTAGACCTAGTAGTGGAAAGAACTCCAATTCTTTTTTTTTTAATTTTTTATTATTTTTTATGTGTATGTGTGTACTGTCTGCATGTAGGTTGGTGCACCTGTGTTGTGCAATGCCGTGGAGGTCAGAAGAGGGCGTCAGATTCCCCTGGAACTGGAGTTAAAGACAGTTTTTAGCTGCCATGTGGCTGCTGGGAATCGAACCCAGGTCCTTTGCAAGAGCAGTCGGTGCTCTTAACCGCTGAGCCATCTCTCCGGCCCCCAATTCTCTTTCATAACCACCGCACATCCCTGTGGTGTTTGTATGAAATGAAGAACGAATTTGTTCATGTCTGCAAGAACATGCTGGAAGATCAACTCCCAGGAATCCCATCCTCTGCACAGCCAAGGAGTCCCTGGAATAGCAAACATGCCCGGCACCCAGGTGGGTGACTCATGGGTAGCTGCACTCCAGGGCTTGCCACAGCACTGTTCACTCCATGTCGCAAATGTAATAAGAAAGGAGCCTCTAGACTCTAGATTTCTCTTTCTCTGACCAGTGGTGGCCACTAGGCCAGTCTTGACCTCTACCCTGCCTCTGGCACTCTCTTGTCCTCGGCGGATGCTAGCTATCTCCTTTCCTAGCAGAGGCTGTGTGATGACAGGACCAAGGCCATGGAGTTTCTCACTGAACGTGAATCTGTAAATGAAATCACAGCTGTGTGCACTCAGGTGGGCGGGGCCGGCTATGACTCCATTCTCAGGACCTGTTCAGCTCCACACCCTGTCTGGGGGATACCCATAGCAGTGAGTCCAGCCACTTGTTTACTGAGTCCACGAGATGACCTCTTTCCAGGGGCACAGCTGGCTGGGAGGACCATGGGCTGGGCTTGTGCTCGGGAGCTGGACTCTGGCTAATACTGACAGAGAGTCTGGGGATGTGGGTAAATGAAAGGGGCAAGGGGAGATGGGTAGGCAGAAGCACAGGCAGGCCAGTAGGCAGGACAGTTTGAGTGGAAACACCCTGGCCATACAGGCTCCTGATAAGCTGCAGGAAGAAGGCTCAAAACCACCAAGACATCCAGTGGGAACTGGATGCCTGGGAAGCAGCTGAGGTCGATAGCCAGGGAGGGAAACGAAGGTGTGTGGGGGGATCACAATCCAGCTCCAGGATCAAGGTCCCGCATGAAGCCGAAGAACTTTCTGGACCTATGGTGGGGAACACAGTGGGATGCAGGGTGCTACAGGCAATGGCGGAAGGTCCCAGTGTCTAGATGGGCGGGTCTGTTCTTGAGCCTTGGAGCACAAATGGGGCAGTGGCTCCTGAGTGGGTGGTCCTGGGTAACCGGGAGTGGGGACCTGGAGGGTAAGGACGAAGGGGGTCCCTGGGGAGCAGGAAGAGGTCCTGCGGTACTCAGAGGGGAGACTGGGGAAACCGGAGGAAGTCTTGGAGTTCCAAGAAGGGGGTCCTGGGGGACCAGGAGGGGGATTCTGGGCATCTGGAAGAGGTCCTGGGGGACTCGGAGGATTTTTCTTATCCACTGAAGAGGGGCAAGAAATTATCTTGGTCAGCACCAGAGGCCTGGGACAAGAAGGGAGGAAGAGGTGGGACTCGATGGCTATCTGGATCTGGCTGCCTAGGAGAGAAGCAAGTGTAGCTACTCAGCCCTGCCCTTCACACCTTATCCTGACTCAGCCACTCAGCAGGAGGGGCAAGGGTTCCCACAGTCACAGCCTAATGCTCTGGAAGTATGGGCATTGTCACTAGTCCCTCAAGGCTCCTCCTGGGAGTCTCAGGAGGCTAATTGTTGGTTACTACGGTTACTATCTGGATCCAGATAGCATTGTCTGTGCACTAGTTTGTCTCCTTTCCTCTACCTGACTTACCTGCTTGGACTGTAAGCACCAATTGTACTTATATGCTTGGTGCTGTGAGCAAACTTCCTCTCCAAGAAAAGGCACTGTGTGTCCTTCCCAGGTGACAGACAGCTTCTGGGGTTACTTAGGGCCCAGGAAACCAAGGTCGGCTGCCTCCCAGGGAAGCAGCTCAGTTAACCATGGGAAGTCTGAGAGATCGTGAAGGTCCGGAAGAATACGGGAAACAGATGGCTAATCAGGCCCATTTCCTCTGTGAGTAAGAAACACTAAGCCGAGTTTGGATTTGGTGCATTTCGTTAAGCCTCATACATATGGCATAATCCATAATTATCCAAACCAAAACAACAAATATGAACCAAACCTGCTAGAAATATCCTGTGTCCATGGATTAGACATTCTCTAGGGTTGATAGAAGTAGGCTACAGGTTTACAAGGCAGACATATTTTCACATTTATTAGAAATTGCTGAATTGCTTCCTTAATCAATCCATTTCTCATTGTACACAAGTCAGCTGGGTCCTAGGCTGTGGTTTTGGAGCCTAGGCTGGTCTAGGCAAGGTCTAGAATGCTGAGTGAAATACATACATAAACTTTGCACAAATGTATTTCGAAAGCTGTCAAAGAGCATGCCCACTTTGACCTGGAAATTCCATTTGGAGAGTAGAGTCTTAGCCTCAGAAATAGGCTCAAAGACTTCTGCACAAGAACATCCTGCTTTCCAGAGCGCAGTTCTGTGAGCTTCAACATGCATGGTGGCACCTTTCATGAGAAGAAGATTCATAATGGTCCCATTAATACTGAGATTTCTCAGGCCCAATGGGCCCTCCCAGACCTGCTGAGCTTACTGCACCAGAGTGGCACACGGGTGTTATCCAGACTGGATAGCACCTGGGTTACTGCTCAGGGAGATCAGAGGTTTATTTGCAATACTGTATCAATAGTTCTTTCTTTTTCACTACTGACTGTGTGCCAGAGTATGTCCACTGCCCATTGGTGGATGCACATTTGTGTTCATTTTGGGCCATTACAAATAAAGCTGGCACTAGCATCAATGAACCAGTCTCTGTGGATGCTCACTTTGCTTTCGGGTAAATTCCACTTATCAGTGTATCGTTCCCAAGAGCAGTGCCACCTGCCTTCCGGCATGCAGGGCCTAGGGGTCCAGCTGCACTGCCGCATCTGCACATGCCCCTGCCAGCTGGCCTCCTTTGCCAAAATACAGCCCACCTACATGTGTGTTCCCTCTCTCCCTCGCTTCCTCCCTACCCCTCTCCCTCTCTCTTACAAAGTGTGATCTTGCATGGTCATTTCATTTATCTCTAGTAGCTAATAAGTTGAGCAACTTCCCATGTATTTGTCATTTGCCTGTCTTCTCTTGTGAAGTATCTGCTCAAATCTTTTGTCCCTTTTTAACTGGGTTTTCTTTAGCTGAGTTTATACAGCTCATTATATAGTCTAATTGCAGTCAGATTTGTGATTTGCAAATATTTTCTCCCAGTCTGAGCAGTGCTTTTTCATTTCCTTAACAGTCTTTCACAGGCCAAAGTGTTTAACTTTGATGAAGTGCAATTTACTTATGTTTCTTGTATAGATATGTCTTTGATCCCATCTGAAGGCTCTAATCTATACAAGCAAAGGACATCTCCTAGGATTTCCAGTAGAAGTTTTATAAGCAGAAGGTGTGGGGTTTGTGTTTGTTTGTTTGTTTGTTGTTTGTTTGTTGAGAGAGGGTCTTTTCTACACACCCCAGGCTGGCTCTCAATATTCCTGCCTCTGGCTTCCAAGTGCTGGGATTGTAGTGTGCACAGCCATGTACAGTGGTGGTGTGTTTTGAATTCCAGTTGCACCCTTGTTTAAAAGACGTTCTTTATTCATTCATTGCCTCTACATTTTGTTAAAATTCATCTGCATATGTCTGCTCTGGGTGTTGAGTACAGGTCTGACCTCTCACAGTGCTACTAAGTCTGGCTTTGCGGTTAAGAGGTATGAATCCTCTAGCTTCAAAATGGCTCCTCTATCTTTTCATAAATATGCTAGAATCACCATGATATTTACAAAAATCAGGATTTGGAATGAGCTTTCACTGACCCTAGCAATGAGCTCTGGGAGGGGCTTCACAGCACCAGGCCTCCCAATTCACAGGCAGCTGTTGATGATGATGGTTTAAGACAGGATCTCATGTAGTCTATGTTGGGCTGGAACTTCTGTCTCTACTCCCAAGCGTTGGAATGATAGCGATGTACCAACAACCTGTCTATTCTGTAACTTTTGGCACACAGAAAATACACTCATCATCAGCCTTCAGACTCACTGACAGGTCTGTCGAGTCTCAGAAATACTACACATAGACTAATTCAAATTCCAACTGTTCATTGCTAGCATAGCTATACAATTGTTTTTTATGTGTTTGAGTGTTTTGCCTGCATGTATGTGAGTATACTCAAATCATGTAAAACCCAAGGAAGCCAGAAGGTGGTATCAGATTCCCCGAAGCTGAAGTTAAAGATGGCACATTCCTGTAATCCTTGTAGGTACTGAGAATCAAATCTGGGTCTTCGTGAAGACCAGAGCACTCTTAACCACTGAGCCATCTCTCCAGCCCCTACAATTAGTTTTTTACCCATTAGAGTTCTGTGATCCCCCTTACTTTTTTTTTTTTTTTTGGTCTTTTTGAGACAGGGTCTCCCTTTAGTCACAGCTGGCCTGGAGCTTGCTGTGTAGACCAGGCTGGCCTTGAACTCACAGAGATCTGCCTGCCTCTGCCTCCCAAGTGCTGGGATTAACTTACTTTTTAGATAAGCTTTTTTTGTGGATTTCTCGGGTTTCCAGTTATATGCTTTCCATTTTCCTGCTTCACTGCCTGGATGAGAACATCCAGTACAGCATGGCCTGGGAGGGTGAGAGTGGACACCCAGGGCAAACATTCCAATCTTTCACAGCTTCCAAGGCTGAAGTTTTTCACTGAAGGGCTGGATGTTACCCAGGGGATTGAACTGGCTGAGCTAGGCAGTGGTCTATACTTTTTTTCCTCGTAAGATGTATATTTTCATTTGAAGTTTTTTTTTTTTTTTTTTTTTTGCCTTTTGGAGACAGGGTCTCCCTGTAGCCCCAGCTGGCCTGGAACTCACTCTGTAGACCAGGCTGGCCTTGAACTCACAGAGATCCACCTGACTCTGCCTCCCGAGTGCTAGGATTAAAGGCGTGCACCACCACACCAGGCTTCACTTGAAGTTTTATGGCTTTATTCTAAAACTGCTTGGCTTCCTATGAATGCTGGTACATCATTTCCAAATGTGCTAGCACACCAGATAACAGGTGTTCTGTTTCTTCTTTCTTCTTCCTCCTCACCCTCACTGTGTACTGGGGATTGGAGCCTTGTACTAGGCACTGATCTACATACCTAGTCCATTACTTTTGAGATTGGTCTCACTATGTTATTTAGGCTTGTCTTGAGCTTTCCCACATGCTGTAGCCTCCTGAGTATTGGGATTACAGGAATGTGCCATTCAACTGGCTTTATTTTTCCTGGAGACAGCACCTGTATGGACCTCTAGCCTTTCCCTCCAGCTTCAGATTTCTGTTTCTTACTCATGATTTCTTTCCCACTGGCTTGCTCCATCATTTGTTGGAGCAATCTTATCACCCAGCAGCTTACAAGAACAGCCGTGTGAGTGAATTTCTTTTAGACTTTGCATATTTGGAAATGTCTTTCTTCTGTCTTGACACTTGGGTTTCTCATTGCACGTGATGTAGAATTCTGAGTGGAAAAGAATTCTCACTCGGAATGCTGACGATGGTATCCACTAGGTCCAAACTTTCTTTTTTGTTGTTATTACTGCTATTGAAGTTTGCCACTCATATTAATAAGCAGAGATCAAGTGTACAGCCCACATATCCTACATCTGAGCAACTGTGTGACACTAGGGAACACAGTCAATGTCCCCACCCAAGTTACCACTATCCTGGTGGCCAAGGGAAAACCAGGCTCAATCAGATACCATGGACCTGAACAGGCTACTCTGGAAAACTAAATGTTCCAGAAAGCATGGTCTGCAGACTTGGGGCCCATGTTGGCATTGGTCTTGTTCATTTTCTAAAAAGGACAGGACCAGCTTTCTTGGTGGTGAGACTGCGGTCAGCAGTGGAGTGTACCACTGAGCTACATTAACGTGCTTTTCCACCCAGGCTCACTCACATCCCCACTTTCATTTTGTGTCATTAAAAATTCAGTGGCAGCCGGGTGTGGTGGCGCACGACTTTAATCCTAGCACTCGGGAGGCAGAGGCAGGGGGATCTCTGTGAGTTCAAGGCCAGCCTGGTCTACAGAGTGAGTTCCAGGCCAGCTGGGGCTACGGGGAGACCCTGTCTGGAAAAGGAAAAAAAAAATTCAGTGGCATTAGCTAGCCAAGGAGCCCGGGACTACTAACTTTGTATTCTACTCTCTGTAGATTAAATCAAAGGCAAGAGAAGAAGGAGACAGGAAGACACATGGCAGGCCAGGTGCTTCTTAGGACCTGTCTTTCTTGATGGGTGTCTGAGAGTCTACTTGGTGGGTAAATTCTTCCGTGTTCCTCTGACTACAGCCTGAGTGTTGTCCTGACTTACTCCCGCCTTTTCATCAGTCCAGCTATCTCCCTTAGGCAGCTTGGTAGAATAGTCTGCAGGATCCACCCTCGTGCAGTCACACCCTTAGCTCCCAGTTGTTCACAGGCAGACAGCAGGAAGGCTGACACACAGCAGAGCACTGTGTTGATTTTATCTTCCATCCTGTACTAACCTGAACGAAATGTTTGTTAGGGCTGGAGAGATAGCCTAGCGGTTAAGAGCACCGACTGCTCTTGCAGAGGACCCGGGTTCGATCCCCAGCACCCACATGGCGGCTGAAAACCGTCTGTAACTCCAATTCCAGGAGAACTCCAGTTCCAGGGGAATCCGAGACCCTCTTCTGAACCTCCGCGGCATTGGGTGCACAAACCTACATGCAGACAGTACATTCATACACAATCAAAAATAAAAAAATAAAAAAACAAAACAAAAAAACCCCAAAATGTTTGTTAACTCATTTCACTAACTCCAGATTTGACTTTGAGCTCATTTGAGATTTATTCTTCTTAATTATCTCTGGAAAAGAGCTCTTGTAGTCAGATTTGGTGATGCAAACAGAAAAGTAGCAGATAAATAAAAAATCTACTCAGGAGAAGCAATTGTTTCAAAACAGCACTGCAGTCATTTAAGCAGAAATAATGAATTGCTCATTTCAAATAGTCTGTGCTGAAGCAGGCTTCTCAATCCACTTCCTTGCCAACACTTTGTTAACTAGTTTGTGCTGTGCTACATAAACAAATCCTTCAAGGGCCCTGACCTCAAATGTTGCCAGTTTCTGCTGAGAGGGATATTCAGGGTAGCAAGAACAGGAGGTCGGGACCTGCCCAAATGGCATACCTGCTTACATGCCTCCTGCAGCTGAGGGCTCTGCTGAGCCCCTGTGAGATCAAGCATGCCCTCATCTAGTTTTAAGTAGCACACCGAGGTGCTAGCTAAAAGTACAGATGGAATCAGAAGGATGCTGAGAGGATCTAGAGACAGCATCCTGCTCAGGGCAGGAGGGTCCCAGATCACGGATTAGATTTCCATTTGGTTCAACAATAGCACAAAATGCACAGCAGCTATTCTTCACTGAGCTGTTAATTTCAGCTGTTTCCTGAGGGCTGTATCCCACAGCTGTGGCTCTATTTGAAGACTGTAATGGGCTTGATGCTCTGTGCCTGGTACAGTCCAACCAGCTTTTTGTGGCAGATGGGTTGCATCCAACTACCATTACTAGAAACTATAAGACACACACACACACACACACACACACACACACACACATGCTGTTGCTCTCAAATATTTACCTATGGTAAGCAATGTGCCAGGGGACATCCCAACCACGCAAAGCCTATATAATTTAGGCAGAGTTCCCAGAAGTGAATTTCCTGTTTTTGATTGAATCCAGTGCTTCCACACATACTAGGCCAACACTCTGTCACTGAAGTAGATCCCAAGCCCCAGAAGTGGTCTTCCTGCTTGGAGACTCACTCTTTTTAACTCTGGGTGGGCCTGCCCATGAGATGCCTCCACCTTCACATTCTTTCAGCTGTTTGTGAAAGGCCCATTCCTAAACACTTCACACACTAGTTTGGACAAGTATTTGAGTTTCTGCCAACAGGAAAGAAGGACAATATTTCATCATTTGATGTGCAATTCTTTCACCAAAGACACTGTCACCTGCGTTTCCTGGCCATTGCAAACCCTCACTGCTGGCTCACAGGCATATCCTCCTTGCTACGGTGTTATTCTTATTAATGTATTTGGAAATTCTTATTAATGTATTTGAAACTACATAAAGGACATTAGCTTTTTGTCATATAAGTTAGGTTGTAATTTTAGTCTTAGATTATATTCTTTTGAAACATAAGAGAAAGTTTTCATTAATTTAAAATTTTTATCTTGAAGCCAGGTATATATAAAGGTGTGGCACACACCTTTAATCCCAGTACTCGGGAGGCAGAAGCAGGCGATCTCTGTGAGTTCCAAGCCAGCTGGAAATACAGGGAGACCCTGTTTTAAAAAGACCCAAAATATCTTTATTTTTTTTTTATTTTTTTTTTTATTATTTATTTATTTTTGTATGTGTATGAATGTACTGTCTGCATGCAGGTCTGTGCACCCGTGTCGTGCAATGCCGCGGAGGTCAGAAGAGGGTCTCGGATTCCCCTGGAACTGGAGTTCTCCTGGAATTGGAGTTACAGACGGTTCTTAGCCGCCATGTGGGTGCTGGGGATCGAACCCGGGTCCTCTGCAAGAGCGTCGGTGCTCTTAACCGCTAGGCTATCTCTCCAGCCCCCCAAAATATCTTTTTATCTTGATACTCCTCTTTCCCCTTATAGTTTCTGGTTTTCTTATTAAAGCTTGAAAGAGTTCCACATTCATGAGGGCAAGCCTATTCACCTAAATTTCCTTTTACTAATTATATAGGTTTAGTTTTTTCACAGTCTGATACAAATATGGAATTTATTTAAATCTCTATCAAGCACTGCCTATTGAGATAACCACTCCTGGCTGTGGGAAGGCCTCATCTCATGTACTAAGTTGCCATACAGACTTGGTCTATTTCTGTATTTGTTTTTGCTCTTGCCAGGGTGAGCATGCTGTTGTTACTAAGTATATAGTTGTTTAATTTTTACTTAGTGCACTTTCCAATATGTGTCTTACTAAAAACATATTTAATTTTGCTTATGGTACTTCCGATATTTGTTGTTACTAAGTATATATTTGTGGAATTTTATGCATATTATGTTTCCATATCTGGTAAAGTATAAAATACTAGAATTACATCCTCAGAAATCCCTGTATTCCTTCCATGTCCATGCTGGCTCCAGGAATACATGACCCCCAGAAGAGCTTCGGAAAAGACCCCCTGTGCTGGAGCCGGGAGTGCTCCTGTGAGATGAGCATGGACTGTGCCAGGGTCCCTAGGAGCCAGGGATGCCATATGGGCAGAGCTGACTTGTGCTGGATACCAGGCACAGCCAACAGTATGGATGTGACTGTGATTCACATCCTCATGCAAAGACAACCAGGGCTCCTGTGCACTGATTTCCTTATTCGTTTCAACTTCCAGCTAGTCTAACAGGCATTTCTCCAGTTTTTAACGATCATTCTGGAGGTTCCAAGAATACCCACTGGGTTTGCAACTGATAGCATTGTGAGTACATGTTAATCTAGGGAGAAACTTCTATGTGAGCACACAGGATGCTGCCCTGAATCACTCTGTGCCTCACTCAACTCACGCTGGCTTTTCTTTGTAAACATTGAACCTTTCTTGCTAAGGATATTCCTAGGCACTTTCTGTGTTTATTCTAATATTGACCAGAGTAGTTTTCTCATTAATTTTTTTTCTACTTTGGTGTGCAGAGAAGTGACTTTTCGTGTGTTTATTTTATATCCAGCCACCCTGACAAATTCACTTGTTTTGAATATACTTCTAGCTACTTATTTAGGATTTTCTGTAAAATACATAAAAAGGTGGCCACCATGTGTAAGAGGCGGTCCCTAAATTGTGCACTGTCAACAGGTGAGTTTCTGGCATACAGTCACAGCTCCAAGAAGCAGTCCAGTCGAACTTGCACTTCCTGTTCAGGATGCATCCTAAGAACAGAACAACCTACCCCAAACTGTCTTGACTTGAGCAGTGGCTCTGCCTTTGTAAGGTCAATGGTTAAACTGGGTCATGTGCATGCAAGTCAAGATAGCACTTATACTTATTCAGCCATTCATATCTTACCATGTTGAAATGAGGAACTTATGACAGCTACCTAGAACTAATGAGAAACAAAAGCTAAATTTTAAGCTACATCTGTGAGGCTTAATGAAGTGGTTTCTAGTTTTCCTTTTTCTGTCTGCTGACCAGCAGCTTACAGACAGAATACCCACCTCAGGCCCAAGTGGGAGGCAGGACACTCACCACTTCCTTCCCAGACTATCTTTTCAAATTGCCAAGTGCAGATTCCACACCTGAGGGCCAGACTCACTGTAGATTCAAGACAAGCAAGACAGAATGCCTTGTGCAGGTTTATAAATGTGAGAACACCAGCAGACAAGGCCAG
The DNA here is from genome assembly GCA_009823505.1 of Rhizomys pruinosus. Taxonomy (NCBI): domain Eukaryota; kingdom Metazoa; phylum Chordata; class Mammalia; order Rodentia; family Spalacidae; genus Rhizomys; species Rhizomys pruinosus. The sequence continues at coordinate 2,122,213 of VZQC01005691.1, forward strand.
GTTTGCTCTCACCTTGTTTAAAAAGGCACAGGCAAAGTACTTTCTTGGATGTTCACTGAATTCAGATGCCTGAGAGTATTAAAAGGTGAGTATAATACTTAAGAGTATTAAGACCGGCAGGGGGACGATATAACTCACTGAGCGGGGCTGGAGGGATGGCCTAATGGTTAAGAGCGGCGACCGCTCTTGCAGAGGATCCGGGTTCGATCCCCAGCACCCACATGGCAGCTGAGAACTGTCTATAACTCCAATTCCAGGAGAACTCCAGTTCCAGGGGAATCCGACACCCTCTTCTGACCTCTGCGGCATTGCACCACATGGGTGCACAGACCTACATGCAGACAGTACATTCATACACATACAAAAATAAATAAAATTAAAAAAATAACGCACTGAGCTTCAGGCTGAATGAAGTAGGGGCTTGAGTGACAGAAGAAGCTCAGATGAAATGGGGATGGTGTGCCCCAGTAAACAGGAGCCTGAGCAGAGGTGCCAAAGGCCCACAGTTATGTATTTTCCATGGGAACCATAGACCCACACACAATAAATGGGAAGACACTTGCAATATGCACATAGAATAAAAAACATGCAACCACCCAAAAGAATAGTCAGTGAAGGAGAAATGGCAACTCTCAGAGGAGTAACTAGTAGATAAATATGTACAAACATGTCTCTCTCCTAGTGATCAATGACACAGCTATGAGATGGTATTTTAGATAGACACATCGAATTTTAGAAGGATCCCTGCATTGGTTTGGCCTAGCAGCCTGGATGAACATATGGATGAGTGGACCCAGGATCACTGGCCTGGCCTCTGAGGGGCCATGTGTGGAGCCACCACAGGGCCTGGTCACAAGCAGCAGCATAATACATGATAAATTCATTAATATCAACTGTGCACAAGAATGATTACTCCAGGATCAGTTCTAACAGCAAGGGCTAGAGAACAGCCACAAAGTCATGTTCAACATGGCATCCAGCACTGTGCAGATGCAGGGGTGTTCAGAGAGGGCTGGAGCTGCTATGCTGGGAGACAAACCGGCTGCTGGGCTGTGGGTGGGCTACCATCCTGCAGTAAGGAGAAGCATCAGGAGGAAGGCAGGGAGCAGCCTGCTAGCCCAGTCACTCTTCTCAGTTAAGTCTGTTCTAGGAATGGCTCTGCATTCCCAACTGTCCCTAAAGACAAGTGTTTATTTACAATTAGAAGAATGCTTCTGAGAGTTTGTGTTCTTGAGGCTGTAGGGAAGAGGCCTGGAGACTCCTGGGTAATGGACAGAGACAGGGTTGGTAGCAGGATCTGAGGTTTTACTGCTTCCTCCAAGCTCTGCATAACCTGGGCTGATAACATATGCTTCCATGGAGGTGACAGTCTTATTTTTCAGGATATTCAAGTCTATGTTCAAGTCTGGAAACTCAGACTCCCAGTGAGGAAAGGTGTGCTTTTCAGAGTAGACTTCTATGGAAGGACAAGCTTCCCCCAGCAGATGGAGCCCAGAGGATGCAGGTTTCTAGGGTCCTTGGTGTAGGGTTCTACTCCAAACCCATAGAGCTTTCCATGGTCTTCACAAGGGAAGGGTTTTGGTAAAGTAGAACAAGCTGGCCATGTGGCCATGGCTAACTTGGTGAATTTTGACAGCCAACATCCTCTTGTAAAAAAAAAAAAATCCCTTCAGATATACTTCAGCACTTAAAGCTTAGGTGGAGCCAAAAATCATCTCAGTTTCAACTTTTCAAGTCTGTTCTCCCAACTGGGTGGTGTCTGATGAATTTATGCTTGAGTGAATTCCGTTCCCTTAAAAATGCAGCTTATCTGTCAAAATGATTCGGTCTTATTTAAGGAAATTCTGGGAGGCAAAGGAATCACACGCACTCAGAGAACTCCTCCATTTCCTCAGTTCCAGCAAGCTCTGTGCAACATCAGAGCGGTGCTCTCGGCTCCTGGAGAGGACAGTGAGGACAGCGTCACCCACTGGAGATGGCCACGGCTGTCAAGAACTGGGCATTTTGGCAGCACTGCTGGTCTCCATGCGATGACCATATCGTCTGCAGAGGCGGAGGGGGTATCCCAGGAGGGGGTATCCCAGGAGGGGGTATCCCGGGAGGGGGTATCCCAGGGTGCTGCTCTCTCCCAGCTTTGTTGTGTCTACAAACAAACACTTCCTGTACGTTATTGGAGGCTTCTGGAGCCAGATGGGGGGAAGCTGACCATCTCGTAGGGCTGGGGCCTCCCTGCGTCACACAAAGTCCCTTCACGGTGGCCACCGTGTCCCTGGAGGTATATTTGAATTCTTGTGGGCAAAAGGACAAGGTGAGCCTCTTAATTATCATGAATCATTGAATTTTATCTCTTTGAAGAACCTGCATTTGACTGACAAGGAAACAGATGCCCTAGAGGAGAATGTTTAAAGGTCCTGTAGAAGTCAGAATGGGCACTTGGTCTGAGGATTTAAAAAGTATCCAGTTTTGCCTCTTAGGACAACAGAAGAGAGGCCAAAGACCTTGGGGAGATTATGGAGGAAAGAGTCTTATCTTGCAGCTTCTATTCTAAGCATTTAGTCATATCTTTGAAAAAAAATTTTTTAGACTAAGGCGAAAATCCAAAACATAAATTTCCTAGGTTTTCTCTGCCAAATTTGTGTAGGAAATACAGAAAAACAAATGCCCCGAGCCTTCTCTTCAGCTTAAGTCCAGCAAATTAAGTAGGTCCAGCTGTCCCCATGCCTGTAGGAGTCCTCACAGGGCATTCCATGAAAACTAACAGTAATGCAGGGTGTGGGCCTCCCACACCAACTCTGGCAGTGGGGTGGGCTACAAACAGAGGGTGGCACCCTGCTACAGGGCAAAGCACGACGTCTAACCCCTGCCATACACCATGCTCACCTCGCTCACCTCACAGTCTCAGCAACCAAAAAACCTCATTTTGCAGAAGAGAAAGGCAAACGCACCTGACCCAGGTCTCTGACTGCAGCTCAAGGCGCTGCAGGCTGCACTCTGCTGACTCACCATGTAACTGCACTGCTGATTTGCTGGTATTTGGATATGCAAACAGGCAGACAAACCAACCAAACCTATTACTGTTACACAGGGGACCTGGAGCATAGACAGGACTGCAATGGCCACACGGTGGTCCTGTGGTGTCCTGGGCTCAGGCCAAGCAAAGCCTTTACCCTTTAGCTCCCAGGCTCTGTAGCTCCTAATGTAAGAGCTGGTGACATTCCCTAGTGCAGGAGCCCAGCTGAGGTGCTGGGCAATGATGGTAAAGGTGACTGACCAGATTATACCTCTCTCTCCTCTCAACAACAAGAAACAAAGTTTTCTTTTCCTGGATTCATAGCCACTTGCTATGCCAACTCCACTTGGTCCTGATGCAGCGGTGTCCTGCAGACGTCTTGCACCCAACACAAGAAGTGCAGCTCTATGGGGAGCATTCAGAGCCATCTGCTTCTCTCTTTTTAGTGTGGCCATAGAGCCCCTCTTGGGGAGATACTGGAGACTATGTCACTGGCCTGTACTGTCCACCTTGGGTGCTGGAATGAGGGAAGGAGATGTGAGGTTGTGGAGACTCTGGAGTCCGGCTCTGGGCTGTGAAGGGAAGTGCAGAGCTACAAGCTCCCCCAGAGTTCCCCTGCGTCTGCTTAACCAAGGGCTCGCCTCAGCTCTGCCCCGAGGTTCTGAGACAAGCTTTGTCTAGCTTCAGACTTCATGTCCCAGGAAACCACTCAGAGGTCTCCCGGAGCTCACCCAGAGGCAAGCGACAACACATGCAGAGTACATTTGTGCCGGTGCTGGAAGTGCCGTTTGTCATCCTGCAAGGCCGTCGCATCGTGTGCCAGTGCACAGAACTTCCAGCCACGCTGATGCTGTTGTGGGCATGGGCAATGTCCAGAGCTCATGAGATGGGGAACTCTGTCTGCACTGGATGGGCTCTGGGGTAGCTGGTCAGACGTGATCCCAGGTGTGCCTGTGAGGGGATCTGGATGAGAGCGAACACAGCAGATTTCCCTTCCCTGTGAGTGGCCTCCTTTCTGGGTATTATATTAGAGACTCCTCCTCCCTGCCTGTGGGACCAGGACCTTGCCCTCTCCTGCTCTTATGCTGTGTATCTTCTCCTGGGTCTTCGGTAGACACTATAGATCTAGGGCAATTCGGCTGGCTGCTGTATACAGAGTCCTTACAGGGACCCCCTGTACATATTCTTCGGTGTTTGTCTCTGGAGAACCCTGACTAAGCAGCCCAGAGACCATCAAGCTAACTCTGTCAGAAGGTGGCAGAGTTGTTTGCGGTGTGTCCTGTGCAGCAGAAACCTTGCCACTAGCTTTCCAAGCTGCTGCAGAAATATCCTGAGTGAATTCAAAGCTGAAGTCCCAGGCATGAAATCCATAGCTCATTACGCTAGCCTTAATTTAATCATGTGAGCAAAAGGAAACATCGACTAGCACAGCCACACAGCCCAATTTTGAAAAACACCCTGCACCCAACCAGCTTTCAACAGCTACAGGCTGTTCTCCTGCAGGCTGGCAAGCACAGCCCGTCCTTGCCACGCGCCAGGGCCCAGGCAGGCGTTTAGCTCCGTTTCCAGGCAACACAGCGGCCGCCACCGCACAGAAAGAGACTTGCTGTTATCTGTTGGCATAAAATTTCGTGTGAACCCTGTCCTCACACATTCAGAATCACTCAAAACAGACATGGCCACACAGCTGCCCGGCCCAGAGGCTGACTCTGGGCACTTCCTGCCAACGAGAGCACCTCAACCCCAAGAGAAGGGTACCCTTCCATGGGCAGGTCTCAGACTGTCAGAACCAGCAGGTCCAGGTGACTCCATAGTAAGCAGGGCCAGTAGTGGAATAGGCCTGTGTTGGTTATGGCATGTCTGTCCTGGTCACTAAGAGCTCTGACTTTTTTTTTAATTTGCTTTTTATTTTTTAATATATTTTTTATTGTTATTAAACTTTTTCATACATCATACATCATTTCTCAATCATCCAATTTAAACTCATTTCCCTTTCCATGCCCCCAACCCCAAAATTTGCTTTGTCTTTTTGAGACAGGGTCTCCCTTTAGTCCCAGCTGGCCTTGAGCTCGCTATGTATGTAGACCAGGCTCGCCTTGAACTCACAGGGACCTGCCTGCCTCTGCCTCCTGAGTGCTGGGATCAAAGGCATGCACCACCACGCCTGGGCCTAAGACAGTTCTTAGCTGCCATGTGAGTGCTGGGAATCGAACCTGGGTCCTCTGCAAGAGCAGTCAGTGCTCTTCACTGCTGAGCTATCTCTCCAGCCGCAAGGCTCTGACTTTTACATAGCTATTTTCCTTCCATTGAAATGCTCCCTCTCGGAGTAGGAAGGGAGGCTTATAAGATTCTGGAAGTAAATGAAACTTACAAGGCTCAGGAAAGTACTGAAATTTACAAGATTCATCAAGCCCTTCCCCAAGGTTATATAAGCATTAAGGATGGCAGGGGCTGGGGAGCAGACTCTGGTTGGCCAGGTTGCCTATAAGTTAGGCAAAGAGCTTTAAGGTTGCAGCTTAGTGAGTTCTCGCCCATTCCGGGGTGGGACTATCAGTGGTGCAGTTGCCTAAGTCACTCATGCTCCAGGCAGTAACCGTAATAAACTCACTGGTTCACTGACCTAGACTTAGGTAGAGTCATTCGTTTGGTCTGTTATTGGTGGTGATCTAAACAGATGTTTGTGTATATCTCCCCAGGTCAAGTCAAATAATACCAGAACACGCACATTGGCACTGGATGGCAGCATGTAGAAAATAGAGAAGCTATCTCTTCCACCCCAACCAAGAGAAGAAGGCTGCAGACTCATCCAAGGCTATGATGATATCAGCATGTGCTGGAGGCTCCTGTCCCGTGTGGCCTTCCGCATTGTGGCAAAGGCAAGTAGCAGGAGCTTGGAGAGACCTCTCAGGACCAGGCCAATCTCCATCTGTTAAGACCCACTCCAGGCTCTGGCCTCTGAGTCCTTCCAACCCCTCCAGCACGTGGTGCTGAGACACTGATGACTCAGCCTTGGGCCACAGTTAGAGCCTGGGAAATCTACACTTCATGACGAGGCCTCCATCTGGTGACATGGAGAAGGGGTGTGTGCCAGTGTGTTTTCCAGAATGTACTTTAAAAATATTTTATTTATTATTTTTATTTTATGCGTATGAATGTATTGGCTGCATGTGTGTAAGTGCACCAGTGTTGTGTAGTGCCCGCAGAGGTCAGAAGAGTGTCTGATCCCCTGGAACAAGAGTTACAGGTGGTAGTAAGCCCATGTGGGGGCTGGGCATTGAACCCAGGTCCTCTGTAACAGCAGTTGATGCTCTTAACCACTGAGCCATCTCTCCAACCTCCACAGAATGTACTTTTTGAGAGTCAAATAATTCCGGGGCTGGAGAGATGGCTCAGCAGTTAAGAGCACTGGCTGCTCTTGCAGAGGACCTGAGTTTGATTCTCAGCACACGCATGGCATCTAACAACTGCCCATAACTCCAGATCCAGGGGATCTGACGCTCTGTTCTGAGTTCCTTGGCATTGCACGACACAGGTGTTCTTGCATACATTCTGGGAATACACTCATACACACAAAATAAAAAAAATACTAAATAAAATATTAAGAAAAAGAATTCAGGACAACTATTGTGCCCACAAATGTTCAGGCTGTTGGCTGCTAACTTTGCTTCCATAACATGAGAATACTTTTGGCTTGAAAATCAATGAGCTTTTTCTTCTGGGAAAGACACAGCCACTGAATGAGGGTCTCCCTGAGACCACACTGAGGATCCAGCCGACTGCCACTGGCAAGCTGGGTGTCAGGTGCAGCAGAAACAGAATCTCACAGCGTGATCCCTGGGGAAGGGATGACGGAGTATCTACTTAGTCTGAGATTATGAACACAACACAAGACGTATGAAAAAAGAACCATGTCCCATAAGAACAGCATTTCACAATCCACAGAGCTGAGCAGCTGCAAGCTTGCAGGCAGGTAGATATAATGGGATTCCAACACAGAATGGCCGTATGCAAACACGTGCATCTTTCCAGTCCCTGCAGCAGCACTGTTTTTCTTGGTCGTCAGTACAGAACCTTGTCATTCACGCCTCTTCTGGGTGTCTGAACTATCAGGTCAGCAAGTACATATAGAACACGGGAGCCATCAGGCAGGCGTGGCTCTTAGCCTAAATAGGGTGAATAGCAGGACCCGAAACTCTCCACCTGGAGGACAAGGCAACAAGCTCACCTTGAACAGACCTGGATTTTGCTCAGCTGGATAATGACTTCCAAAGAGGCCACCTGAGAATATGTCACTTCGTGTGGCAAAGTGAATGTGCAGCGTGACACTGCCATAGGCCCTGAGAAGAGTGACTGACCTGGGAGAAGGTTACTCAGGTGGGTCTGACAGGGTTCCAGGGTCTGTAGAAACAGTAGGCTGGGATCAGTCAGAGAAGACAGGTGAAAGTGGAGATCAGAGATGTTCCTTGGTGATGAGGGGGAAGAAGCTATGAAGGCCTGAGACTAGAAGGCGAGAGACAGATCCCACAGCCTCAAGAAGGAGCCAGCTCTGCTCCATCTTAGCATAGCCCAAGGAACCATTCTGGACTTCCTCCCATGCATCCACAAACTTGTGTGCCCATACCGAGGCAGGTAGCTTGTGTTTCAGTGGCTTAGGGAACATGTGCACTGATCCGTGATGGAGTTCCCAGCTGGTGTCAATGGTGCCCAATTAATCTTACTTAACATACTCTCCCTGATAGCCTGGTCCTATGAACCTTATTAACACTTTAGAATAGTGTTTTTTTTTTTTGGTCTTTTTCGAGACAGGGTCTCCCTGTAGCCCCAGCTGTTCTGGAACTCACTCTGTAGACCAGGCTGGCCTTGAACTCACAAAGATCTGCCTGCCTCTGCCTCCTGAGTGCTAGGATTAAAGGCATACACCACTACACCCGGCAGAATAGTGTGTTTTGAGCCCTGGAAAGGGTATCATTTGTAGCTCCATCCACTTACACTGAGCTCTGCCTGGTGACCCCTCAGCCCTCTGTATCTGGGTGGAAATGGGCAGGACGGTAGGGACCAAGAGCCTACTACGGATGTACAGTTTTCCTACAGCCTCCCTGCACCCCCTGCCCCGACCAGACCTGCTTTTCTCATGAGACAGGAAAGGAGAGTTAAGTTTACGGGAGTTCTGGGCAGCCATGTGCCCAAGGATAACTCATCACGGTACAGGTAGGGTATCAGAGCCATGACAGATGCCTGTGTAGAAACACCTGTGCTGAGTCTGAAGGCTGTAGAATCCTGGTCAGTCTGCATGTTGACCCCAAGCCCAGCCTACTGGGGTAACCTAGTACCCTCGATAGTCTCAGGATGGCAGGTAAGTATTTCACTCAGGCTTGTTACTCAGTGGTACAGGTTTGGCCTACTCTGTGTTTGGGCCCGGGGCTAGTCTCTGACTTCATACCCTGCTCTGTCTATTGCCCTCCAACAGTGCCCACCAAAACAAAGTATCAGCAGTGCAAGTACACTCACAATGTGTGTAGCCATTGCACCATCTATTTCTTTTATTTTTTATTTTTTTGGTCTTTTCGAGACAGGGTCTCCCTGTAGCCCCAGCTGTCCTGGAACACACTCTGTAGACCAGGCTGGCCTTGAACTCACAAAGATCCGCCTGCCTCTGCCTCCCAAGTGCTAGGATTAAAGGCGTGCGCCACCATGCCCGGCTGCACCATCTATTTCTAGAATTCTCCATCTTCCCATGCTGAACTGTGACCCCAGAAGATAGCTACCTCCCCAGCCCCCACCACTACACTTCCTGTCTTTGTGACATTGACTGTGACATATTGTTATCTTTGTACAAAGTATAAGGAGTTTTACACTGTCTTTTGTGAACTCCCTTCCCCCTCCCCTCCCCTCCCCTCCCCTCCCTTCCCCTTCCCTTCCTTTTCCTTGGAGGTACTGTGGATTTAACCTAGCACCTTAAATACACTAGGCAAGTGTTCTACCACTGAGCTACATTCTCAGCCCTGTCTTTTTTGTGACTTTCTTACTTCACTAAGCATAATGTCCTCACAGTCATCCACTTGGTGATAGGTAACAACAATGCCTCCTTCTTAAGAAAGGTGACATGTTCATCTGGAGATGAGTGGGTAAAAGCTACACATACGTGAATACACCTGGCACTACTGAGCTGCATGCCAGGAAGTGGCAAGAGCACAAGTTTTATGTGTATTTTACTAAAGATAAAACAGTTGATGGGATAGAAAATTTTTGCCTCCTGGGAGGTCATTACAACACCTCTTATTTATGTGGCACCCAGTATGTGTAGAGGGCAGACATTTTCTAAGTGATCCATGTTGAGTTCTTTCCAGCCATGGCACAGAGAGAGGCCAGGCACAACTCTGCCTTCTTCTCTTGCACATCTGGGGCCTCCAGAGGGAGATTCTGGCCAGCTTCATGGTCAAGGTCTCCCAAGGTATGCTACAGAATATGTTGTGGGGGAAGCTAGAACTTCCCATGACCTAACTCTGAGATAGCATTGTATCTTCAGAAACCTCTCAAACATTGGGTCAGAAACTTTATACTTTTCATGAGAACTAGTGTTTGAGCAGCTACCACCAAAAACCACTGGCAAGTGAGATTTATTTATACTCACTCCTTACCCCAGTAGTTGAACTAGAGACACTTGTCTTAACTGCAGTGAACCAGGATCTCACTGTCAGAGTGATGTGCAGGAATTTAGTTAATGTTAGGCTGAGCAATTTTCCATATAAGTTACTAACATTTCATGACTCCCTACATCCCAGGCAGTAGACAGGAGAAATTTATCCATCTGACCCCAGCTGGAACACTGGAAACTCTGTCTTCCATTTTGTCACCAATGTGCCAGGGAGCAAATCCCAAAGCTCCCCCATGTCCTTGAGCCAGGTTCAACAGAACCATCTTTTCATAGCTCTATTCCCAACACCTTTCCAAAGAGACCATGTGAGTCTGTGCTACAGCAGCTTGGACATACCTGGATAGACCCTCTCTTTCCCCACAGGGGGGTCACCATTTTCTACTTGGTAGCTGAGTTAGGAAGGCAGAGCTTGGAAATGTGCACAGGTTGGGGACCTGGGAGACCAGTGGATGCTCCTAGGAGATCTGGGGGTCGAGTCTCCCTAGACTTTTATTTGTGGATGCAGCCCTGACTTCTGTTCTTTACCTGTCATAAATGTTTTCCCTCCTGAATACTGGATGGAGTAATTACTATTTTAAAATCCAACACTTTGAGTGTCGCGCCCCCCCCCCCCTTGGGCTGGGGATCAAACCTAAAACCCTGCACAAGTTAGGCAAGTGCTCTACTACTGAACTACACTCCCAGACTCAAGTATCATTTTTAGAAGCAGAACTAGAAACTCAGGACTACTCAAGACAAATGGAAATAACCTCTCAGGCATGGGACACCCAATAATGAAGCAAGCCAAATCAATTTCCTAAAATTTACATTTACATTTAATTTGCAGTCAGGGCTGCCATATTCTGTATTCTTTTTGTGTGTGTGTGTGTGTGTGTGTGTGTGTGTGTGTGTGTATGTGTGTGTGTCTTTTTGAGACAGGGTCTCCCTGTAGCCCCAGCTGTTCTGGAACTCACTCTGTAGACCAGGCTGGCCTTGAACTCATAAAGATTCGCCTGCCTCTGCCTCCCAAGTGCTAGGATTAAAGGCGTGCGCCACCACGGCCGGCTTGAGGTTTGTTTTTTTTCTGTCTATATTCTGTATTCTTGATCAATTGTTTATCACTGTTTTTCTGAATAGAGTTGACCCCACCAGGTAAGCTCTGGCTGTAACCTGCGGACACGATAGGACTCTGAGAAGCTGGCCTGAGCAGCTCTGCCCAGGGAGGCAAGAGCAGTATGAGGAAGGCCAGGAGCCTCTGCTGGGAGGGGCAGGAGGGTGTCTAGGGGGAGAGGCTGGCAGGACTTGGAACAGCACTGGCCACATTCAAATATATCAATGTTTTTTCTCCAGGAATCTTAACACCCCAAACACAGACCCCAGTCTGCAGCATAGGTTTTTTCCCAATTGTTTCCAGAACTTTCCATTATTGTCAGTGTGTATAAATACTGGTAAGTTTCTTTTTTTTTTTTTTTTGTCTCCTGTTTGTCATGAGAACTTTGGCTAACCCTGAATGACACTTCTGTCCACATTTCATGTGCTGGTGTTCTTAGATAGGTGGACAGGACAGAAAGAAGTGGTAAGGAAACGGACAGTTGAGACTAGAGTCCCCAGGCCACCATAAATAAAGGCTACCTAACCTTGGAATGTCCAAATTTGGTTCATACAATTCTCTACACCCTTGAGATACTGAGTATTTTTAGCTCTACCTTGTCTGGTCCACTTGTTGGAGATTCAGAGACGGTTCCAACACAAATGTGGTGCATCCCAGTCCTGAAACTTAATGTATGTAGTTGAGAGCCCCGTGCTTCACTCCTGACCAAACGACCAGCGTCGGGGAAATGGAATCTGGAGCTTGTAGCTCTAGCACTGCAGCACAGGGCACAACCATGATCGCTTAGTGGGCATGAACTCCTCTGATTGGCTGCGTCCCAGTAGACGCCAGGTGTGGGCCAGGAGCCCGCACCTCCATCCATGATGCCTACTCCCACCTCTGCTCTGCTCTTGGCCCTGAGGCCCGTACCCACGCTCACCCGTTCCTCTTCCGCGCGTATGTCAGGCATGGTGCTCAGACACAGGCCGACGGCTGTGACAGCCACGAAGGCCACCGAGACGTAGGCGAAGAGCTTGCCCGCCAGCCCTGAGTGCGGGTTCTCCACCATATCTCGAAGGCGCCTTCGGCCGCGCTCCAGCCGTCCGGACCCCAGGGCGCGCGCCGGGCTCCCCTGCGGCCCGCGGCCCGGCGGTGCGGCGCGCGCCTCGGCGGCCTCCTCCTCGCGGCGGCGCAGGCGGCGCAGGCAGCAGCGCTCCAGCCGCGCCTCGTCGATGCCCCAGTAGGCCAGCTCGTCGCGGAAGGCCAGCGCGCACGGGCCGCGCAGCAGCCGCAGCTTGCCGGCGCGCAGCAGGGCCACGATGGCGCGGAAGGCGCACGGACTGCGATCGAAGAAGAACTCGTCGCGACTCACGTCGTAGTCATCGCACACGCGCAGCAGCTCGTCGTGGCCGCGGCAGGCTCGCAGGCGCTCGAGGCGCGCGAGAGGACAGCGCGCCAGCGCGGCCCAGGCCAGGCGCACTCTGCATCCCCCGACGTTGATGATGACGTGCCGCGCCCGGGCAGCTCGTCCTCCTCCACGGCCTCCTCCTCGGCTGGTGCCGCCGAGCGCCGGGCCTGGGGCCCCTGCGTGCCCAGGGAGCAGGGCCATGGCCCCATATGCTGGCCACGCGAGGGGACTGCGCGCCGAGGTGCCGGCGCAGGGCCACGATCAGGAGACTGGGTCTGCAAGAGCAAAGAGGGCGTTAGCTGCAGGCTGTGAAGAAGCCTGTCTAGCCCAAGGGCCGAGGGACCAGGGACTTTCTATTTCTGGTCCACCTCCCTATCTCTGGCATTCCTGCGGGCTCCACCTAGACCAGATTTGGGATCCCTCCAGCTTTCAGGGGAACGCTGTTAAGTGGAGACCTTGCTGTTCTTCCGGGCATAGAGAACAGGAGCACGTGCTGATTTCTCAGGCATAAAAGGGGACTGAGTGGAAAAAGTTTTAAGAACCTCTAGTCGGGGCTGGAGAGATGGTTCAGCGTTTAAGAACACCGGCTGGTCTTCCAGAGCACCCAGGTTTGATTCCCAGCACCCATGTGGCGGCTAAACTTTCCAGAACTCCAGGGGAATCTGACTTCTTCTGACCCGTGGACATTGCATGATATGGATGCACTTACACGCATGCACATAAAATAATAATAATAATAACAATAAAAGTCTAGTATAGAACGGGGGTACATTCTCCAACTCTGTGCCATGTATCTGGTGCTAGAAGGCTTTTACAAACCCATGTCTGGGTCTGCCTTGAGTTGGTCACTAGAATATTTTATTTTTTTAAAATTTTTTTAATTAATTTTATTTATTTCTGTATGTGTATGAATGTACTTTCTGCATGCAAGTTTGTGCACCCGTGTCGTGCAACGCCGCGGAGGTCAGAAGAGGGTCTCGGATTCCCCTGGAGCTGGAGTTCTCCTGGAATTGGAGCTTCAGACGGTTCTTGGCCGCCATGTGGGTGCTGGGGATCGAACCCGGGTCCTCTGTAAGAGCAGTCGGTGCTCTTAACCGCTAGGCCATCTCTCCAGCCCGGTCACTAGAATATTTTAAAACAGAGCTAACTACCTTTCAGCAAATAAAGTCAAGGAGGAAAAGAAAGGTAGTGTGGGAACTGCTACCAATTAAAACAGACTTAAGAAACCCCACAGAATGTACCACGTGGATACTGCTTTAGACTCGGATTAGAAGCAGCCAATTAAAAAAACTCATTTAAAGTGAATGACGGGCTAGAGAGATGGTTCAGCCATCAAGAACACTGGCTGCTCTTTCAGAGGACTCGGGTTCTGTTCCCAACACCAACATGGTGGTTAACAACCATCTGTACCTACAGTTCCAAGGAGTCCAATGCCCTCTTCTGACCTCTGCAGGCAATGGGTACACTTAACATAGATGCAGGTAAAATACTGTTTGAATTAAGAGAAAATATAAAGATATGCTCATTGTATGTGATGAATCAGGGGCAGTTTTCTTAGCAGTCTTCAATGGGAATTCCCAGAAGAGAAGGGTTCTGGGACACTGGTGGCCACAAAGGAAATGGCCTGAATCTCACAGCAGGTCACACTGTACCAGGCCTCTCTGCAGTCTTTCTGTGCTTACGCATCTTTCTCATCTCCATGATGGAAGTGCCTTACTCTGCTTGGAACGAAGCCTCCAGGCAATTTTGCTGCACAGCCGGGGTTGAGAAGGACCAATCAAGAGAAATGGAAACCCATAAACCCATGGCGGTGCCTGGCTAGTCAGTCAGCCTTGGTTTCTAAGTCAGAGGTGCTCTTTGGAACTCACAGGAATTCTACAGACCAAAAGGTCTGTGAGCCTTTTAGGCATGTGCACCAACTTTTGGGGTGTACATTTTTTTTCTGTGAAGGGCCCACTTTTTCTAGAAGATTCTAGAAAAGGGGAGGTACATCACTAATATTAAAGACTTTGATGCAAAGAGACTTCTACTGCCCCTTTTCCTGAAGAGCACCCCTACCCATCCGATTTCCTGTTATGGTGCCTCTTTGATTCCTGAAATGGAGAGGCCAGAAGGTCGTCAGAGGCTTTCAGAGCTGTGGTAACGGCTATAGAGTAAGAAAGACAGGCAAGTCCCAGTTGGCTCGGGACGGGGCTACCTGCTAGCACGGCCATCTTAGATGTGCATTGGAGGAGAGGGCCCCCTCAGTGTTCTCGTAGTGGAACGCAGGCTAGAAAAATCAGAATCATTGGCACACCTGCTAGGAAATTATTTTCCCAGCACCAACCATAGCACCCTGTGTGACAAATAAATTGCAGAATAAAGCACTCGAAAATCCACCCCTAACTTAAGGCAATGAAAAAAAAAAACCCAAAAACTTTCAGAGCCAACTTTTGGGGAACTTTGGGAACTAACCAAAGCCTTCCATGACCATGAGGAACTTAAGAAAAAGCAACAACAACAAAAAAAAGACCAAAAAAGAAAAGAAAAAGCAACCATCTCATTAACAATGATCTTTGCAGTGACTGGACTTACTCTGTGTCCACCCTACTTTCAATCCAGGGAACTCATCTACATCCTGTTTCTTAGTTCAGGAAACTCACCCCATGTCTAATCCTTGATCTTAGCTCAGAGAACTCACCTCCACAATCACCCCCTGCTCTTAGCCCAGGAAACTGAGTCCATATCTACCCTCTTATCTAAACTCAGGGAACTCACCTCACACCCCTTATCTCAGCTCGAGGAACTCACCCAAGACCACTCTCTGATCTCAGCTCAAGGGACTCATCCCACATCCATCCCCTACCCCTGTTCACTCTGTGTCTACCCTGTGCTCCAAGCTCAGTGATGGTCTTGAAAATCACAGCCCACGGAGATCTCTTGAGCCCAGCGGCAGGAAGAGGGGAAGATAGGTAGGAACTGGGTGCCTTGGCGAGCTGATTGCTGATCGTTTGGTCCTGCTGTCTTTGGTTTGATTGGCCTTTGTGGCTGTGAGGTTGGAGTTATCCCCCCAGCTGGGATTAAAGGTGTGGTCTTTGGCTTGATTAGATCTAGTGGCTGTGGGGGCGGAGTTATCCTCCCAGCCGGTATTAAAGGCACGCTTGTGTGACTCTTGAGATTTGAGATCTCTTGAGCCCAGCGGCAGGAAGAGGGGAAGACAGGTAGGAACTGGGTGCCTTGGCGAGCTGATTGCTGATCGTTTGGTCCTGCTGTCTTTGGTTTGATTGGCCTTTGTGGCTGTGAGGTTGGAGTTATCCCCCCAGCTGGGATTAAAGGTGTGGTCTTTGGCTTGATTAGATCTAGTGGCTGTGGGGGCGGAGTTATCCTCCCAGCCGGTATTAAAGGCACGCTTGTGTGACTCTTGAGATTTGAGATCTCTTGAGCCCAGCGGCAGGAAGAGGGGAAGACAGGTAGGAACTGGGTGCCTTGGCGAGCTGATTGCTGATCGTTTGGTCCTGCTGTCTTTGGTTTGATTGGCCTTTGTGGCTGTGAGGTTGGAGTTATCCCCCCAGCTGGGATTAAAGGTGTGGTCTTTGGCTTGATTAGATCTAGTGGCTGTGGGGGCGGAGTTATCCTCCCAGCCGGTATTAAAGGCACGCTTGTGTGACTCTTGAGATTTGAGATCTCTTGAGCCCAGCGGCAGGAAGAGGGGAAGACAGGTAGGAACTGGGTGCCTTGGCGAGCTGATTGCTGATCGTTTGGTCCTGCTGTCTTTGGTTTGATTGGCCTTTGTGGCTGTGAGGTTGGAGTTATCCCCCCAGCTGGGATTAAAGGTGTGGTCTTTGGCTTGATTAGATCTAGTGGCTGTGGGGGCGGAGTTATCCTCCCAGCCGGTATTAAAGGCACGCTTGTGTGACTCTTGAGATTTGAGATCTCTTGAGCCCAGCGGCAGGAAGAGGGGAAGACAGGTAGGAACTGGGTGCCTTGGCGAGCTGATTGCTGATCGTTTGGTCCTGCTGTCTTTGGTTTGATTGGCCTTTGTGGCTGTGAGGTTGGAGTTATCCCCCCAGCTGGGATTAAAGGTGTGGTCTTTGGCTTGATTAGATCTAGTGGCTGTGGGGGCGGAGTTATCCTCCCAGCCGGTATTAAAGGCACGCTTGTGTGACTCTTGAGATTTGAGATCTCTTGAGCCCAGCGGCAGGAAGAGGGGAAGACAGGTAGGAACTGGGTGCCTTGGCGAGCTGATTGCTGATCGTTTGGTCCTGCTGTCTTTGGTTTGATTGGCCTTTGTGGCTGTGAGGTTGGAGTTATCCCCCCAGCTGGGATTAAAGGTGTGGTCTTTGGCTTGATTAGATCTAGTGGCTGTGGGGGCGGAGTTATCCTCCCAGCCGGTATTAAAGGCACGCTTGTGTGACTCTTGAGATTTGAGATCTCTTGAGCCCAGCGGCAGGAAGAGGGGAAGACAGGTAGGAACTGGGTGCCTTGGCGAGCTGATTGCTGATCGTTTGGTCCTGCTGTCTTTGGTTTGATTGGCCTTTGTGGCTGTGAGGTTGGAGTTATCCCCCCAGCTGGGATTAAAGGTGTGGTCTTTGGCTTGATTAGATCTAGTGGCTGTGGGGGCGGAGTTATCCTCCCAGCCGGTATTAAAGGCACGCTTGTGTGACTCTTGAGATTTGAGATCTCTTGAGCCCAGCGGCAGGAAGAGGGGAAGACAGGTAGGAACTGGGTGCCTTGGCGAGCTGATTGCTGATCGTTTGGTCCTGCTGTCTTTGGTTTGATTGGCCTTTGTGGCTGTGAGGTTGGAGTTATCCCCCCAGCTGGGATTAAAGGTGTGGTCTTTGGCTTGATTAGATCTAGTGGCTGTGGGGGCGGAGTTATCCTCCCAGCCGGTATTAAAGGCACGCTTGTGTGACTCTTGAGATTTGAGATCTCTTGAGCCCAGCGGCAGGAAGAGGGGAAGACAGGTAGGAACTGGGTGCCTTGGCGAGCTGATTGCTGATCGTTTGGTCCTGCTGTCTTTGGTTTGATTGGCCTTTGTGGCTGTGAGGTTGGAGTTATCCCCCCAGCTGGGATTAAAGGTGTGGTCTTTGGCTTGATTAGATCTAGTGGCTGTGGGGGCGGAGTTATCCTCCCAGCCGGTATTAAAGGCACGCTTGTGTGACTCTTGAGATTTGAGATCTCTTGAGCCCAGCGGCAGGAAGAGGGGAAGACAGGTAGGAACTGGGTGCCTTGGCGAGCTGATTGCTGATCGTTTGGTCCTGCTGTCTTTGGTTTGATTGGCCTTTGTGGCTGTGAGGTTGGAGTTATCCCCCCAGCTGGGATTAAAGGTGTGGTCTTTGGCTTGATTAGATCTAGTGGCTGTGGGGGCGGAGTTATCCTCCCAGCCGGTATTAAAGGCACGCTTGTGTGACTCTTGAGATTTGAGATCTCTTGAGCCCAGCGGCAGGAAGAGGGGAAGACAGGTAGGAACTGGGTGCCTTGGCGAGCTGATTGCTGATCGTTTGGTCCTGCTGTCTTTGGTTTGATTGGCCTTTGTGGCTGTGAGGTTGGAGTTATCCCCCCAGCTGGGATTAAAGGTGTGGTCTTTGGCTTGATTAGATCTAGTGGCTGTGGGGGCGGAGTTATCCTCCCAGCCGGTATTAAAGGCACGCTTGTGTGACTCTTGAGATTTGAGATCTCTTGAGCCCAGCGGCAGGAAGAGGGGAAGACAGGTAGGAACTGGGTGCCTTGGCGAGCTGATTGCTGATCGTTTGGTCCTGCTGTCTTTGGTTTGATTGGCCTTTGTGGCTGTGAGGTTGGAGTTATCCCCCCAGCTGGGATTAAAGGTGTGGTCTTTGGCTTGATTAGATCTAGTGGCTGTGGGGGCGGAGTTATCCTCCCAGCCGGTATTAAAGGCACGCTTGTGTGACTCTTGAGATTTGAGATCTCTTGAGCCCAGCGGCAGGAAGAGGGGAAGACAGGTAGGAACTGGGTGCCTTGGCGAGCTGATTGCTGATCGTTTGGTCCTGCTGTCTTTGGTTTGATTGGCCTTTGTGGCTGTGAGGTTGGAGTTATCCCCCCAGCTGGGATTAAAGGTGTGGTCTTTGGCTTGATTAGATCTAGTGGCTGTGGGGGCGGAGTTATCCTCCCAGCCGGTATTAAAGGCACGCTTGTGTGACTCTTGAGATTTGAGATCTCTTGAGCCCAGCGGCAGGAAGAGGGGAAGACAGGTAGGAACTGGGTGCCTTGGCGAGCTGATTGCTGATCGTTTGGTCCTGCTGTCTTTGGTTTGATTGGCCTTTGTGGCTGTGAGGTTGGAGTTATCCCCCCAGCTGGGATTAAAGGTGTGGTCTTTGGCTTGATTAGATCTAGTGGCTGTGGGGGCGGAGTTATCCTCCCAGCCGGTATTAAAGGCACGCTTGTGTGACTCTTGAGATTTGAGATCTCTTGAGCCCAGCGGCAGGAAGAGGGGAAGACAGGTAGGAACTGGGTGCCTTGGCGAGCTGATTGCTGATCGTTTGGTCCTGCTGTCTTTGGTTTGATTGGCCTTTGTGGCTGTGAGGTTGGAGTTATCCCCCCAGCTGGGATTAAAGGTGTGGTCTTTGGCTTGATTAGATCTAGTGGCTGTGGGGGCGGAGTTATCCTCCCAGCCGGTATTAAAGGCACGCTTGTGTGACTCTTGAGATTTGAGATCTCTTGAGCCCAGCGGCAGGAAGAGGGGAAGACAGGTAGGAACTGGGTGCCTTGGCGAGCTGATTGCTGATCGTTTGGTCCTGCTGTCTTTGGTTTGATTGGCCTTTGTGGCTGTGAGGTTGGAGTTATCCCCCCAGCTGGGATTAAAGGTGTGGTCTTTGGCTTGATTAGATCTAGTGGCTGTGGGGGCGGAGTTATCCTCCCAGCCGGTATTAAAGGCACGCTTGTGTGACTCTTGAGATTTGAGATCTCTTGAGCCCAGCGGCAGGAAGAGGGGAAGACAGGTAGGAACTGGGTGCCTTGGCGAGCTGATTGCTGATCGTTTGGTCCTGCTGTCTTTGGTTTGATTGGCCTTTGTGGCTGTGAGGTTGGAGTTATCCCCCCAGCTGGGATTAAAGGTGTGGTCTTTGGCTTGATTAGATCTAGTGGCTGTGGGGGCGGAGTTATCCTCCCAGCCGGTATTAAAGGCACGCTTGTGTGACTCTTGAGATTTGAGATCTCTTGAGCCCAGCGGCAGGAAGAGGGGAAGACAGGTAGGAACTGGGTGCCTTGGCGAGCTGATTGCTGATCGTTTGGTCCTGCTGTCTTTGGTTTGATTGGCCTTTGTGGCTGTGAGGTTGGAGTTATCCCCCCAGCTGGGATTAAAGGTGTGGTCTTTGGCTTGATTAGATCTAGTGGCTGTGGGGGCGGAGTTATCCTCCCAGCCGGTATTAAAGGCACGCTTGTGTGACTCTTGAGATTTGAGATCTCTTGAGCCCAGCGGCAGGAAGAGGGGAAGACAGGTAGGAACTGGGTGCCTTGGCGAGCTGATTGCTGATCGTTTGGTCCTGCTGTCTTTGGTTTGATTGGCCTTTGTGGCTGTGAGGTTGGAGTTATCCCCCCAGCTGGGATTAAAGGTGTGGTCTTTGGCTTGATTAGATCTAGTGGCTGTGGGGGCGGAGTTATCCTCCCAGCCGGTATTAAAGGCACGCTTGTGTGACTCTTGAGATTTGAGATCTCTTGAGCCCAGCGGCAGGAA
This sequence comes from Rhizomys pruinosus, assembly GCA_009823505.1. NCBI lineage: Eukaryota > Metazoa > Chordata > Mammalia > Rodentia > Spalacidae > Rhizomys > Rhizomys pruinosus. The sequence continues at coordinate 2,142,024 of VZQC01005691.1, forward strand.
GAGGGGAAGACAGGTAGGAACTGGGTGCCTTGGCGAGCTGATTGCTGATCGTTTGGTCCTGCTGTCTTTGGTTTGATTGGCCTTTGTGGCTGTGAGGTTGGAGTTATCCCCCCAGCTGGGATTAAAGGTGTGGTCTTTGGCTTGATTAGATCTAGTGGCTGTGGGGGCGGAGTTATCCTCCCAGCCGGTATTAAAGGCACGCTTGTGTGACTCTTGAGATTTGAGATCTCTTGAGCCCAGCGGCAGGAAGAGGGGAAGACAGGTAGGAACTGGGTGCCTTGGCGAGCTGATTGCTGATCGTTTGGTCCTGCTGTCTTTGGTTTGATTGGCCTTTGTGGCTGTGAGGTTGGAGTTATCCCCCCAGCTGGGATTAAAGGTGTGGTCTTTGGCTTGATTAGATCTAGTGGCTGTGGGGGCGGAGTTATCCTCCCAGCCGGTATTAAAGGCACGCTTGTGTGACTCTTGAGATTTGAGATCTCTTGAGCCCAGCGGCAGGAAGAGGGGAAGACAGGTAGGAACTGGGTGCCTTGGCGAGCTGATTGCTGATCGTTTGGTCCTGCTGTCTTTGGTTTGATTGGCCTTTGTGGCTGTGAGGTTGGAGTTATCCCCCCAGCTGGGATTAAAGGTGTGGTCTTTGGCTTGATTAGATCTAGTGGCTGTGGGGGCGGAGTTATCCTCCCAGCCGGTATTAAAGGCACGCTTGTGTGACTCTTGAGATTTGAGATCTCTTGAGCCCAGCGGCAGGAAGAGGGGAAGACAGGTAGGAACTGGGTGCCTTGGCGAGCTGATTGCTGATCGTTTGGTCCTGCTGTCTTTGGTTTGATTGGCCTTTGTGGCTGTGAGGTTGGAGTTATCCCCCCAGCTGGGATTAAAGGTGTGGTCTTTGGCTTGATTAGATCTAGTGGCTGTGGGGGCGGAGTTATCCTCCCAGCCGGTATTAAAGGCACGCTTGTGTGACTCTTGAGATTTGAGATCTCTTGAGCCCAGCGGCAGGAAGAGGGGAAGACAGGTAGGAACTGGGTGCCTTGGCGAGCTGATTGCTGATCGTTTGGTCCTGCTGTCTTTGGTNGCAGGCATCTGAAGGAGACAAGACCAAAGCACAGCCTTCAACACAGTGAAGAGGGCATTCTAGGACTCACATTGGAATACAGGCAAGGAGAAGCCACATATGCCAGGATCACGAAGAAGACAAACTACATGGAAAGGTGGCAGGGATAATCCACGCCAAGCTTTACCAACCCTGGAAGACTCCTGCAGTGGGATCCCTCTGGGGATGCCCCAGGACCACAGACATCAGAAACACAATTGGGAACATACTTAAAGAACTACAAAAATAAGAACAAATACAAGAATAAGAAAGAGAATGAAGAACTCAAGAGACCTCGAGAGAGAGAATGAAAAACTCCGGAAGGAGTAGAACACTGAAAAGATCCCATGCTGAAAAAGAAAGGAAACCAACCAGCACCAACAAAGAGCTACAAAAGAGATCGAGAAGCTCAAAAAGAAGTGAAACACTAAAGAAATCCAGAAGAGGAAATGAAAAGAAAATCAAACACTCATCCCATCAAGAGGAAAGGAATGAAAAAAAGGCCTCAGAAGCAGAATGAGAGGAAGCAAACAAAGAATACAGACCAGGAGAGAAACACAGAACAAACTAAAAACCTTCACAAAGATATGAAAAATTTAAAAATACACAAAATGGAACAAACCCAGGAGCTGTTGGGACACTATGAAAAGATCAAACCTCCGCATCATCGCATAGAGAAGGAGAGAATCCCAGAGAGAAAGGTATTGACCAGATCTTCAAACAATAATAGATGAAAACTTCCCCAAAACTAAAAAAGGACAAATCAATACCAATACAAGAAGCACATAGAACTCCAAACAGACAAGATCAGAAAAGAATTTCTCCACGCCACATCATAGTTAAAATGCTGGACACCCAAAACAAAGAGAAATTCTTAAAAGCAACACCAGAAAAACAACAAGTGACCATAAGGGGAAACCTATCGGAAATAAAACGGACTTCTCACAGCAAACGATGAAGGCAAGAAGAACCTGGAGCAAAGCATTCCCGTGTTGAGGGACAATGGATGCCAGCCCAGGTTACCTATACCCAGCAAAACATGTCACTCATAGTGGAAGGAGAGAGGAAAACTTTCCATGACATAAACAACTTGAAAGAATACATGTCCGGAAAAACCCCAACTTCAGAGAATACTTGAAAGGAATCCAAAGAAACAGAAGAAGGAGCAACCAACCCCAGGCAACTAGAAGAGAAATAATAAAGCATTAACTGCAGAAGTAGAAAACCTAAATCAAAAAACGCAGATGGATAATAAGGCAAAAGGAAGCAACACAAACTATCATTCATAACCTTAAATATTAAGGACTAAATTCCCCAATCAAAGACATAGACTGGGAGACTGGATTAGGAAACAGAATCCATCGATATGCTGTCTGCAAGAAACACATCTTACCTTCAGGACAGGCACCACCTTCAAGTGAAGGGATGGAAAAAAATATTCCAAGCAAATGGTACCAAAAAGAACGCAGGGTTGCTATTTTAATATCGGATAAAATAGACTTCAAAGTAAAGAAATCAGAAGAGACAAAGAAGGCCATTACATTTTCATCAAAGGAACAATCCACCAAGAAGATTTCACAATTATGAATATATATGCCCCAAATTCTGGTGGCACCAAACTTTATAAAGAAATTCTCCAGGACCACAAGTCCACAGACTAACCCCAGCACACTCATAGTGGGAGATTTCAATACCCCACTTGAGTCCTTTGGATAGGTCAACCAGGACAAAAAATAAAGAGAGACATCTGAACTGACGATATGATACACCAAATGGACCTCATAGACCTCTACCGAACATTCCATCCAATACCAGAGAATACACTTTCTACTCAGCACCCACGGAACATTCTCCAAAATCGACCACATCTGGGACACAGAAGAAACCTCTACAAAATACAAAAAGATTGAAATAATTTCATGCATCCTGTCAGGACCACAGTGCAATGAAGCTCAACATCAACACCAGGGACAAGCCCTCCTGCCTACAAGAACACATGGAGACTAAACAACACACTCTTGAATAATGAATGGGTCAAGGAAGAGATAAAGAAAGAAATAAAAACATTCCTGGAACTGAATGACAATGACAATACAACACAACAAAACTTTGGGATACCTTAAAACAGTCCTAAGAGGGAAAAATTTATACGCCCTGGGTGCCTCCTTTAGAAAAACAGAAAGAGCACAAGTGAATGATCTACACACTACAGCTAAAAGCACTTGAGAGGCAACAACAGATGAACCCTAAATGCAGACAGGAAGAATAACAAAAATCAAGCAGAACATCAATGAAATAGAACAAAGAAAAACAATACAAAAAAAATCAATGAAGCCAAAAAGTTGGGTTCTTGAAAGAATAAACAAGATAGACAGACCTCTAGCCCAGTTAACAAAAAGAAAGAAGAACAACTCCAAATCAATACAATCTGTGATGAAAAGGGAAATATCACAACGGAACAGGAAAAGATCAAGAAAAATTATATGGGAATATTACAAGAACCTATTCTACCAAGTTTGAAAATCTAGAAGAAATGGATGAATATCTGAAATCTTGGGAATCACCAAAGCTTGGCCAAGAGGAGACCAGCAGCTTAAACAGACCCATAAACATATGAGAAAATAGGATGTAATAAGAAGCCTCCCAACTAAAAAAAGCCCAGCCCAGACGGTTTCACAGCCAGAATTCTTATAAACATTTCAAAAAGACCTACAACCATTATTTCTGAAACTGTTTAGAAGTTTACAATCAGAGGGAACTCTCCCAAATTCCTTCTATGAAGCCAAACATCACTCTATTACCAAAACCAGTAAAGATACAACCAAAAGGAGAATTATAGACCCATCCCTCTGAACACAGATGCCAAAAATTCTAAAACAGATACTGGCAAATCGCATACAGACCCCATCAAGAAGATCATCCATCATGACCAAGTTGGATTCATACCAGAGATGCAGGGATGGTTCAACATACGAAAAACTCAATAAACATCATCAAAACACCATAAACGGAATCAAAGACAAAAACCACACCATCATCGCAATTGATGCTGAAAAAGCCTTTGACAAAATCCAGCATCCCTTCATGCTTAAAGTCCCTAGAAGGAATTGGATTGGAGGGGATCATTCCTCAATGTAATTAAAGCCATATACAGGAAACCACAGCCAATATCATCCTAAATGGGGAAATGACGGAAACATTCCCTTTAAAGGTAGGTAACTCGGCAAAGCTGCCCCCATCACCATCCTCTTCAATAGATCTTGCAAAACACTTGCTAGAGCAATAAGGCAAGAAAAGGATATTAAAGGAGTTACTAATTGGAAAGAGGAAGTTCAAACTATCCCTATTTGCTGATGATTATGATTGTTTACTTAAGAGGAACAAAAACTCCACCAAAAACTCCTAGAAACGATTAACAGTTCAAAGTGGCAGGATATACAAAATTAACTTAAAAATCAATGGCCTTTTCTTTACACAAGAACAAGCAACTGGAGAAAAGATTCAAAGAGACCTTCCCACTCACAATAGCCTCAAAAAACATACAGATACCTAGGAACAAACCTAACCCAACGACACCAAAGACCTCTAAAACAAAAATTTTAAACCCTTAAAGAAAGAAATTGAAGAAGACCTCAGAAGATGAAAACTCCCATGCTCATGGATTGGGAAAATTAACATGTAAAAAATGTCCATTTTACCAAAACTCTGTATAGATTTAATGCAAATCCCAATCAAAATCCCCAAGAGTTTCTTCACAGGCTTGGAAACCAACAGTTCTTAAAATCATTTGGAGAACAAAAGACCCCGAATAGCCAAATCAATCCTGAGTGAAAGAGCTACACAGGAGGGATCTCTATACAGATTTTAAACTATACTACAGGGCTATAGTAAAAAACAGCCGCCTGGTACTGGCACAAAAAACAGACCTGTTGACCCAATGGAACAAAACCGAAGATCCAAATCTGAGCCCATATAATTTCAGCCATCTCATATTTGACAAGGTGGGCCAAGAAACCACAATGGAGAAAAGACAGCATCTTCAGCAATGGTGTTGGCAAAAACTGGATCACCACTTGTAGAAGAATGAAATTAAACCCCTACCTCTCGCCCTGTACAAAAGTCAACTCCAGGATGGATTAAAGACCTCAACGTGAAACCCCAAACTCTGAAGGTGAAGAAGACAAGTTGGCGCAGACTACAAGACATAGGCGTAGGAAAAGACTTCCAAATCAGACAGCAGCTGCACAAGAATTAAGGTCGACAATGACAAATGGGACCTCATCACACTCAAAGCTTCTGTACATCAAAGAAAAATCAAGGAAGTGAAGAGAAATCCCACAGAGTGGGAGGAACACTTCACTGCAGATACATCTGACAAAGCATTGATTTCCAGAATATCTAAACTACTCAAAAAAACAAAGAAAAAGAAAACAAATCGACCCCGCTCAATAGATGGAGCAAAGAACTGAACAGAGACTTCACAAGCGAGGAATTAGGATGTCTGAAAACACCTCAAGAACTGCTCAACATCACTAATCATTAAGGAAATGCAAATCAAAACCACTTTAAGATATCATCTTACTCCGTAAGACTGGCTAGATCAAGAAAACAATGATACCAAGTGCTGGAGAGGTTGTGGGGAAAGGGGACACTCATCCACTGCTGGTGGGTGTAAAACTCGTACAGCCACTATGGAAAGCAGTGGGGAGAACCCTCTGGAAGACTTGGAATGAACTTGCCACCCGACCCAGCCATACCACTCCTGGGCATGTCCCCTCAAGACTTACGCCACCACAGAGATACATGCACGGCCCTTTATTTCAGCTCTCTTCACATAGCAACAGAGCTGGAACCAACCTAAATGCCCCTCAACTGACGAATGGATAGAGAAAATGTGGTACATCTACACAATGGAATTCTATGCAGCAGTAAAGAAAGACGACATCGAGCTTTGCAGGAAATGGCTGGAGCTAGAGGACATCAATGCTGAGTGAAGTAACACAGTCCCAGAAAACAAAAGGCAATGGTATCCCTCATCTGTGGATGCTAGTGCCAATTACCCAGTTGTAAGTATTTCTTGTGTAGGCCCCCCTGAGCTTCTGTACAAAGCAGTTGGACATATGCATTTTGGAAACCAACAACAACAACAGAACTGCATCAAAAGAACTGACTGAAACAGTGAACTTCTGCTCAAAACAGTCAACGTCCCCATGGAAAATATTGAGAAAGACTAAGAGATGGAAAGCATGTTGGGCAGAATGCACGAGCTCTGACGGGGTGGGGGGAATGAGCGGGAACACGGGTCTAGATTTGTTAAAAAATAAATAAATACATAAAAAAAAAAAAAAAAAAAAAAAAAAAAAAAAAAAAAAAAAAAAGAAAATCACAGCCCACGCTTCTGGTACCTGTACTAGAAGAACAGACCTCACTTGCCAGGAAGACTGACCCAAAGGCTTTGCCTTTATCTCTAGTCTCTCATACCAGGAGCAGACCTGGAGACAAGGCAGCTGGCTCAGGAATGTCTGCCAAAGCCGTTCGTAGGAGAGCATGTTCTTAGCTGTTCATAGGAGAGCATGTTCTTAGCTGTTCATAGGAGAGCATGTTCTTAGCTGTTCGTAGGAGAGCATGTTCTTAGCTGTTCATAGGAGAGCATGTTCTTAGCTGTTCATAGGAGAGCATGTTCTTAGCTGTTCATAGGAGAGCATGTTCTTGGCTGTTCATAGGAGAGCATGTTCTTGGCTGTTCATAGGAGAGCATGTTCTTAGCTGTTCGTAGGAGAGCATGTTCTTGGCTGTTGTTTGAGGCACAAGACAAGCAAGAGCTTTGGACTTGGAAAAGTCCTGGGACTTCGGATGCTGTGCACATTACTGGGCTGTGTGCACACTCAGTAAAGACCAGAGAAGCCTCCGGATTCTCCCAGGTTGACCTTCAGTTATGGAAGCAGGTGAGTGGAAGAGAAGCTGCCAGGCCGGGTGTTGGCGAGGCCCCAGCTCACATGGTCCATCTGCATTGGGTTTGCTTTTCCTTCCAGGAATTTGTGCCCAATCATTTACTAAGCTAATGGAATAGAGACCACATAAGACAAGGCATGCAGTTTCCAAAATCAGTCCACTAAACTATGGACTATGCAAACAGACGAACTTTAGTAATCTCAATAAATCCCCAGGTGGGAATCTGATTTCCAGAACTACCACTTATACTACTCAAGAAGTCCACTTCATTTTTTTTTTTGTCTTTTCCAGCTGTCCTGGAACTCACTATGTAGACCAGGCTGGCCTTGAACTCACAGCAATCTGCCTACCTCTGCCTCCCAAGTGCTGGGATTAAAGGTATGTGCCACCACGCCCCGAAAAATGTCCACTTTTCAACAACAACAACAACTACTACAAAGTATATTAAAGAATAAAAAAGGATGGCCTCAACACAGGAAAAGAACAAGTAAAATGAACTGTCCCCAAGGAAGCCTAGACATCAGGTTCACCAGACAAGACTTTATATAAACTAAATTAGTATGTTCAAGAGTTAGCCTGGGGTAGTAATATATGTCTTCAATCCCAGCACTTGAGAGGCTGGGCAAAGAAAACAGCCACAAGTTTGAGGCCAGTCTGGACTACCTACACAGTGAGTGCAGGTTACTTTGGGTTACAGTGTGAGAACCTGTCTCAAAAACAAAAAGAAAAATCCAACAAATAAAAAAGCTAAAAGAAGGCATGCCTGAAGACAAAGGAATCGTGAGAACAACGATATCTCACCAAATTGTACCCATAAGGAGACAGGAATTATAAAAAGGAAGTGACAGAAATCTGGAGCTGAAAAGTGTAATGATAAAATAGAAATGTCAAGAATGGGTCCCAGTTACATATTTGGCCAGGTTTCATACACGATCCCAGGGTGAAGACCCCATGAGAGCACCCTGTTGAGGAACAGAGAGGAAACGGAAGAACGAGGAGTAGAGCTACCATCAGAACCAACTCCCTTGGACAAGAGGCCTCCCCACAGGAGAGCTGAGAGGAAAGGGAAAGAATGCTTGAAAAAACAATGCTTAAAAATATCCCTTGATTTGATGGCGCTGGAGAGATAGCTCAGCAGTTAAGAGCACTGGCTGTTCTTACAGAGGACCCAGGTTCGATGTCTAGGATTAAAGGCGTGCGCCACCACGACCGGCTTGAGGGGGTTGGGCTTTTCAAAGCACATTATGTGCATGTATGAAATTCTCCTCAAAACCCTCACATTTGATGAAGAACATTAATCTATACATCAAGAGACTCCAAATTAGGGAAATTCAGAGGTCTGAACTGGCGTGCCCCATTAACTGTCTAAAGACAAAGGACAAGAGACTATTTTGAAAGCAGCCGTGAGAGGCGGCAGCTTGTTGTGTGTTCAGGGATCTTCATTAGGGTCATCAGATGCTCGTTTCATCGGCTTGACTTCAACCTACAGGGAGATGTTAAGTTGCACCCGTTAATTAGCTTAGTTGTAATCAAACAAAAGGGGTAGGGAAATAGTCTACAAGCTACAAGTAGTGATGGTTGTACAACACTGTTCATGTATTAAAAAAAAAACCCAGTGAGTTGCATACTTTATTTTTTAAATTTGTTTTATGTGTATAAATGTACTGACTGCATGTAGGTTTGTGCACCCGTGTCATGCAATGCCCAGGAGGTCAGAAGAGGGTGTCGGATTCCCCTGGAACTGGAGTTACAGATGGTTCTCAGCCGCCATGTGGATGCTGGAGATCGAACCAGGGTCCTCTGCAAGAGCAGTCTGTGCTCTTAACCACTAGGCCATCTCTCCAGCCCTAGTTGCATACTTTAAAATTATCAAAATGGTAAGTATAATGTTATATAGTTTTATCTCAACTGAAAAAAAATCCAAGTGAGTAGTTCCAGGTGAAATATAGTACAGTACATTTGAACTATGTTGCTTAATGCACTGTTTGAAAATCACTGCCTTAAGCCAGGCGTGGTGGCGCATGCCTTTAATCCTAGCACTTGGGAGTCAGAGGCAGGCGGATCTTTGTGAGTTCAAGGCCAGCCTGGTCTACAGAGTGAGTCCCAGGACAGTTGGGGTTACAGGGAGACTCTGTCTCGAAAAGACCAAAAAAAAAAGAAAAAGAAAATTATTGCCTTACTTTACACTAAGGCCTTACCTTTCGCCAGGGCAACACAGGAATTAAAACCACGTATGTTCAAGTGGGTGTTCAGTGTGTAGTTCAGAGAATCCACTGAGCCCAGGTGTGATTCATCTGATGCCTATAGGAAGAGTTGCAGTCTAAGAGAAAGAGTCAGAAAGAAGGCTGACAAAGCGTGGATGATCCATCTTGATTGTCAACTTTGATGGGAATCAGCTCTAGGTGTCTGTGTGAGGGCATTTCCGGAGAGCTTTCCCTGAGGTGGGAACACCCACCCTGGAGGTAGATGGCGCCATTCCATGGGTAATGGAGAATGCAAGCAGAGAACCAAGCGTCCTGCTCACTCTCTCTGCTTAGTGATGGTGGGTGTAACGTGACCAGAATCCCCGCATCGCTGCCGCCACAGCTTCCCTGCCGCCACAGCTTCCCTGCCACGAGGAGCTACACCCTCAAACTGTGCGTCAAAATAAATATTTCCTGTCTCAAATTGCTTTTGTTGTATATTTTATCAAAGCAAGGAGAAAAGTAACTTATATCACGTGCTTGCCAGTGGGTGCTACTGGGAAGTTTCTTATTTATTTATTTTTGGTACTTTTGAGTACCAAAATAAATAAGAAACTTCCCAGTAGCACCCACCGCCTGCCTCTGCTGGGATTAAAGGCATGCACCGCCACGCCCGGCGGAAGTTTCTTCTGAACAAGAAAAGTTGCTTTTGTGTGAACAGAAGGAGGAGAGAGGAATTTCCAACAATTTCTGGGAACGAGTGTTCTGTGACCTTCAAGCTTCTTCTTCCAGGACATATTTGTTTTCATTTCCATGTGCTAGCCACAGATTCCAAAGCTTATCACTTGCCCTACACTGCAAGGATTGGGGTGGCCAGAGAAGTGAAGCATAGCTATGGGGCTTCCCAGAGCAAGGCCATGGCTCAGAACGTCGAGGGAACCTGGAAGTGTTAGGGTCGGGAGGCCTTCATTACCTCAAAAGCCATCTGCTCTGCAGACTCGCTGAACTGCTGCTTGGGTTCCAACAGCTGGTGTTTGGTTTGGAGACAGAGCTTACTAATGAACAGGAAGACAGGATGCATTTTGTACTGCACAGGATGAATGACAGCTGTTCTGACTTGTCCAGGAACGGCGGCAAGTGAACCAGCACTCTGGCTTGTATGCAGTCCTGCCCACCCGCCATGCCTCAGGACCCGAGTTGTCCTTGGTTCCAGACAGGGCTCCCCCGAGGTGCCACACCCATGTCCCTGATGCCCTGGCAATGTGCCTCTAGCAAGAATCCCCCTCCCCGCATCCCCGTCAAGAGACAGCAGGCGACTTTCTTTCTGGAATTAAAGAGCAATCACCCCAGTACTGCTGAGCTTTCCTGCTGAACCGGCAGGACATGGCTTTGCAAGCCTCGGTGGAAGCAGTGCAGGGCATTCTCTTCACCTGCCAACATCAGAGCCAGGATTAGCACGCACGGTCTACCCAGGGGAAAATCCTGGTCTCTTTCGTGGGAACATCACATCTTAAGAAACTCTTTGTGGCTGTCTGGCTTCCACCCCCACTTATCTGCCTCCAGGGCAGAATGGCCTGTCTCCTGTCACTACAGGAAGGCACCAGTGTTCACAGGGAGGGATGAGTAACCATCGGAATAACTGGATAATCAGTGAAAACCTTCAGCTCTAATGGGTTTTCTTCCTCCAGAATATCCATCTTAAAATGCCAACAGTAATTACATGGTATAAGTGGTTTCCAGTCAACTTCTTTTTGAATTAAGATTGCAAAGTTGTGAAAGCTCTGAAGTTCTTGCCACCTTCTGTGTGGAACAAAGCAGACATCCACAGGTACTTCAATCAAGAAACCCTGACAACTCTATAGAAAAACAAAACAAAACAAACAAAAAAACCCAGGCAACTCCACTTAAAGTCCGAAAGGCAAAGAAGCTGCTGGTTGGAGAAAAGACTCTCAGTTCCCAACACAGGAGCAAAGCCATTTTTAGTAGCGGGAAGGCACTGCGATAAGACAGACCCACATATCCAACCACTTCAGGGACACGGCTGGGTTGCAAAAGGCAAGTTGTTAGACTCACGGCATGAGGTGAAGAATTAAAGACTTTGCAGCCACATCTGTAGTAAAAGGGACATCTGAAAAAAATATCTACCTATAAAGTAAGTCATAACATTTCTCTGCCTGGGTCTCGGTAAGAAAAAAAAAAAAAGTAAGCCTCAGAACACAAGCTGACACTGAGAAGTTGGATTCCATCTGTGAAATTCAAAGCTATCCCTGAGGCCTGGGGGAACTGGAGTATCATTGGTCAGAGATATCTCCATGACTCTGCCCCAGGACGCTTGGCTAGCTCTGGAGTTGACTATGATGGTCATGGTGGCATGTTAGCATTTAGAAGCCAGGAAGCACATGGGGTATCAGTAGGGTGGAAGCCAGCTTGGCATGTACAGCCCTGATCCTGCTCTTCAGGCTATCCAGGGAGGGGCCCAAGTAGTACCCCAGAAGAAACAACACGAATCATGCAGGGAACAAGTGGAGTCCCTAAACCATGAGAATCAGAAAAGATCCTACAGCAGGGCAGTGAGGACTGCTAGCTTGCCAGGGGGCCTCTGCTTATTTTACTTTCCCTGTCAACAGGTTGAGGATCCAGCTCTGGTTTTCTTTAGCGTCACCCTTGCTCTGCGGACACCAGATGTGATACACCATCCATGGCTATCAGCTGTTCTGCAAGGAATGCAGACATCACCATCTGGCAGAACCCAGGGAGGTATCTGAGACTGTCACAGACATCAAGTCCTGAAAGAAACAGGTCCCTGACCCTCTCAAGGATGAAAGATCTGACTGAGTCAACGCCTGCATCCCCCCCTCCAGTCAAGTGCAGTCCTGTCCAGTTTGTGGGTGTGGACCTATTGTGGGTAGCTCTTTCCTTGCTTGACTGCAGTCTAATTCTGCATTTAAATACATTCTGACAGCCCTAGGCTCTTTGGATGGATTTGATAACACAGGCACAAAGCAAAGATCAAGTTGGATACAGAATGTTCTAGAGAGAGCTGAGATTTCAGAGCCAGTATCTTTCAGCACTGCTGGAGATTAATGTCACGTTATCAGAGGCAACAACACAGACATTATCCTCTCCCTCAGGCACTGCGCTTATGACAATGGAGAGAGTGTGCTTGAAATGGGGCCACTGAGAGGAGCATGGCTTGTTGCTGTTCACCATGGCGACAGAGTTCCCCACAACCCAAGGCCATATGACCTTGAAAAAGTTATTTAACCCTGCCACATCCATAGACTGCACTATGTCAATAGAAATGCCCCTCCACCCACAGGGGTGGGTAGAGATGAATCCATCATAAACAAGTTGAAAATGTATGTAATACACTTGATATCATGAATATGGCAGCTTAGCCTCACCTACCTTAGAGTCAGTGCTCAGAGACTGGCACCGGCCCACAAGGGGCAAGGTCACTTAACACAAAGGCTACTGCATCATTAAATGTTGAATACTTTAGGTAACGGTTATGAGGGTCACTCTTAACAGTTGATGTACATCGAAGAACAGTTTCCACTGAGAGCTATGGCTTTCATACCACTATGGATTTGCAACGTCAAAAGTCTTTTGGTCGTCACTTGTACAATCATACCTATCTTACAAGGTTATGGTGACCACCAACTTAGTTGGCTTGAGAAGCACCTAAGAGACAGCTAGCAAAGCACACCTGTATGTGCCTATAGGGCATTTTTCAGACACAATTAGATGATGAGGGCTCTGAATTAATTAATGGAGTAATTCCAGAAGGATCATAATATCCTGGCATTACTGGAAGGTGGTGATGGGTAAGAGGTGGACACTTGCTAGAAGTAGGTCACCGGAAGACTGTCTTCCAGTGTCCTGGTGTCTTCCTATATTTTCTGTTTCCTGGCCACCATAGTATGAGCTGCTCTGCTCCACCATGCCCTCGCCCCCATGATGGATTGAAGCCTCTGTAACCTTGGGCCAGAGCAAAGCTTTTCTCTAAGTTGTTTCCATCAGGCATTTTGTCACAAAAGAAAAAAAAAGTTAACACATATCTTAAGGCAATGGTGAAGATTAAAGAAAGTATGAATGCTTAGTATACTCTGGACACACAGCCCTCAGTATTTGTTAGTATATGTACACACACACACACACACACACACACATTTTTAAAGCCTCAGGTTGCTTCTTAGCCTTCTAGCCAAGATCTAACACAGCTTGCTCTCATTGGGCTAGGATGTGCTATGGCCTTGATCTTGGGACTACGTGCTCCAGGATGTTGGGAGCAGGGGCTGCCGTAGGGCTGGCTTCGTTCATGGCTCAGGGGACTCCCCTGTCCAGAGTTTGCTGGGATTCCTCTGGGCTATTGTATCTCCTGGCTTCAAACAAAATTCAGAGTTGGGGCTGAGGAGATGGATCAGTGGTCAAGATGCCTGGTACCTGGGTTCAGATCCCCAGACCCCTAAAAAGCTAGGACGGCAGTTTGTCTGTAACCCCAGTGCTAGGTGGAGATGGAGGGTGGAGGAGACGGGAAGATTCCCCAGAGCTCAGAAGCCAATCTAGACAAATAGATGAACTTCAGATTAGTGAGGCAGACCTTGTCTCAAAAAAAAAAAAGTAGAGAGCAATTCAGGAAAGGCACCTAACATCCACCTCTAGATTCTACATGTGCATGTGCAAATGCATACAAATATGTATAACAAATACATATAAATAACACTCAGCACCCCACCACCACCTCAAACCAACCATAAAACTCTAAGGGGAGACAGATTTATATAAAGAAGATTTTAAGCTTAATAGCATTAAGGAGAAAGGTAATCACAAAGTATTTTAATTTTTTTTTATTAATTTTATTTCCGTATGTGTATGAATGTACTGTCTGCATGCAAGTCCGTGCACCCATGTCGTGCAATGCCGCGGAGGTCAGAAGAGGGTGTCGGATTCCCCTGGAACTGGAGTTCTCCTGGAATTGGAGTCTCGGACGGTTCTCGGCCACCATGTGGGTGCTGGGGATCGAACCCAGGTCCTCTGTAAGAGCGGTCGGCACTCTTAACCGCTCACAAAGTATTTTAAAAGAGGCTGTCACCGTAAAGTGTGGGAAAGTATGAGAACAAAATTAAGTCCCAGTTATGGACCAGACAGAAAAAAATAATGTGTTAACGAGGAGAAAAGGAATGAAATGCTGGGCCCTGGAAGGGAGCCACAGCCGCAGACCCAGCAGAGACATTTTGAGGAAACACAGTTCCTGTGCTCCTGAAGGAAGAAAAAAAAAAAAAAAGAGGACTATCTTAAAACAACAATGTATAGTACTAAAACAGAAACCCAGCTGGGGGGGGGGCTTAGCTGAGCTGAGAGAATCTCTCAAGAGCAGGAGTTCAAGGCTAGCTGGGGCAGCGAGGCCACAGGCCACTTCAGAAAGGCACCACAAAAAGAAATAGAAACCCGGAATGCATCTAGAATCACTAAAGAAATGGAATCAGTAATTAAAGAAATCAAGCAAATGATTTTATTGAGGGTTCTACCAAATATTCAAGGACTGGAGCAACTCAATCTTGTACAAATTCAAATTGCCAAGAGCTAACAATGGATCACAGACACAGAGAAGGAAGCTGTTAGGTGGTGAATTCTCTTTACTTACATGTGTCTGTGGGTGAATGCAGCATGTGCCTATGGGTTCATGTATACATGTGTGTGCAGGTGTGCACACAAGAATGTGATGGGAGGTGGAGGCTCGAGGGAGTTGGGAGTACAAGGGAGGACTCTGTAGAGTGCAGACGTGCGATGCCTGGTGTCTCACCCCCCTGCCACAGACCAGGCATGGACAGTTCACCCCCAAACACCCCAGGGTAGAAGGTGGTGCATACAATATCTGAACATGGACTTGGGAGTCCAGGAACTGCTCTGAGGCTGGAGCCACCATTGCATCAGGAGGACTGCCAAAGGAAGGAAAGATGGGGAACAAAGCAGGCGAGCTATGTCACAACCATGGCAGGACTAGGGTTCATGTCCCTTTGTACTCATGAGTCCGTGCTAGTAAAGTGTGTTCCTTTGTGGCTGTCTCTACTTGTTTCACACTCACAGAGCACTCAGCAGGTGCCTTGTAGAGCTCCATCATTATAGAATGTAATCCATTGAGTGGCTGACACCCTGCTGAGGTCAGATCACAATTTCCACATTTAATGCTTGAAGACAGAAGGCAGCAAGAGGCCTGGTAAGCTGCCCAAGGTGCCCCGGGAAGGGCAGAGCCCCACCTCTTACAGGGAGACTCTGCAGCCTATGATGAAAGGAACCCAAGGGCAGGCTTGCAGAGGCTGTGTTTGCACGTGACAAACACAGCAGACAGGTGATCCCCACAGACCACCGTGTCCTTCCTCCACCAGGCCTCTGCCCAGGAGGGAAGCTGTGAGTTGAACTATGTCTTTCAAAATGTGCCGATGTCCTAGCTCTGGACACCTGGTAATGGAGCCTTGTTTGGAAGAGGATCTTTGTCGATGTACCAAAATCAGGTCACTAGGGAGAGTCTTGATCCAGTGACTGATATCCTAGTAAGAAGAGGACATGCAAGATACTGAGATAGGCAAGATGCAGGAGGCAGAGAGACTGAGGTGTGACTACACACCTAGGATTGGTCGCCACCACCAGATGCTTCCAGAAGCAGGAAGGAGCCTCCCTGAAGGTTGTGGAAACAGCGTGGCCCGTCTGGCCCCTGGAGTCTGGCCTCAGGGCCTAAGTTTCTGTTGTTTGCGGCAACTTATCTGTGGTGTTTGGTGTAGAATCCTAAGGAACTGATCTGAAACCGAAGGATGATGCATGAAAACATTTCCTTCCAAGCACAAGAAAACCTAAACTCAGCAAGTGTGCCCCTCTGGACACCAGCAGGGTTGAAGAGCCTTAGCCAACCTGAACCAGGCTGGTCTTTGTCATGGTAAAGACACTGCAGTCTGGTTTGCATAAAGCCTCCGGTGAGGCTGGCACACATAGCTTTCATCCACGTTCTGTGGTTTCTGTTCACCAATGCCTGTCCTGCCCAGACCCATTCCCTAGAGAATGTGAAAACGATGCTGGCTTTGCTTAAATCTGGTAAATAAGCTAAGAGGCTTGGGGACAGTCAAGCAGTTTACATTAAATTGTGGCTTACATAAAACCCTGAGCCTCAGTCTATCATCATCTCAGAGCCTGGCTTCCATGGCACAGCACCAGCCCTTCCCAGAAGCACCTGGTGCAGGGAACCAGTCCAGGCTGGTGACTGGTGTCTAGGAAACAACAAGAAGTGGGGGGACTCTCGCCTGAGGAAGTTAAGGAAGGTGGATACTGTCACCAGTGTCATCAAGGGCTCTGGAAGGTAGGTGGGAGGAAGAGAAGTTTCTGGGTACAGAAACACCTGCAGGGCTAAGTTAAAATGAGGGGACTTAGCCAATGTGTGCTCGGGGACCAACACACACAGCAGGTACTTAAATGCATTCAGTCTGTCAGCTCATGTAAGCAGGCTGCTGTGATATCACCTGAATATCCATCCAGGAACATGGCCATCCCTTCTGGGTAAAGACAGCTCAGCTGGCTTCTAGATCGCGGGGGTGGGGAGGGTGTGTGGAATGGGGGTGGGTGGCAGCTTCCAGAGACATTGTGGTGGCTTCGATGGAAATGTTCCTCAAACCAAATGATGGAGTCAAGGAAGCCGGTCCGCATCTGCTACTCCCAGGGTCAGTGCAATTAGCATCCAACCCCAAACTGTCAGGCTCCCTTGCTCAGTCTCAAGGGAAAAAACTGTTGAAATAGTCATACCAAGAGAGACATGATCAAGGCTGGGACAGGTTCAGACATCAGAAGACCCAGCACACCAAGATGTACCACTCTACGGAGGCTCAGAGCTTGGAACCCAACCATTTAAGGATTTGAAGAAATTATCTTGCTGAGATGTTAGAGGCTATCCGGTCAAATAAAGCATTGTGTATGAATGTGTTCATATGTGTGGATACATGTGTGTACAGGTCTATGGAGGCCAGAGGTCAATCTCAGTGTTCTTCTTCAGGTGCTGTTCACTTTGTGTTTTGAGACAACGTCTCTCATTTGGCCCAGAGCTTACAAGTAGGGTAGGCTGGATGGCCAGCAAGCCCCGTCTCTGGCTCCCAGTACTGGGGCTACAAACATGTGCCACTTTTCCTGGCTTTTTATGCCAGTTCTGGGATTTGAACTCAAGTACTTCTTATGGCAAATACTTTACTGACTGGGCTGTCTTCCCTGCCCTCAATAAAGCTTTAGATGGGTCGTTCGCTGTGTTGGCTCTGATTTCTTCATAAATTTAGTTCAAGGAGAATGGGTGACATCCTTCAGGCTCTCAGGGAGACATTGCAGGTTCCTCCCTTGTTTCTTTTTGATTCCAGGCAGGGACATATTCTGGGGGTCTAGGTTCACACAGGTTTACAGGTCACATACGGCAAGAAAAAGTGACCTCAATGAGACACATTTTCTCTCAAACAATCAACTTATGAATGATTGCAGCTGAGAACTATTTGGAAAATTAAAGGGTGTCTGACCATGACAAGGAGAAGCAAGTTTAGCACTTACTGAGATATTCCATTGTTATTTTTCAATATTCCTTGTCCTACCAAGAAAAACATTGTGTGAATTGAGGTCATAATTATTTATGGATTAATAAAGGGGATAAAAAGAAATAATTTTATTTATTTATTTATTTATTTATTTATTATTTCATTGTCGTTATTGTTTTGAGACAAGTTCTCACTATGTTCTAGTCCAGGCTGTCCTTGAACTCGTGTCAGTCTTCCTGCCTCACCTTCCCAATTCCGTAGGATTATAGAATTATAGGCATGTGCCACCATACCTGCCTTAAAATTAAACAATTTTAAGTAAAATATGAGCCAGGAGATGTTTGTTATAAAATTATGAAGTGTGACATTAATATTACTACACTTTCTTTCTGATAGTTAAGCTCATATATGAGTTTGATTGCTTTATTTTGAGATGAATTTATTTTCTGTGTCAAAGTGACACAAGTTACAGAGTGTTTATTTTTCACATATATATACACAAGAGTGTGTAATTAGCAGGACTGAAAACTTGCTAATTAGATCCATTTTTAGCCCTGATGTTGACAGAGAAATTGAGAATTGTTTTTTGATTATGATTTATGGCATATAATCTCCAAATCTATAAGGCACGAAGACACTGGTGGTTGATATCGCTTGTACACAAAGCAAGGTACGAGCAAAGCTGCCTTTCACTGCCTTAGAGAGTTTTAAAGTTGCACATATGTCAAGATCCCTGCAGAGTTGCATGCAGACATTGGTCCTAACACAGAGAGACCGTGGTAGGTTTACCCAAGTACCCCTGACAGGCAGATCCTCCAAACCTACAGACCACTCTCCTCAACAAAATGTGACAGGGGATAGCTTGACTGACCCAGCCAATCAGCATGCTTCTGCCACCTGCCACACCTATACACCTACACCTTTGGCACATCCACCTTTTACCTCTGATATCACCTAGGTGCTTCCAGCCCCACATTCCAGCCATTTGAGGATGCTGTGTAAATGGAATCTCTTGGAGTCTGATTATCTTGAGATCAGCAGTCACTTTGCACAGTTCCCTGGAGATGATCTGGTGTGCTGTGCACTCGGCACCTTTCTCATCAGTGAGTGACAGGATTAACTATAGTTTACTCAACCATTCCCAAGCTGAAGAGCATTCTGCTTGTTTCCAGGACTTGACTTTTATGAGAAAAACTGTTACATAAATATTTCTCTACAGGTTTTTTTCGCCTCTTTTGGGGACAGGGTCTCCCTGTAGCCCCAGCTGGCCTGGAACTCACTATGTAGACCAGGCTGGCCTTGAACTCACAAAGATCCGCCTGTCTCTGCCTCCCGAGTGCTAGGATTAAAGGCGTGCACCACCACGCCTGGCACAGGTTATTTTTGAAAGAAACTGCCAAATTGCCTTCCAGAACAGCTGGACCCCACCAGCACCCCAGGCAAGATGGGTCCCTGGCATTTCCGGTACTGGCTGTCACTGCGTTTTTGCTTTAGCTGAAGAACAAGTTCAGACTGGATCCTTCTACCATTCTGTCTTCTAGTTTGTTGACTTGTCTGTCTGTGCCAAGCACCACTGAGCTATCCCTGGGACTTCCCTTTGATTTCTGTCTATCCAGATAGTTTTTCTTTGTGTCTTCTGTTCCTTCACAGAGACTCCCCTCGCTCCTGTCCCCTCTCCATTCTGGTTGTCCACTGGGGCACTTTCACAATGGCAGCTGATGGTCTCTGTCCCATAATAGTCGTGTCCGGCCATCTTAATCTCTCTATCCTTTTCACTCCCTTTGAGATCTCCCTGGTTTGGTCTGAGGGCAGATCTTCTGCTGCACCCTGCACCCTTGATTCCACACTGTCAGACACTCTGCTGTGGCTGAGTCCCAGTGACACCATGCTGCAAGGCACAGGACAGTAGCTCTTGACTAACAGGGACAGGGAGCCCAGTTTCCCCTCAGGCTCAGGCTATGCCCAAGGATGATGCCTCGGGACTCGAGGTAGGAGCTTCCCACAGACATCCCAGGCTGAGATGGGGGGGGGGAGTCTTTTGAAGCTTCCCCTGAGAAATCTGATCCCACAGCCCCTGAAATGCACATAGGGTGTCTCACTGATCTTTAGAAGGGTTCCTGCATGGCCCACATGGACTGCAGTGGCCTATGGGAGGTCAGGATGCCCACCATAGCAGAGGACAGTAGAAGCCCCGGTCCCTCATCCACTCACACACATGATGACCTGACTTTCTCAGCTATGTCTGCGAGTGGAACCAACATCCCAGTGAAAGTTTGCTTCTTCTAGACTATTGTGGCCAAACAAATTTGGGTTTTGTTCTGTAACTCACAGTTTCTGGTTTCTCACTTCCCAAACATAGTACTAACAGTGTGGGTGTTGAAAGAAAAACAACAATTAGAGTCTCAATGAAAATTTCCAGTAACCGTAACAGAGTCAACAAACTGCAGTCAGAGGGACTCAGGTTAGATGGTGAGAGATGTTTTAACCACAGATGAGAAACACTGAAATACAGAGCAGAAGAAAGTATAAAACAACCTTTCTTCCTTCCTAGCTTTAAGGGCAGTTATGCTCTGATCCCCCCAAGGCTGTGGGCTGTGCTAATTGAGGCAGGAAAGCAGGCAGCACAAAGGCCCAAACCATGTTCCAAAGCACATGTGGCTTAGCAGGTTGAAGGGGATGGGGGTAGGGGTAGGGGTAGGGTGGAAGATATGGGTGGCACACTGCAAGGCCATAGGAAAGATGTCACTTTCTTTGAAAAAGTACATCTGAGCTGGGCGTGGTGACGCATGCCTTTAATCCTGGCACTCGGGAGGCAGAGGCAGATGGATCTTTGTGAGTTCGAGGCCTGGTCTACAGAGTGAGTTCCAGGACAGCCAGAGCTACAGGGAGACCCTGTCTCAAAAAGAAAAAGACAAAGCACATCTGACTTTGAATGGCTCGAATAGCTGTGTGTAGAAAGGGGCTCTATGCTACATGGGGGTGGGGGTGGGGGTGGCGGTGGGGCAGGGGAGACCAGGGACCGAGTGGGAAGAATCAGGGCCCAGGCTTGGCTGCTCCACACCTGTATTCACCTCATGACGACCTCCCAAGTTCCCATGCGGGGGGCCCAGAAATACCCAAGAAAGAGCACACAAGACAAAAAAGCAGAAAGACTAGGAAGAGAATGGGGAAGAAAGGAAATAAGGTTGAAGGGGAGGGGGAGCGACGATGAGTGAAGGGTGGTGAGGAGAGGAGGGAGGGAGAGGAAGGACCAAGAGGAGAGAGGGAAGAGAGGGTGGACAGAGGGGTTGGGTGGGGAAGATGAGGAGGGGAGTGTGAGGAGAGGGAAGAAGGGAGAAGGGGGAGGCAGGTGAGGAGAGCCTCGTACTGAGCAGACTATGAGGTTCAGAGAGAGATCCAGGAAGAAGACTGAAGCGAACATGCTTGAGAAGAGGCTGGTGGATACCCCTCTGCCCAGTGAGCAGTGGATAGGGGTGCTGTTGACACAGAGGTGACCTGCACAACCCTTTTCTAATGTTAGTTCCTGAAGTGAAGGACATGCACCCTGTAGAAGGATAACAGAGGCTCCAACTCCATACTTCAACAAGCATCAGGCATTCACAAGTTAATTGCCTGCCCCGACAAGGCAGGCAGATAAAGGCAAGGCAGGGTAGAGAAGACTTAGAGCTCTCTGAAGGACCATGGCATCTTCCACATCCCTAATGCAGATTCTTTATACAGGAAACTCTTAGTGATATTTCTAAACATGTCTCCCTCACTTCGGTGTTTCCAGCCCATAACCAGGTTACATAGCACCCCATAACACCATGGGGGATCCATAGTTGGCTATTCATCCTTTACTTCCTCCTCCCACATTCTGTCTTCTATGCTATTATAACACTACCTGATATTTACATAACCTCAGGATTGCATGAGGGAATGGTTGAGTTATAAAGACGGCTCTGGTTTCTCTGCAGGCAGTAAGCCTTCACTCAACACGCACATTCCTTACCCTCCTCCGTCCGCGGTTCCCGAGCAGGGGACCATGCTACTCTCCCTTTTCAGCCATCTCATGAGATTTCTGCCAGTGCTTCTCAAACTCCTCAAATGACAAGGCGAATTTTGTGTTTAGTACAGGGCCATGCACCCCTTGGAGAAGTCAGGAAACTGAATTCCTCACATCACATGAGCAACCCCACTTGCTGCCTTGGGTAACATGAGGCTTTGGGACCCTGTGGAATTACTCAGAGCTGCACCGATCTCCGGGTTAAGAGTTCCTATTTCAGGGACATTTTACATTTGTTCCAGCCAGCAGTTTAACTGCACCACTGTGGTTTGTGCTTTCCCCTAACAGTGTCATCACCTTGCAAATGCAGTCTCCCAGTGTAGGGTTCTGACAAGACAAATGAAAACATAACAGCTTTTCAGAATTGGCTCCTTTTCGTTACCTCGTTGTCCTCCATTAACAAATGAGACAGATATTTGGGACCATCACACCAGAGAATGCAAGAACTAACTCTTCCAGGTCAGACCCAAGGCCCTGTCTTCTCCATCCCTTCTGATCCTGTGAAAGAGCTCTTTCTGGGGTGGGGGCCGCTCTGCATACCCCCTTCCTCTCGCCCTGTGTTCTGGATCCCACTCACCCAGAAGAGAGGGCCGGACTCTCCTGATCAGCTCTCTGGAGCCTCTTCCTTCCCAGGAGCTCCTTTCTCCACACAGAAACGGAAATGGCAGGTGCTCTCTCAGCCCTGTGACCTCGGACGGGTACAACATCTGGTTCTTGCTCAGTGGCCCACATCTCTGGAAGAGGGTCTCTACCCTGCCACTGTTACTAAGCAACTTCCCACGTCAGACTCATGGGCCTCATGGCCCATGCAGCCCCATCTCCCAACCACACCTGGTTTTTGTCCTCGTGCCAGACAGAGCACCCTTCGAGAAGCCTCTATGCGTTGTGTTCTGATCATTCAATCTGCCACTTCTTAGCATCGCCCCCTGAAGGCCGTCCTTCAGTCCCCTGGCACCACCCACAGGCTCAAGGCCCTGCTTTGCTGTATCCCAAACCTTCAGCCTGTCCTCTGTGAGCTTGGGTGGCTCACTGAGAAAATCATTCACTTCATCTTAAGCTGGAGCCAACACAACGGAATCTGTGAAATGTTGTGTATCTGCTGTTCATCCTCCGCATGGAAGGACACATTTTAATCCTCAGTAAAATCTGGGTTTCCAGCAAACTGGGTTGCAAAGCAGTCCCTAACACTGTTCTCCAATGCCGTTTGTTGTTTTAAGTGCTGCTGCAGTCACTCTGCATCTGACAGTGGGTTTGAGTCCATCAGAATACCAGCCACCCTCTTCTATAATGAACAGCACCCTGGGCCAGAAAGAACAGATCATGTGGCAGTGGGGTTGAGGTTGACATCAGCAAAAGGCAAGCCCTCCAAATGCAGACCCAAGGGCCATCCCTGTATGTGTGGTGATTTCAACATTCTGTTTCAGAAACAGTTTTCTTACTCTAACACACAGGAGCTAAGAACCACAAGCAACTGGTCAACCCAAAGATGTTTAGTGTATGTTATAGTTTGGGAATGAATTGTCCCCTTAAAATGCATATGTTGAGGACTTTGTCCTCAGTTCACAGGTACAGATAGATACACAGACACATGGACACATAGACATACACATGTATACATATATACATAAAGACAAAACCACATCAATACACACAGACATATAGATATGCAGACACATGCAAATATAACATATAAACATATATTTATACACAGCCACATGGCCACATGCAGACACAGGTGGACACACATATACACATAGACATACACAGAGACAGATATGCAGACATATAGGCTCATATGAGCATGCATGTATATATGCACAGGTACACAGACACATACATAGATGCAAAGTGTGCATACCTATGTCTATGCAAGCATAGACACACATCCTCCCATTTCTGCATGCCTGTATGCCTACAGATTTTAAGAATATCGTGTTTCAAAATAGCTGTAACTGCTAATTCTGTCTCAGCATATAGGAAGAGGAGTATAATTAAATTGTGTATTTGTATGCAAATGTATTGTTAGGGCCATTTTTTTTCTCTCTGAAGTAGTTATTTACATCAGCATTTTTTTCTCGGGCACCCAGAGAAGAGAGACTGGATCAAGCCCACAACACTGCATCTGAAGGGCTTTGAGCAGTGGGGAGCTGGGGAGAATCAGGGCAGCAAAATTCCAAGAACACAGCCCCTGTCCTCCCCCCAACCTGGTGACCTCCCACCACACCTTGCATGTCCTTCTTCCCTGGATTCAGGAAGCCTCTCCTCTTCCATGAACAAAAGCCCCTGGAGTCTTGAGCCCCTCAAGGCTTCACATCTGAGAGCCTTGGTGTCTAGCGACCAAATCCCAGCCTCCCGCCCAGTGGGAGTCAAAGCTCTCACTGGGCCAGGGCAACTGCCTGCCTATGACACTGTCCAACCTGGATGTGGAACAGTGAGCAGAATGCTCAGAGGCAGAGGCGCTAACAGTGCTAGGGAAACCGAAGCTTTGTTTGGAATTCTTATGGTTGCTTAGAGAAAGGTTCATTCTTGGCTGTCAGTGGGTGGGGAGTATGTCCCCAAAGAAGCTACAAGAAAGGCACTCGGATGCATGGGCAAGTGTGAAGATGGGAGACTGGGAGCAGTGTGACAACACATTGAGACTCAAGGTAGATGTCCCCCAAAGGCCAGGAGTGGACACGGATCCACTGAGGGTTGGGGTGGACACAGATTCACTGAGGGTCAGGGGTGGACACAGATCCACTGAGGGTCAGGGGTGGACACAGATCCACTGAGGGTCAGGGGTGGACACAGATCCACTGAGGGTCAGGGGTGGACACAGATCCACTGAAGGTCGGGGTGGACACAGATCCACTGAGGGTCGGGGGTGGACACAGATCCACTGAGGGTCGGGGTGGACACAGATCCACTGAGGGTCGGGGTGGACACGGATCCACTGAGGGTCAGGGGTGGACACAGATCCACTGAGGGTCAGGGGTGGACACAGATCCACTGAAGGTCGGGGTGGACGCAGATCCACTGAGGGTCGTGGTGGACACAGATCCACTGAGGGTCGGGGGTGGACACAGATCCACTGAAGGTTGGGGGTGGACATGGATCCACTGAGGGTCGGGGGTGGACACAGATTCACTGAGGGTCAGGGGTGGACACAGATCCACTGAGGGTCAGGGGTGGACACAGATCCACTGAGGGTCAGGGGTGGACATGGATCCACTGAGGGTTGGAGTGGACACAGATCCACTGAGGGTTGGGGTGGACACAGATCCACTGAGGGTCCAGGTGGATATAGAATTACTGAAAGCCAGGGTAGATACATCCACTGAGAGTTCATCAGGGTCAGGGTGGACACTGAACTGCTGAGGATCATTGAGTGCCACTGATGGTCAGGGGTGGTCTGCACAGACTGCAGACCCTTCCAAGTCTCAGGCCTGCTCCAAAGAATCTCAGCTATGGTCAGTAACCTATCCCTGGAGGGAGGCTGGAACTTCACCAGCTGGTTAGTTGCTCAGCACCCACAGGTTAAGGCGATTTCTTCAGAGATCAAAGAAGCAAATTCCAATACTCTGAAGAAAGTGAGAAGAAGCCCAAACACATTATAGACCATTAAATTTTACTTTAAACGTTTATTTATGCCAGGTCTGGTGGTGAACGCCTTTAATCCTAGCACTCTGGAGGCAGAGGCAGGCAGATCTCTGTGAGTTCAAGGCCAGCCTAGTGTATATAGTAAGGTCCAAGACAGCTGGGGCTACAGGGAGACTATGTCTCAAAAAAAAGACAAAAAAACATTTTCTTCTTCTTCTTCTTCTTCTTCTTCTTCTTCTTCTTCTTCTTCTTCTTCTCCTCCTCCTCCTCTTCCTCCTCCTCCTTCTGTGTGTATAGGTGTGAATGAGGTATATGTATATGTTTGTGTAGATGTGCACACGCATGTCTGCACGTATGTGTGTGTGAACGCCTTTGGGGGCCAGAGGTCAGTGGCAGGGTCTTCCCTGATCACTCTCTACCTTATTTTTTTGAACCAGGGTCTCTCACCGAACCTGGAGCTCATTGATTCGGCTAGGCTGGCTGGCCAGTGTGCTCCAGAGATACACTTGTCTCTGTCCTGTCTCCAAGTACTGGGTTACAGATGTGTGCCACCGCGACAGCTTTTATGTAGGTTCTGGGGATCTGAACTCAGGTCCTCATGCTTGTGCGGCGAGAACTTTACCAACTGGACCAGCTCCCCAGCTGCCAAATTTTACTTTTCAATTATTACAGTTCTAAACTGCAATTTCTTTTTCCAATTATACTGATTACACGACTGATCATGTTACTCCACCACATGCAAGGCACAGAGGTAAACCACAAGATGAGCTGCTGCTTCATCATGAAGGTCACACTGTGCTGTCATGGGCAGTTGTATATCCGGGCCAATGCTGGCCTGGAGAATCAGGCCTGTCCTCTCAAAGTCCTGTTAGCCTGGTTTCTAGGTGACACTCCTCAAGGGGTTACGAATGGCCCTCAGGCCTGGAGCTGAAATCCTTTATTCTCAGAGCACCCTCCTCTACCTTACTGTATGCTCAGAAAATCCATCCTTAGTTTGGCACCAACATTCTTGGATTTGCCAAGAACACATCCTTCTCTGATGCTCCTTCACCCCCAAGGCCCCAGGCATCCCATCAGCCAGACCACCTCCTGACCATGGTTAAGATGGACTGGAATAAGCCCATGGCAGTTGAAAAGTGATTCACACATCCAAGCCTTTGTTTAGGACTGCATATTTTTGCAAATGTCTTCCCATTGGTTCCAACAGGACTGGTGTCCTGATACAGCATTTGGAAGACAAAGCAGGCCACAGGGTAGCACAGTCAGCAAGACCAGACACACAAGGAAGACTTGACACTGCTCAGGCTGAGCACGGCTTGCAGGCGATTCTCATTTTCTTCCTTATGTTTTTCTCTGCTGCATTTTTCACTTTAAGATTTTTTTTTAAATAAAAGATACAGGTAATTTTAGTAACTAGAAAAAGGAATGAAACTACTTTAATTTTAGGATAGAAAAATATCATCTTACAGTTTTCCGTAGGAGAACGCAGTAAGTCCCTGGGAGATGATGGTATGGTTCATTTTCACCCTAAACCCTCCTCAACATCCTAGACAATTCAAAACCTCTTGGAAGACTGAGGTCGGCTGGAGTCGGGTGGTCAGGACCTCTGTGGCCCTGGGCTCTATGGACAGCTTATAGAGTTCTGGGCAACCAAGATGCTCTTTATGCTGCAAGTCTGGAACTCACAGGACAGAAGGACAGAAAACCTGCCACTCTACGTCTCCATCAGCTTATGCTGGCTGAATGTGAGCAACACTCTGACTCGTCACATATGATCATCTCCACAGTTGCCAAGAAAGCCTTCTTCAGATGCTCGAGGAGTTGAGGGTCAAAGCAGAGTGAGCTGTCAGGCTGGGGTCTAATGCCACCCTCTTGTTTACTAGGAAAGAACTAGACATCCAGAAGAGCCTGGAGCTAAACAGTGGATGGGGAACTGGATGGGCTTGAGAGCACCAGCCAAGCTGGTAGAGAGAGCAGCCAGCGGCCCAGGCTGAAGCATGAGCACCCGTTACCTCCATTTACAGACAAGCCCGTAAGATAGTGAGTGGGGACCCAAGAATCCAGGATAAATGACCCGAATGAATAAAAGGATCTAATAAAGTAGCTGGCTCTAAAACTAACTGAAAAAGTCCACTTAAAATAGCAACAACGGGGCCTGAGAGATGGTTCAGCGAGTAAGATTAAGAGTAAGATTAAGATTAAGGCCGCTCTTGGAGAGGACCTGGATTCAATTACCAGCACCCACATGATCGGTAACAGCCATCCATAAGCACAGTTTCAGGGTCATTCTTTTGGAATCTGCATTCTTTTGGAATCTGCAGACACTGCAAGACATAGGATGCACTTATGTGCAGGTAATAATACACTCATACACATAAAACAAAAATAATAAATAAAAAAGTAAAAAAAATGGCAGCAGCAACAACAACAAAACCAGAAGAGTGAGTTTCACGAGGTCTGTAAAGTTTTTGCAAGAAAACAGTTACAGCACTTTGGAAACACAGAAGTGGACTTGAGCAGGGCTAGGGGTAGAGCTCAGGGCTAGAGCTCAGGGGTAGAGCTCAGGGGTAGAGCGCTTGCCTGGCACATGCAAGGCCTTCGGGAACACCCACAGCACCAGAAAAACAACAGACTGTAACAAATGGAACATAGTCCCTGATCTTACACAAGATAGCTCAACATCGTGATGCTTTCCTTCATGTGTGTGTGTGTGTGTGTGTGTGTGTGTGTGTGTGTGTGTGTGTGTTTGTGTGTGTGTGCGTGAATTGCTGGTCATCCTACTCTATTACTTTTCCACAGTTTTCCCTGTGACAGCTCTCTCACTGGGCCCGGAACATGCCGTTTCTCACCTAGATGGCTGGCCAGTAAGCCTCAGCCCCCCTTCTGTCTCCACTCCCCAGTGCTGGGGTTACAGCCATTCATGAACACATCCAGCTTTTATTTATTTTATTTTATTTTATTTTATTTTTGTATGTGTATGAATGTACTGTCTGCATGTAGGTCTGTGCACCTGTGTCGTGCAATGCTGCAGAGGTCAGAAGAGGGTGTCGGATTCCCCTGGAACTGGAGCTAAAGGCCGTTTTCAGCCGCCATGTGGGTGCTAGGGATCAAACCCGGGTCCTCTGCAAGAGCAGTCAGTGCTCTTAACTGCTAGGCCATCTCTCCAGCCCCACATCCAGCTTTTAAATGGGTGCTGGGGATCCAAAATCAGGTCCCTGATGTACACCAGCTGCTCACCGCCGAGCCATCTCCCCAGCCTGCCACCCTTTCCTCATTTCCTAATTCTATTTTGTAAGTTAAATCCAGTCTTCTCCCCCCTAAGCAAAATAAGTTAATATTGGATTTGGCCTCTTTGACAATAAAATATAAGCATGGACACTGGAAAAAGTATCAGAGAAAAAATGAAAGCAGAGAACTGTTGATTCCTGAGAAATGAGGTACCAAAGCCTACAGAGCAATGCAGGAAAATGGAAACAGTAAAGTCAGAGGATAGAAATGGCCTTCCAGTGTATGGAGAAAATATCCATGCAAACCCATGGTTAGGGATGTGCAGTACCATAGCATCCAGGAGCCCCGTGTGACCATGGATGGCATTCCTCTAGCTGTGGGAGACCTCGGTACCCAGGGTGTCCAGCCTGTCCAACTCTGGGAGTTAAACCTGAACAAATTCAAAACACACATACAGGACTCTCACTGCAGAGTGGTTCTAGCTGTCAAATGTTGGGAAATGACCCAATTCTTGGCAGAGGAAAAAGGCTGAATAAATACGGGCTTCCATGGGGGTACACAGCAGATATGGGAAGAATGGAGTGGGTGGGGTTCTAGCAAGCCTGGAGTAATTTGCAGAGGGTATTCTAAAGGAGAAGCCTCGGTGAAAAAGGACACTGGATGAGCAGTGTCCAAGGATGTGGCCCTGCAGATGCTAATTCTGAAGTGCTCTGGGAGGAATCTCAGACCAGGACCCACCAGACACCTGTCTGTACAACCAGAGCTCAGTGACGCTTTCCCATCCCACAGACCGAGCCATATCCGCATGAGCACGCATACCTACAAATGAGACAGAACGCATCCCAAGTGAATGAAAAGCCACAGTGAAGAGTGGGCAGAGCCAGTGGAAAACAACCATGGAAACTGTGAGCGTGAAGATAAATATCTGTGGCTAGAAGGCCTCACAGGCACAGAACAGCACTTCTGTAAAGTGTCAAGATTATGAAGGACCCAAAGAAATCTGCAGAGCCATCGCAGACAATAGGAGACCAAGAAGTACAGGAAAGTATGAAATCCTGGACAGAGCCTGCAGTGGGCATTAGAGGGACAGGCGGTGACTGGGTGAGGTCTGACTCCAATGGAAGTGGCCAACGCTGGAGGATGCTGGTTTAGCAAAGCTGCATGAAGAGAACCACTCTCTGCACGTCTGAAAACAGCTCAAATAAAAGTGCTTAAAACTCTAACTTTTCTAGCTTAAAACTGGAAAGAAAAGCACCCTGAGTCTGAATTTGACATGTTAGTTGAAGCCTTCATACCCCAAACACTAGTGCTGGGATTTCCTCACAAGCAAAACCCTTCTAGAACAATCCATCAAAACCCTGAATGTGGGGCTGGAGAGATGGCCTAGCGGTTAAGAGCGCCGACCGCTCTTACAGAGGACCCGGGTTCGATCCCCAGCACCCACATGGCAGCTGAGAACCGTCTGAAACTCCAATTCCAGGAGAACTCCAGTTCCAGGGGAATCCGACACCCTCTTCTGACCTCCGCGGCATTGCACGACACGGGTGCACAAACCTGCATACAGACAGTACATTCATACACATACAGAAATAAATAAAATTAATAAAAAAAATAAATAAAAACCCTGACTGCATTTATAGAAATGGAGATGCCCATCCCAACACATATGGAATCACAAAGGTCTCTGACTAACCCAGGTAATCAGACATGGAAGGACTATGCTGGGGCCTCACACTTCCCAATTTCAAAAGAACTAAGAAGCTACAGCAGTCAAAACAGTGTGGTGCCAGATGTAATCACTGAACAAAATGATACAAAGAACCCAGAAATAAACATTGGCATCTCTAGGCAGCCAATGTTGGAAGAAAGAGTCTAGATAAGTCAGCAAGGACAGCCAGCCCTCTCAACAAATGGTGCTAAGAAATGGGACGCCACATGTCGAAGGATGAAACTGAGGTCTAGCCTCACACCACATGACACATAGGGGAAGCACACTGTGTGATTCCATTTGCAGGAACAAGACTACAGTGTTTTTAACTAAGGGTCACGATGCCATCAGGTAACAATGTGGGGGTCATAAAATATTTGATAACAGTAAAAACTTCTTAATGCATAATGACCAGAAATTAATTCCAAAATCAAACATGAGATGAGGTATTTGTGGCAGCTCATCTGTGCAGCATCGTGTGATTTACTGCAGCCCTTGATTCTGAACACTCATTACTTAGCACTGGGCATGCTATTATGCCATATATCACCAACAAATGCTGCCGCAAATACCTCAACTCAGGTTCAAGACTATTTTGTCTTATGAACTGTGGTTTATTTTTTTTTTACTGTACATACGTTTCTGCTCTTACAGAAAAATAATGGCTTAATTGCAGAAAACACTTTAAATATTTTCCTACTATCATTTATCGACAAGTTAATACACTCATTGTCTTCTGTTAGAGTGCTTAACTTTAAAAGTCAGTATTTAAGCTTCTGATGTAATTTCATTAAAGAAATCATTAGGGGCTGGAGACATGGCTCAGCGGTTAAGAGGGTTAAGAGCACTGACTGCTCTTGCAGAGGACCCAGGTTTGATTCCCAGCACCTACATTGTGGCTAAGAACCATCATTAACTCCAGTTCCAGGGGAATCAGACACCCTCTTCTGACCTCTGTGGCATTGCATGACATGAGTGCACCAACCTACATGCAGACAGTACACTCATATACATAAAAAATAATAAATTTAAAAAAGAAATAATTAAATGAATTATGACAAAATTTCCAATAAGTTCTGAAATGTCCCTAAACATACTTCTGCCGCTTTGTAATACATATCTAAGTGAAGCAGCCTTCTCAACATTGTTGATTATAAAAGCAAAATATTGATCAACTCTGAAAAAAACATTGAAGACACTCTGCATTCTGCAGTATCAAATATCCAGCCAAGATTTAATCTTTATGTAAAACTAAACAAGTACATGCCTCTCATTAGTATGAAATTTTTTTTGGTCCTTTTGAGACAGGGTCTCTCTGTAGCCCCAGCTGTCCTAGAACTTACTATGTAGACCAGGCTGGCTTTGAACTCACAGAGATCCACCTGTCTCTGCCTCCCAAGTGCTGGGGTCAAAGACCTGAGCCACCACACCCAGGAGCCTTTGTTTTTTTTTTTAATGAATGGTAAAAATTATACATATATCAAAGAATTTTTTTTATTTATTTCTGTATGTGTATGAATGTACTGTGTGCATGCAGGTTTGTGCACCTGTGTCGTGCAATGCTGCGGAGGTCAGAAGAGGGTGTCGGATTCCCCTGGAACTGGAGTTCTCCTGGAACTGGAGTTCTCCTGGAATTGGAGTTTTGGACGGCTCTCGGCCGCCATGTGGGTGCTGGGGATCGAACCCGGGTCCTCTGTAAGAGCGGTCGGCGCTCTTAACCGCTAGGCCATCTCTCCAGCCCCATATCAAAGAATGTTTAAAAAGTTCCTTTATACATCCCTGTATCTCTGTTTCTCTATATCTCTACATCTCTATATCTATCATCTATCTATCTATCTATCTATCTATCTATCTATCTATCTATATCTATCTATCTATCTATCTATCTATCTATCTATCTATCTATGTCTCCAGGGTCACCACATAAAAGTTTCTCATGTAAAAAGAGGTCTCAAGTGAAAAAAAAAAGCTTAAGAAGCTTTGGATTAGACCAGCCAAATTGATAGAGATAGAAAGCAGATTAGAAGTTGTGGTATGTGTGGGGTTAGGGTTTTTTGGTAGGGGAGTAAGAAAATTTTGAAAATAGTGGTAATGGTTACATCATGACACAGTAAATATAATTGATGCCACCAAATTATACACTAAAATGATATGTGCTATATATCTATTTTACCCCAATTCTATAAAGCAGCACAGGAGAGGCAGGCTCTAAAGCTCCAGTCTTCGTTGGCTGGAACTCTAAGGCTCTATTCTGGCAGCTTGGGCAGCAACACTGGATACCATGGTGGAGGACGGGGAAGGGCAATTGCCTCAGAGGCTCAGGCTCAGGACCAACGCCAGAACTGAGATCTGCTTCGTAGGCACAGTTGCATGCACCACAGAGGCACCTAACACCCTTCCATGGTGCAAGGTATAATTAGGGCTCCAGTGAAACTCCTGCCCACGCCTTTGTGTAATTTGTGTGTGGGCGGCTGGGATGTTCAGAACTAGAAAACAAACTTTGTGGAAGAAAAGCTGTTTTCTGTGGGGATGGGCATTCTAGCTTGTGTGTGTGCACACACATTCCTTCTGTCATTCCTTGAGGCTGTTCACAGCTGCAGGTAGCCTGAGGAGAGTCAGGTCAGATCATCAGGGCAAGGACATTGAACTCCCCCAGCCACACTGCACCACAGGCCGCTCGCCTTCCCTGAATAAGAAAGATGCTTCTGAGGAGGGGTCCTTCTCTGGAAACACGCCTCAACTGTACTTTGTTCTCTGAGAAACTTATCCCATTGTGGCCCGGGGATACTCAGAGAGTCTGCCTTATTGGATAGAGGACACAGTTCGCCCTGGTATAGGGAACTGGTAAGCTCGGTAGGTGGGTTCAGAGGGTCTGTGAACCCTGAAACTCAGGCCCCAGAAGGCCAAGGGACGCAGTGGTCAAAAATAGGGAAGGGAAAGCCAGGCGTGGTGGCACACGCCTTTAATCCTAGCACTCGGGAGGCAGAGGCAGGTGGATCTTTGTGAGTTCAAGGCCAGCCTGGTCTACAGAGTGAGTTCCAGGACAGCTGGGGCTACAGGGAGACCCTGTCTCAAAAAGACAAAAAAAAAAAAAAATAGGGAAGGGAGAGCCAGCCATGGTGTTGTACACCAGTACTTGGGAGGCAGAGGTGGGCAGATCTCTGTGACTGAGGCTAGACTGGTTTACATAGCAAGTTCCAGGCCAGTTGTTCCAGGCCAGTTGGGACTATAGGGAGACTGTGTCAAAACAAACAAACAAACAAACAAATAAAAATAGGGCAGCAAGAGCAGAATGGTGGTTGGTGACCCCTCAGCAGGGTGTGATGGGCCTGGAGATAGTACAGAACTGTTACTGTGTGACATCTTATGAAAAGAGTGACAGTATGTGACATGATGTGTCAATCTGAGTATGATAACTATGTGACAACGGGGTGTCACTAATGTGTGGCAACAGGGTGTGATGGAGTGATAGAAGTGGCTAAGAAGTCTACAGCGGTGGGTGACACACACTGTAACAGCCAGCTGACACTGGTGCCTTTTAGCTATTTCCCTGCAAGACTTCAGGCACTTGTTTTGCTGAAGATATTGCAGGTAGTGCTGGATGCACTGCCTGGTGTGTTCGGGTCCTCATCTCCTTCTCAGTTCACATGGAGCAGGCTCTCCAAGGCTCCACAGCTTTATGAAAGGGTCAGAGACCATTTTAATACCCCACAGATCAGGCCAAAATCTTTCTCTAGAGGAGCAGTTTAACGTGCACGAGAGAGCAGATGACATATCACTCTCCTGTCTGTTCTGTTTGCACATGCTAATACTCTCTTAGTTCAATTTGAAACGAGCCCATTAATCCATTTCTAGAAGAAAAACATTGAGTGGGAATAAAGCAAATGCCTCATTCCCACGCTATCTTTGTTCAGAAAATTGATTCTGAAGGAATTTTAATAATTTGCAAGGTGACAGGAAAGCAGAACCAGGATTAAGTGAGGCAGCTGCACAGAGGTGAGCCTTAGTGGGAAGAGAAAGGAAAGGCAGGAGGGAGGCTGGACGACGCCATCAGCTGCGGGTGGTGTCTGGCCGGCAGTGGGCCCATGCTCACCTTGGACCCATGTCTGAGCTTCTCTGAAGGCAAAAAGAGAAAACATGGGCCTCTCTCTCTCTCTGACCTTTCCCAGCCTTTGTAGAGCAACAGGTGTGCAGCCACTTTCTTCTCTTCAAAGTCACATCCATTCCCCACTAGAAGCCACTTTTATGGTGATTTTATTTGTGCAGAACTTTTGTTAAGCCTGTGTATGATGCGCATGAACACACAGACTTTGTAAATTAAAAATTTCATGTTGAGATCCTCGTAGACTTGCATGAAATCATCTAACACTGAGAGGGTCCAGCATCTCCAGCCAGTCCCGGCAAGGGTCTCTTCCTGTAAGCCCAGAGAACATTCTCCTAGAACATTCTTACCAACAGGAGATGGCAGGTACACAGTATCCGGCCCGGCAGCATGCTACTACTGCCTTCCACAGCCTGGCTCACCTCTCAGCTTCTTGCAGCACCAATCTACTCTCCAGCCCCACAGTTCAATCATTCTTTGGCAAGGGGTATGTCTTTATGAGACAGGGTCTCCCTGTAGCTCCACCCGTCCTGGAACTCATTATATAGACCAGGCTAGCTTTGAACTCACAGAGATCCACCTGCCTTTGCTTCTTGAGTTCTGGGAATGAAAATGTGTGCTACCATTCCCGGCCAGTTCAGTCATATGCTTCTGAAAATAGACTCGTGGGGTCTGATTACCTTGAGATCTATTCTTCTCTTGGCACAAAGATCACGGGAGTTGTGTTATTGATAATTCCACTGCAGACAACAATCACCCCTTGGAGGACATCTGGGAAGTCTCCAGTTTTGGACTACTAGTAGGAAAGTTTTTGTCACTATGAAAATCCATGGCTTGGCTTTGTATGGATGTTTCCACTTCTGAAATTTAAAAAAAATTTTACTGATTTATTTGCGCACTTGTGAAGGCCACTGAACAACATGCAAGAGCCTGTTCTCTCCTTCTACCGTGTGGGTCCCGGGGAATCCAACTGAGGTTGTCAGCGTTAGCAGCAAGCAGCTTCACCTGCAGAGCCGTATCACTGGCCCTGTTTCTACTTCTTCAGGAGAAATGACTCCAACGATGCGTCACATGGCGGTTGAATGTTTAATTTTTTTTCTTGTTATTATTTTTTTAATATCTATTTTGTACAAGATTATCAAATCTAGACCCGTGTCCCCCCCCATTCCCCCACCCCACCAGAGCTCATGCATTCTGCCAAACATGATTTTCATCTCTTTCTCAGTCTTTCTCGATATTCTCCATGTGGAAGTTGACTGTTTTGAGCAGAAGTTCACTGTTTCAGTCAGTTCTTTGATGCAGTCCTTTCTGTTGTTGTTATTGTTGTTGTTGTCGTCATTGTTTCCAATATGCATCACTCCCAACCGCTTGGACAAAAGTTCAAGGGGCCAGGCACAAGAAATACTTACAACTAGGTAATTGGCACTAGCATCCACAGATGAGGGATTCCATTTGTCCCTTGTTTTTCTGGGACTGTGTTACTTCACTCAGCATGATGTCTTCTAGCTCTAGCCATTTTCCTGCAAAGCTCATGATGTCATCTTTCTTTACTGTTGCATAGAACTCCATTGTGTAGATGTACCACATTTTCTCTATCCACTCGTCAGTTGAGGGGCATTTGGGTTGGTTCCAGCTCCTTGCTGAGCTTCAGGAGGTCTTGGAAGATCTCCCGAATGTTTAGTTTTTATAAAAACCATTGGATTTTCTGGGGCTGGAGAGATGGCTCAGCAGTTAAGAGCACTGACTGCTCTTTCAGAGGACCCGGGTTCAATTCCCAGCACCTACATGGCAGCCAAGAACTGTCTTTAACTCCAGTTCCAGGGGAATCTGACGCTCTCTTCTGACCTCCGTGGCACTGCACGACACGGGTGCACCAACCTACATGCAGAGAGTACACTCATACACATTAAAAAAAAAAAAAAACATTGGATTTTCTACAGGCGCTGTATCAGCCTGTATGAGAGATTATTCCTTTGCTTTTCCAGTATTTGGTGTTGCCAGTATTTTTCATTGTAGCTGTCTTGATAGATGGGTTGTGATTATTTCACTGTGGTTTAATTTGTACACCCTTAATGATTAATTAATGGTGAGCAATGTTTTCATATATTTATCATCTAGATTTCCTCTTTAGTGTAATGTCTATTCTCATATTTTTCCTGGTTTTAATTGGAGTTTCTTGATTGATTATTGGTTCTTCATTTAGTTGAGATTGTTTTCTTTCCTAAATGTATGGTTTGCAAATATTTCATCTCACTCTGTAGTTTTCCTATCATGTTTTTAAAATGGTTATTGCAGAGTGGCTTTTAATTTTGGTACGGTCCCATGTATCAAGTGCCTTTTATTATTCTATTCTTGGTGTAAAGTCTAAGAATCTTTGCCTACTTTAGAGCAGAATGATTTTTCTCACATTTTTTCCAGTCTTATGGTTTTTACCTGTACATTTAAGTCTGTGATCCAGTTTGAATTATTTTTCAGGGAGACTAGAGGTTAGGATGAAGCTCACCTCAGACCTTCACAGATGATCAATTTCTCCAGCATCCAAGAAGGGGCCATTGAACTGGCTTTGAAACTGTCCAAAAATTAGCTGGGCATATTGTATGAGGTCTGCGTCCTTGTCAATTGATCCATGTATTCTCCCTAATCCATACCACGGTCTCATTGATGGGAGCCATCAAGTGTTAATATGGTACAATGACTCTGACCACTGTTCTTTTTGGGCTCTTTTACTGTTTTAAAGCCTGCGCCTTTCCCTGTGAACTTTAAAATAAGCTTGATATGTCTGTACACAGCTCCCCTAGGAACCCTTATTGGGATGTTCCCACAGTTGTATTAAACACACCAATCAGTTTGAGATCTCACGTCTGTACCCCAGGCTCTTCTAATCCATGAACATAGTATGACTTTCAACTTAGGTAGGTGTTTCTCTGATATCTTTCTCTGGTTTTCTTGTGGTATTGAAAACTGAACCCAGGGCTTTATGCATGTTACATTCCTGGACCTTCTCTGATATCCTTAATCACTATTTTTAAATTTGCAGCATACAGACGTAAGTGTTTTGTGTGATTTATGCCTAAGTACTTATTCTTTGTTTGGCGTTATTATAAATGGCCTTTTCTTCTCCTCTCCTACTCCTCCACTAGAGATTAAACTGGCCAAAGTGCATGCTAGGTAAGGGAACTGCCACTAAGCCACATCCCTACCCAAGCCTTATGTTTGGATTTTGGTGTTAGATTTACAGATGTGTGAGCCCTTTTGTTTTGATTATACATACTGCACAATCTCACTGGTTCTGGGAACTTTAGGGATACGCTTTTCTACATAATCATGTCATCTGCAAATAGAGAAACATTTCTTCCTGAATGGCTTACGTGTCTTTCATTTTCCATCGCTCCCTTAACTCTCAGTGCTTCACTGCGTAGCAGTGGTGAAAGTGAGCATCTTTGCTTCGTTCTTGATCCTGAAGAAAGCCCTCCATCTTCAGGTTTCCTTGTAGACATTTCCTTGTAGACATTCTCTATCAAGTTGAAGGTCTATTTACAGATTTACCAGAATTTTTATTATGATTTGGTGCTGGGTTTTGTTGAACACTCTTCTACACGAACTGATGGCTCTTCTGTTGGTATGGTGGGATATATTAATTGATTTAAATGTTAAATCAGCCAGCTTTGCACATCTGAACTAAATTTCACTTAGTTCAGCAATTTCATACATTGCCAGAGTCAGTTTTCTAGTCTTTTTTTTTTTTTTTTTTTTTTGGTCCTTTTGAATCTAGTCTCTTTTATAACATACTTAAAGATTTGTCTATTATTTACAGATGGGCTTTGCTACATTGCCCAGGCTAAGCCTCCAACTCTTGGTCCTCCTGCCTTCAACTGTGGAGTGGATAGTATTACAGTCACCCAAATCATCCTATAGTTCTTTTTTGCTTCTCCATGGAATTTAAAAAATTCATCTTAATCATATTTAGATCCTCTATCTGTACCCCCACAATTTCTATATGTTAAGGGCTATATGTTAAGTTTGTGTCACCAGATGTCCCTCGTTGTGAGTCCATCCACTGCAGCCTGGTCAGCCTATATAGCATAATGCCCTTTGTGGTGGTTTGAATTCGAATGTCCCCCATGGGCTTCAAGTATTCAGACATTTTTGTCCCCAGTTGGTGACACTATTTTGGGAGATCTTAGAAGGTGTGTCCATGCTGGAGGAAGTATGTCACTGGGGAAGGCTTAGTAAGTTCAACAAGCCTTGCAGTCTCCAGTGTCTCTCTCTTGGCTTCCTGTGCTCATTAGAAGATGTGAACCTCATCTTTCTGCTCCAGCTCCTGCCGCCATGCCTCCCCACCACAATGGACTCTAGTTCCCTGGAACCATCAATCATAAGCTCACATAAACTCATCCATTTATAAGTTCCCTTGGTCATGGTGGTTTTATCACAGCAACAGAAAAGTGACTAATACACCCTTAAAGAAGACCAACTCTGGGGCTGGAGAGAGGGCGTCGACCGCTCTTGCAGAGGACCGGGGTTCGATCCCCAGCACCCACATGGTGGCTGAGAACTGTCTGAAACTCCAATTCCAGGAGAACTCCAGTTCCAGGGGAATCCGAGACCCTCTTCTGACCTCCGCAGCATTGCACAACACGGGTGCACAAACTTGCATGCAGACAGTACATTCATACACATACAGAAATAAATAAAAATTAATAAAAAAAAAAAGAAGACCAACTCTCCCTCACCTGGCAGTGATCAGTTGCCAGTAGTTCCTCAGCTAAGGTTGGGGCTCCCTCCCCATTTCTCCAACCTCTATGCTGGGCTTTTGTCTGGCTTGAATGTGCCTGGGTCTAGTGCATGCTGTCACCATTGCTGTAAATTCATATGAGCAGCTTCCCAGCTGCCTGGAAAACTCTGTTTACTTGTGGTTCTCCACTACCCCGGGCCTTATAAACTTTCCTCACTCTCTTCTGCAAGGGTCCCTAAGCCCTGGGTGACAAAAGTTTAATATAGGAGTCCTATCCATGGACATACACTCTGTACTCTCTTAGTCTCTACATTTTTGGCTTTCTGTGTTAATAAGCAGCTGTTGAATGAGGAAGCTTTGTTGGTAAGAGTTGAGAGATGACTTCATATTCTCTTTGTCCCTGGTCTGCTATTCCAGGAGCCTGAAGTGTAGACGTTGCATTGTAGATGTGTCACTTGAGGCTGGGCATCTCACAGACATTTATTCTCTGTGTTTCACCAGTTGTGGATCTCTGTAATAATCTCCATATGTTGTTAAAAGAAGCTTATTTGAGGTATACTTGCCAGGTAAGTCTGGAGGTGTGCTGGATAGCTTTAGTGTCAACTTGACACACCTGGGTTGAGGGAGCCTCAATTGGGGAATTGCCTCCATTGGACTGGCCTGTGGCCATGTCTGTGGAGTATTGTCTTGATTGTTGAGTGATGTGGGAGGGCCCAGACCGCTGTGAGTGGTGCCTCCCCTGGCCAGGTTGTTGTACATTGTATAAGAACACAGGCTGGGCATGGGCCAGGGAAGCAAGCTAGTAAACTACCTCCACAGCCAGTGCTTCAACTTGAGCCTCCAGGTTCCTGCCCTGAGTTCCTAGGTTGGGCTCCCTCAGTGAAGAACCGTGACCCAGGAGATGTGAGCCAAATAAACCCTTTCCTTCCCCAAGTTGGTTTTGGTTAGTGTTTTGTCACAGCAAATGAAGAACAACTGGAACAGGAGGTGTCAGTTGGGACAAGCAGGAGGGAACCTAGGCCCAGGGTGGGGGGTGAAGGCAGCGTGGGGAGAGTCCAACTAGCTAAGCAGAGTAGATGTGAGCCCCGGAGCAGCGAGAATCAATTCTCCAGTATATTTTAGAGTTGAACTTATGCCCTTTAAAAAAACCTGCTGTCCCCACTCCCACCTAAAATAATAGGAATCAATATTTTGTTAAAAATGGGAAGGGGAGGGGGCTGGAGAGATGGCCTAGCGGTTAAGAGCGCCGACCGCTCTTGCAGAGGACCCGGGTTCGATCTCCAGCACCCACATGGCGGCCGAGAACCGTCTGAAACTCCAATTCCAGGAGAACTCCAGCTCCAGGGGAATCCGACACCCACTTCTGAACTCCGCGGCATTGCACGACACGGGTGCACAGACTTGCATGCAGACAGTACATTCGTACACATACAGAAATAAAAAATAAAAAAAATAAAAAAAATAAAAAAAAATGGGAAGGGGATATACGCCTGAACTGAATTGGAAAATGATGTATACATATACATTTTATTGATATACAAAGCATCAATAAAAAAAAAAGACTAAAAAAAAACAAAAAAATAGCATTGTTCTACATATATACAATGTAGTTTATATTTGTTCAAAATTCAAATTAATTTTCTAATATTTTGTTAAAGGTTTTCATGAAGGGTTTTTATCTGTAGCTTTCTTTTTTTGTGCTGTCTGTTCCTGTCCATCAGGAAACGTACCTTCATAAAGTTCATTAGGAGGGGTACCCTCATTTTCTAATGTTTGGTAGAATTTTCCACAGAAAACTTCCTGAAGATTTCTTTTCCAGGAGGTTTAAGAGACCTAATTCAAATATGTACTTAAATTATTTAAGTTTTTTTTCCTTTTCTACTATAAGTATTTGATACTATTAAGTTTCCCATTCTGAACTGTTCTGGCCCTATCATAAATATCTCAATCTGTTCTATTTAATTTTCATTTAGTTAAATTTATTTAAAACTTTCCACCAGGTGTGGTGGTGCACACCTTTAATCCCAGGCAGAGGCAGGCAGATCTCTGTGAGTGCAAGGCCAGGCTGGTCTACATAGGAACTTCTAGGCCAGCTGCTGCTAAACAGAAACCTTGTCTCAAAAAAAAAAAAAAATTCCATTGAAGCCAGGTACGGCAGCTATGACTGTAAACTCAGGAGGTTGAGGCATGGGTATGGTTAGTTTGAGGCCAGTCTGGGTTACATAACTACATAACAAAACAAACAACCAGGACAATTTCTTGCTTTTATAGATTTGTGTGTTGATTGGGACAAGAGATATTTAGGTATTCCTTCATCAAACAAATCAGCGAAAGAAAGCGCATATATTCTTTAGTGTTTTTTTTTTTCAGAAATATTTGTAGTTTCCAGTATACAAGTTCTTCAGCTCTGTAGTTTCATTTCTTCCTGGGTCTTTTTATTTTGATCATATTATAAATGGAATTCCATTTCTTAACTTCCCCTTTGGGTTGATCGCTGCTCATGTTTAAGGAGCACATGTACTTTCTGAGTTCTGGTTTTGTTAACACAGTCATTGCAAAGAAAAGCCTTACCGATGCCATCTGCTATCTCTAAGGGTGGACGGGCCTCTTCGTTACAGGCTGTGAAGATAGTCCCCTGGATTTTGTTTATGAATTTGCTTTCTGTGTTTCCCATCCTTAGTCACCAGGCTCATTCTGGCATCTGACATTATATGGGCTCAAAGTGATTTCCCTTGTGGTCAAGTCGTGCCCTGTCAAGGTGGCTTGCTGGGGAGACCTCTCCTGTCCCATCCATGCTCCCTCCACACCCCTCCTCTCTCTTTTATAAGTCTGCCTTTAAAAGATTCCCTTTCTAAAAAAAAAAAAAAGATTCCCTTCCTGTCCCTGATACCCCATCTTTTATCTCTTAGACTATTTCTAAGTTTCTCTTCTTTTAAAGAACTCAGATGCTGATAGATTTAAAACAAAGAAGACATGAAAGTATAAAGAGGACAATTTGGGAATTGGGACTAGAGGAGGAGGTGCAAGAGGGTACCTGGGGGGTGTTGAATATGATTAAGGTACATTATATATGCATGAGGGTAACTGGGGGGTGTTGAATATGATTAAAGTGCATTATATATGCATGAAAATGTTATATGAAAGCCCATCTTTGTATAATGTATACTAACAAAACAAAGACTCCTCAGATTCTTCTGTAAGACAGAAAAACCTTTCCACACAAGAATCAGGGTCTGACAAGGCTGCTTTTCTTCTCTGAATCTGCCTTTTTATTCTGTTTTGCAAGTATCAGATGGGATAAAGTAAGGGACCTTATTTAAATGGTTTGCAAATCATTTTTGTAGAGTTTTTCTTTTTTCTTTGTCCCACTAGAAAACAAACATCCTTAAAAGACAATTCCAAGAAAAAAATTTATTGTTACATATCCATACATACATTTATAAATATGCATAAGTATATTGCACTGAGTCCATTTAGTGATGCTCACGTGGACCTACCTATGTTTAGGGCTGTCTATTTGGAATTAGATAACCTCTCAAGGGGCTTAACCCTATAGAAAACTTATTCTTCCTCTCTCAGCATCCATTAATTGCCTGTAGTTCTTCATCTTGAGGTGGCACCCCATGAAATTCCCATTCACCTTGGCATGTCAACTGGTTTTGTCATTATGCAGATTTTATTAGACTACCTTACTGCAGTGATGTCATTGGTGTTGGGACAAAGCTTCTTATAGACGCTCTTCCTTCTGACTCAGGTAGAAGAGGCTGCTATCTCACTACAGCCTCCTTCAGCTCACCAGAAAGAACAAAGGGCTTCTGCTTAGATCCCAGCAACATGAAGGACAATGAGGCTGCTACAGGAGGGCTTCATAGGCAAGGAGCCCTGTGAAAAATCTGAGGGCCCAGTTAACCCCCAGCATTGCATGAATGGAAGGAGTTTTTTTTTTTTTTTTTATTGGTTCTTTTTTGAACAAGGGTCTCCTTGAGCTCTTGGCTGTCTGGAACTCACTCGTGTAGACAGGCTGCCTCGGAACTACAGGATCCGCGTGCCTTGCCTCCCAAAGTGCTGAAATGGGAAGGAGTTTAGAAAATACCCCCATTTGAGGAAGCTTCTGGGAAATGTGTACCTGTTCCACACAGGCCTGGTTTTTAATTAAATTTCTGGACCAGGTGGCCCACTGCTTTCTTACTGCTTACGAAAAGAGGTAACTATCTTTTTTTTTTTTTTAAGTTTTATTTGTTTTTTTTATGTGTATGAGTGTTTACGTCTTGCATTGTAGGTTTTGTGTTGCACCTCGATTGCGCTTCGCTAATTGCTGCGGAGGTCAGAAAAGGGTGTCGGATTCCCCTGGAAACGTTCTCAGCCACCATGGATAGACTGGGAATC
The DNA here is from genome assembly GCA_009823505.1 of Rhizomys pruinosus. Lineage (NCBI taxonomy): Eukaryota > Metazoa > Chordata > Mammalia > Rodentia > Spalacidae > Rhizomys > Rhizomys pruinosus. The sequence goes on from VZQC01005691.1 coordinate 2,185,586, forward strand.
AACCATAATCCTCTGCAAGGCATCCATTCTTAACCACGGTCACTCTCCAGCCCCTGAAAAAGGTATCTTAAGTAGCCGAGCGTGAGGCTCAGATCCAAAGTCCTCAGGCAATGGGTCTGCCCATTAACATGGCTCTGCATCTGCTCCAGGTCCAGACTCAGGGTCCAGGCCAAAGGAGGTGCCTTGCAATAGCTTCAGCTCAGAGGCTGAAGACTCACAGTGCTGCTGGGTGACAGAGGACAAATAGCAGTTGGAAAGAAAGGGCTGGCCTGGGTGTGAGGCTGGCCTGGGTGTGAGGCTGGCCTGGGCGTGTGGCTGGCCTGGGCGTGAGACTGGCCTGGGTGTGATGCAGTTTAAGAAGGCGGCGCTCACTCAGGAGATCCAGGTTCCCGGGTTCCCCTGGTGGTAAACATCCCACCTCAGCGGCTTTAGTGACATTTTAGTGGAATGATGTATAGAGGCCCAGTGGTTTCTGAGCGTCGAATGTGCAAACACTCCACAACCAACTGGGACCAACAGTGGGGTTAGGGGAATGTCATTCCTGGGCAGGCACATCACCCCCAAGATCTTTCCAGTTCTCAGGGCCTAGGATCTAGGGCAGAGGTTTCAGACTCCCTTCTTACATTCACCTGACCACAAGAGGCAGAGGCCCCTCCCTGGTGCCACCCTGAGGGCCTGCCCAGATCTTAGATCCATGATGGGTGGGAAGAAGAAAATGATAGAAACATTGCACTTATTAAGTTTGTTGTGTCTAGCCCTAAACCAAAGCATATTTTTGAAAACTGACTTCCCTAAAAGGGATCTGTTTTCTTTTTTATTAATTTTGCCAGGGGAGGTGTATCACCTTGGTGTCGTCAGCCTGAAGAGAGCCTCACCACAGTCTAAAAGGCTATTCCTAGAGGACAAATAGAGTAAGATGCCGTTTTGTCACTAAATCAACACTTTAAGGAAGAAGCAGAGCCAGTCTTCTCAAGGTTCCTTCTAGCAAGGATTACTTTTACCAACATTTTTCTTAAAAGCATCAGGGGCTGGAAAAGATGGCTCGGTGGGTAAAGTGCTTGTTTCTGCAAACATGAGGCACCTGAGATTGGATTCCGGCACCCATGTAAAAGCGAAGCATGGTGGTATACATTGTAACCCCAGCGTGAGGGGCTAGAGACATGTAGATCCTGGGCCTGGACTAGCCAACCAGTCTACCCCAAACAGTGAGCTTCAGATTAGTGAGACCTTGTCCAAAATAAAAAGTAGGGAGTGATAGAAGAAGATACCTGGTATCAACCTCCGGCCTTCACATGCCCCCTCACAGGCAAACCTGCACACGCACCTACATAGACACCCACACACACCAACACCATCACATGCACACATGTATACGCAGGCATCAATTGAGAAAGGAGGTCTCTGACCAGTACATCTTACATTAAGGCCCAGATAGAGCTAAATGAGTGTTGAAAATTCCTAGAATGATACATTCAGAGGCTGAAGTAGAATCAAGGTCATGCACAGGTCTCCAAAAAAAAAAAAAAAAAAAAAAAGACTCACAAGATCTTTCCCTGTGAACGTGCAGTAAACACTGCAGATCTTTCCACTTCTTGACCCAGAGAGGGCCAGAGATGCAACAGCATTCCCCAGGAACATACAGCATGCTTCACAATGTGAACTTCATGGGCAGAACAGGTCTTAGCAGCTTTGAACAAGAGACCAACTGATACCCTTAAGCATGAGGGAAAGCTGGGAGAGTGCCACCCTCTATTCAATCTGATGCAACCATGAAGACTTGGGATTCAAGCACCTGCCAGAGACAGGCTCTTAAAGCTGGGGTGATTCAATCACCTCAACTCTGCTGTTTGGAATGTAATTTAACTCACACAGGCATTCAGGCCCCACAGTCAAATATATAAATTAAGAAGGTGGAAAGTTAATCCAACCATGGTGTTTAGGAGTAGGACCTTTAGGAGGGAAGTGGATTAGAAAAGGCCATCAGGGTGGACCCATGATTGGATCCTGGTGGTTCATAAGCCAAGGAGTGTTGAGGCTCAGATGCTTGAATACTTACTTGACCCTCAGGTGGTGGTGCTGTTTGGGAATGGAGGAGTAGATTGGGAGGTAAGTGAGTCACTGGGGCTGGGCCTGGAAGCTTTAGAGCCTGGTTCACTTCCTGGTTATGGTCCACTTCCACACTGTATGGATACAGTGTGCCTAGCCGACCTCTCCCCCGTCATCCTTCCCTCCTGCCTGCTGCCACATCCTCCCTGCCGGGATGGACCGCATCACTCTGCAACAGTGACCCAAAATAAACCCTGCACTCTCAGCTCTCAAAGTGTGAGCCAAACAGACATCTTTTATTCACAAAGTAGCCTAGCTCAGATGTCTTGTTATAGTAATGAAAGATGACTGAGACCTATGCTCTGTTATCACACTAACATGAAGGGTCCTTGTGAACACATAGACCATGTGGCTTAGACTGGCTGCAGCTTCTCTCCATCATCTATTTCTTTGCTTTGCCCATCAGGCATTCATGGGGGGGAATGAGGCATGTGTACACATGTGTGAGTACACACATGTGTATTTCCTTCTTTGCACAATGAAAGTCTAGATTTTAGTAGTTGAGATGTTTTCCTAAATCTAACACACCTTCCCGGCACAGTATCCATCTCACAGCAAACGCTCAGTAGCATCTGCTAACTGCACTCACTTAGGCCATGGTGCAGGGATGGTGGTGTGGCCGCTGAGGTGATCAAGCACTGAAGCACCTGCTGTGGGACAGGAGGCATGTGGAGAGTCTCCTGGGTGTGGAGAATGATGTTGGGAGAAGCCCATGTCAGAACTGTGACAAACAAAACCTATGGCAGAGAGCCGCGAAGACCACCACAAGCAAACAGACAGAAGAGATGATGGATCAAAGCCTCTACCAAGGGCACCACACTCAGTGACATCAAACCACCCATAAGCAACAGAAGCCACCCTCTGTTAACAGCTGTGGGCACTGCGACCACCAAAGTCCACAGGGAAGCTGTTAGAGGCAAGGATCCTGGGACTCAGCAATACCTCCCCTGAGGAACACTGCATAGGGATCGGGATGGCTTCCACAGTAACACACACATAATGAAGAGTTAAAGAGATTAAAAGTACTGCCGGGCGTTTGGTGGGCACGCCTTTAGTCCTAGCACTCTTGGGAGGCAGAGGTACGGGACTTTGTGAGTTCAAGGCCAGCCTGGTCTATAGAGTAAGTTCTAGGACAGCTGGGGGGCTACAGGGAGACCCTGTCCTCGAAAAGACCAAATAAAATTAAATAAATAAATAAAAATAAATAAATAATAAATCAATTATGATATACCGTTTGGCAAGGGGTCCATCAGGTACAAGCTGTCTGAGTAATAAGTCAGGTGTGTATCAAGAAGCTTGCTTTTTATTTATATTTTTTTGGTCTTTTCAAGACAGGGTTCACCCTAGCTGACCTGGAACTCACTCTGTAGACCACTGGCTGTCCTGCACTCACAAAGATCCGCCTGCCTCTGCCCTCCTGAGTTAGGATTAAAGACGTGCGCCACCATGCCTGCAAAGAAGCTGCCTTTTGAGATGGGAGGCGGCAGAGACCAAGTGTCAGTTGGATACATAGCAGCGAACAGCAAATAGGACCTGTTCTCAAACAAGGTGGAAGGTAAGGACCAACATGCAAGGTTGTCCTCTGACCTCCACCTATATGCCTTGGGCCTATGTAGCCCCCTGCCCCTCCCCCCACACTAAGACTCACCTAGGGCTTAAGTTTAGAGTCCTTATCCCCAGACCCCACCTTCACTTCTAGAGCCCCTAGCGTAGGGCCTAGGATGTGTTGTCTACACCAGGTTATCTGGAAGACAAAGATTTCTCTTTGTGGCAGATGAACAAAACATATCTGACACCAATTTGAAGCTTGCTATAGCAAGAAAGCTCTAACCTATTCCAGGTGTTCTCCCCATGAGAATGACCCGTATATTAGGTGCTCAAACATTATTAACAAAAAAAAGATTTCTCTTCACTTGGAAGGTAGAGCCATGGATGATAACACAGAGGACACAGCCCCCAGGAACCCCTTGCTGGAGGCAGCGCCTATAGCTGGGCTGCTGAGGGGCAGGTGAGCTAAGAGTCAGGCTCGAGAGGATGCTACAGCCTTTCCTACTATAGCTAATCCTTGGCAACAATTAATCTGCTTTTTAGAGATGGAATTTAGCTAAAACTGCTGCCATATTCACGTCAGCCCAAGGGCTCTGAGGCTTGGTGGGGCCCTTGAATTATACAGCCTTGGATTTCAAGGCACAACTAGAGTCTAATATAACATTTAAACACCATTGTTTAAATANGGAGTTTCAGACGGTTCTTGGCCACCATGTGGGTGCTGGGGATCGAACCCGGGTCCTCTGTAAGAGCGGTCGGTGCTCTTAACCGCTAGGCCATCTCTCCAGCCCCTTTTTGAGACAGGGTCTCCCTGTAGCTCTGGCTGTCCTGGAACTCACTCTGTAGACCAGGCTGGCCTCGAACTCACAGAGATCCGCGTGCCTCTGCCTCCCAAGTGCTGAATGGAAGGAGTTTAAAACCCCCATTGAGGAAGCTTCTGGAAATGTGTACCTGTTCCACAGCTGGTTAAATTCTGGACCAGGTGAGCCCACCTGCTCTTCTACTGTCTGAAAAAGGTATCTTTTTTTTTTTTTTAAGTTTTATTTGTTTTTTATGTGTATGAGTGTACTGTCTGCATGTAGGTTTGTGCACCCGTGTCGTGCAATGCTGCGGAGGTCAGAAAAGGGTGTCGGATTCCCCTGGAACTGGAGCTAAAGGCGGTTATCAGCCACCATGTGGGTGCTGGGAATTGGACCCAGGTCCTCTGCAAGAGCAGTCAGTGCTCTTAACTGCTAGGCCATCTCTCCAGCCCCTGAAAAAGGTATCTTAAGTAGCCGAGCGTGAGGCTCAGATCCAAAGTCCTCAGGCAATGGGTCTGCCCATTAACATGGCTCTGCATCTGCTCCAGGTCCAGACTCAGGGTCCAGGCCAAAGGAGGTGCCTTGCAATAGCTTCAGCTCAGAGGCTGAAGACTCACAGTGCTGCTGGGTGACAGAGGACAAATAGCAGTTGGAAAGAAAGGGCTGGCCTGGGTGTGAGGCTGGCCTGGGTGTGAGGCTGGCCTGGGCGTGTGGCTGGCCTGGGCGTGAGACTGGCCTGGGTGTGATGCAGTTTAAGAAGGCGGCGCTCACTCAGGAGATCCAGGTTCCCGGGTTCCCCTGGTGGTAAACATCCCACCTCAGCGGCTTTAGTGACATTTTAGTGGAATGATGTATAGAGGCCCAGTGGTTTCTGAGCGTCGAATGTGCAAACACTCCACAACCAACTGGGACCAACAGTGGGGTTAGGGGAATGTCATTCCTGGGCAGGCACATCACCCCCAAGATCTTTCCAGTTCTCAGGGCCTAGGATCTAGGGCAGAGGTTTCAGACTCCCTTCTTACATTCACCTGACCACAGAGGCAGAGGCCCCTCCCTGGTGCCACCCTGAGGGCCTGCCCAGATCTTAGATCCATGATGGGTGGGAAGAAAATGATAGAAACATTGCACTTATTAAGTTTGTTGTGCTAGCCCTAAACCAAAGCATATTTTTGAAAACTGACTTCCCTAAAAGGGATCTGTTTTCTTTTTTATTAATTTTGCCAGGGGAGGTGTATACACCTGGTGTCGTCAGCCTGAAGAGAGCCTCACCACAGTCTAAAAGGCTATTCCTAGAGGACAAATAGAGTAAGATGCCGTTTTGTCACTAAATCAACACTTTAAGGAAGAAGCAGAGCCAGTCTTCTCAAGGTTCCTTCTAGCAAGGATTACTTTTACCAACATTTTTCTTAAAAGCATCAGGGGGCTGGAAAGATGGCTCGGTGGGTAAAGTGCTTGTTCTGCAAACATGAGCACCTGAGATTGGATTCCTGGCACCCATGTAAAAGCGAAGCATGGCGGTATACACTTGTAACCCCAGCGCTGAGGGGCTAGAGACATGTAGATCCTGGGCCTGACTAGCCAACCAGTCTACCCCAAACAGTGAGCTTCAGATTAGTGAGACCTTGTCTCCAAAAATAAGATAGGGAGTGATAGAAGAAGATACCTGGTATCAACCTCCGGCCTTCACATGCCCCCTCACAGGCAAACCTGCACACGCACCTACATAGACACCCCACACACAAACACCATACACATGCACACATGTATACGCAGGCATCAATTTGAGAAAGGAGGTCTCTGACCAGTACATATTACATTAAGGCCCAGATAGAGTTAAATGAGTGTCTGAAAATTCTAGAATGATACCATTCAGAGGCTGAAGTAGAATCAAGGTCATGCACAGGTCTCCAAAAAAAAAAAAAAAAAAAGACTCACAAGATCTTTCCCTGTGAACGTGCAGTAAACACTGCAGATCTTTCCACTTCTTGACCCAGAGAGGGCCAGAGATGCAACAGCATTCCCCAGGAACATACAGCATGCTTCACAATGTGAACTTCATGGGCAGAACAGGTCTTAGCAGCTTTGAACAAGAGACCAACTGATACCCTTAAGCATGAGGGAAAGCTGGGAGAGTGCCACCCTCTATTCAATCTGATGCAACCATGAAGACTTGGGATTCAAGCACCTGCCAGAGACAGGCTCTTAAAGCTGGGGTGATTCAATCACCTCAACTCTGCTGTTTGGAATGTAATTTAACTCACACAGGCATTCAGGCCCCACAGTCAAATATATAAATTAAGAAGGTGGAAAGTTAATCCAACCATGGTGTTTAGGAGTAGGACCTTTAGGAGGGAAGTGGATTAGAAAAGGCCATCAGGGTGGACCCATGATTGGATCCTGGTGGTTCATAAGCCAAGGAGTGTTGAGGCTCAGATGCTTGAATACTTACTTGACCCTCAGGTGGTGGTGCTGTTTGGGAATGGAGGAGTAGATTGGGAGGTAAGTGAGTCACTGGGGCTGGGCCTGGAAGCTTTAGAGCCTGGTTCACTTCCTGGTTATGGTCCACTTCCACACTGTATGGATACAGTGTGCCTAGCCGACCTCTCCCCCGTCATCCTTCCCTCCTGCCTGCTGCCACATCCTCCCTGCCGGGATGGACCGCATCACTCTGCAACAGTGACCCAAAATAAACCCTGCACTCTCAGCTCTCAAAGTGTGAGCCAAACAGACATCTTTTATTCACAAAGTAGCCTAGCTCAGATGTCTTGTTATAGTAATGAAAGATGACTGAGACCTATGCTCTGTTATCACACTAACATGAAGGGTCCTTGTGAACACATAGACCATGTGGCTTAGACTGGCTGCAGCTTCTCTCCATCATCTATTTCTTTGCTTTGCCCATCAGGCATTCATGGGGGGGAATGAGGCATGTGTACACATGTGTGAGTACACACATGTGTATTTCCTTCTTTGCACAATGAAAGTCTAGATTTTAGTAGTTGAGATGTTTTCCTAAATCTAACACACCTTCCCGGCACAGTATCCATCTCACAGCAAACGCTCAGTAGCATCTGCTAACTGCACTCACTTAGGCCATGGTGCAGGGATGGTGGTGTGGCCGCTGAGGTGATCAAGCACTGAAGCACCTGCTGTGGGACAGGAGGCATGTGGAGAGTCTTCCTGGGTGTGGAGAATGATGTTGGGAGAAGCCCATGTCAGAACTGTGACAAACAAAACCTATGGCAGAGAGCCGCGAAGACCACCACAAGCAAACAGACAGAAGAGATGATGGATCAAAGCCTCTACCAAGGGCACCACACTCAGTGACATCAAACCACCCATAAGCAACAGAAGCCACCCTCTGTTAACAGCTGTGGGCACTGCGACCACCAAAGTCCACAGGGAAGCTGTTAGAGGCAAGGATCCTGGGACTCAGCAATACCTCCCCTGAGGAACACTGCATAGGGATCGGGATGGCTTCCACAGTAACACACACATAATGAAGAGTTAAAGAGATTAAAAGTACTGCCGGGCGTGGTGGCGCACGCCTTTAGTCCTAGCACTTGGGAGGCAGAGGTAGGCGGATCTTTGTGAGTTCAAGGCCAGCCTGGTCTACAGAGTAAGTTCTAGGACAGCTGGGGCTACAGGGAGACCCTGTCTCGAAAAGACCAAATAAATAAATAAATAAATAAATAAATAAATAAATAAATAAATTACTGATATACCGTGTGGCAAGGGAGTCCATCAGGTACAAGCTGTCTGAGTAATAAGTCAGGTGTGTATCAAGAAGCTTGCCTTTTTATTTATTTATTTATTTTGGTCTTTTCAAGACAGGGTCACCCTAGCTGACCTGGAACTCACTCTGTAGACCAGGCTGGCCTTGCACTCACAAAGATCCGCCTGCCTCTGCCTCCTGAGTTAGGATTAAAGACGTGCGCCACCATGCCTGGCAAGAAGCTTGCCTTTTGAGATGGGAGGCAGAGACCAAGTGTCAGTGGCATACATAGCAGCGAACAGCAAATAGACCCTGTCTCAAACAAGGTGGAAGGTAAGGACCAACATGCAAGGTTGTCCTCTGACCTCCACATATATGCCTTGGCCTATGTAGCCCCCTGCCCCTCCCCCCACACTAAGACTCACCTAGGGCTTAAGTTTAGAGTCCTTATCCCCAGACCCCACCTTCACTTCTAGAGCCCCTAGCGTAGGGCCTAGGATGTGTTGTCTACACCAGGTTATCTGGAAGACAAAGATTTCTCTTTGTGGCAGATGAACAAAACTATCTGACACAATTTGAGCTTGCTATAGCAAGAAAGTCTAACCTATTCCGGTGTTCTCCCCATGAGAATGACCCGTTATATAGGCTCAAACATATAAAAAAAAAAGATTTCTCTTCACTTGGAAGGTAGAGCCATGGATGATAACACAGAGGACACAGCCCCCAGGAACCCCTTGCTGGAGGCAGCGCCTATAGCTGGGCTGCTGAGGGGCAGGTGAGCTAAGAGTCAGGCTCGAGAGGATGCTACAGCCTTTCCTACTATAGCTAATCCTTGGCAACAATTAATCTGCTTTTTAGAGATGGAATTTAGCTAAAACTGCTGCCATATTCACGTCAGCCCAAGGGCTCTGAGGCTTGGTGGGGCCCTTGAATTATACAGCCTTGGATTTCAAGGCACAACTAGAGTCTAATATAACATTTAAACACCATTGTTTAAATATCTGAGGAGGTTAAAAATAGCCAGGAAGGCCCCTGAGTTCTTGAGCCACAGCCTGCGTCCTGCCTTCATCACTGGAGGCCACCCCCGACTAGTGGAGGCAACTAGGGTGCTTGGAGAAAAGGAAGGTGCTAAACTAAGAGGTGTCATGTCTCCTCACAGAGAGGAGCAGAGAGGTGGCTGTGCCCAAGGCCTATGAGCCCCCTGGAGCCAGGCCTCTGCCTTCATAGGTGTGTGTGATTTACTCTGCAGGCCCACTTTCTTTAGGGGAAGAAAACAGCACATGGACTTTTCATAGTCACATATCCATTAGTCCTTTTCTTAACTGTCCATCAAATTAAAATGGTAGCTATTTCTGTTTGAATGTGATTCTGGCTTTCCTTTATGAACAAGCTTCTCTGAAGCTACAGCACTAAGACAGCTCTCTGTGTTGCTTTCCCACCTACTACAGGAACCAAAGTCTACATAAGCCCCGCAGACAGCCCTGCGTCTGAGTCTGCACTGTGTCCTCAGAGAAATGTCATTGTTGGTTAGCTGGTGGCACTTTCTCAAGTGTCTTCTTCAGCTTGCCTTCATGAACAGAACTGTTTGGAAAAGGGACCCCCGTGGAGGCGCTGGTGCCTGTGAGTGGTGACTGGCTGGTACGGGGCCAGCTCCCTCCCTGGCCTGCCTGAATCTCTCTGGAAAAGGCATCTCTAGGATTCTGTTCAAGAAGTTACTGGACTATGAGAGATGAGTGGGAGCCCCCCTCCCGCCATGGACCCCACATGCCTCCCAGCTCTGAAAAGTTCAGCTGAGACCCCTGTTTAAAGGTAGCCTCGACTCCGTCTGTCTGGGGGACTGCAAGCCAGCAGTTGGTGAAGGAGCTCTCTCTGGTCCAGACCTGAGACACAGTCAAGTCACCACTGTGGGAGCCTTGTTGAGCCAGACCTTGCAACATGTTTACTTCTCCTCATGGTGGGCACTGAAGGGCATTTGAGGGCAGACTCTGCTCAGTCAGACACTCCATTCTGGCAGTGGAGAGTCCCATGAGTCCCCATCTTTAGAATGTTCCAGGACAGTGTCTGCCTGAATGCCTCTATTCCTCATGAAATTACCATCAGTGGGCAGACACTCAGATTTTTCAGACCTAAGAGGCTGTTTTGGACCCAGGGCCAGCCTCCTCCTTCAGATCCACCCACTTCCCAACACCCACACATGTGGTGTCGCCTTCTGCTCTCCTCCAGTCTGCCCTCACACTTCGGTAAAGGGTCATTGAGCCTACAGCACCTCCTGCTCTAGACACCTCTGGGCTCATCCTACCTTTTGGGGGACTAGTGAGATGCACTTCTTCCAGAACTATCTAGAACTATGGAACAAGAGGACCCCAAACCTCATCAAGTCTGCTTTAGCCTGCACTCCTCCAATGTAGAGACACTGGGGACCTGTACTTGTCAGGGCAAACCCCAATATTTTATCAATTCCTACCAACCTATGTGTTTTACACGACCTACTAATTACAGCACACACACCTGTAATTATGATAATACCTCTCCCAGTCATACACTAGGTAGAAACTCTTAATTATAACTCAAACAATTAATCAAGCAGCACACATTTTCTGAGCATCTGGCCCACGCAGGGCTTTGCTAGGCACTGAAAAGGGAAAATCACATAGTTCCATTCTGTGTCACCTAAGAACTCAGTCTCATCTCTTCCCTTGCCTCCACAAACACCCAATTTGTTTCTTAAATTATAGCCATCTCAAGGAATTAAAAAAAAAATTGCAAAGCGGAATATGTAAGCTGACACTGTCCTTGAAAAGTTGCCTTTATCCTGTCTCCTGAACAGAGACTCTCTATGGCCGAACAGCACCCTTCTTCCTGTGGCTGGTATTGAACAAGGACTCCCAGCCAACTGGATTTCACCCCTAAATGTGCCACAACAACCCCTTGATGCACAGTTTAAGAGAACACAGCGATGTCCTAGTGGCAAGAGTAAATGAATCCCACCCAGGCCAGCCAGAGGCCAGCAGATGCCCTGCCACAGTTGGAGGGGAATGGAAGGACTGGACAGCAGGCTGGGGCGGGAGAACAGCCCTCTTGCCCTCCTGACTTCTCAGCAGAAATTAAAACTACTGGAACAACCCTGATTTCCGCTCAGGGCGATTCTGATTCAGGGGTGTACCTAACTGACCCAAAGGCACGGCTGAGGCGTGAGCCACCACTTCTATCACTCCCAGACTAGGTCAAAATCCATTATTCACAGCATGCCATAGGTCCAAACGCTGGCCTAGACGCAGACATTTTTAGCCAAGGGCGAATGAAAGAGACAAAAGAGACCAGAAACAAGGAGGGAGGACTTTCCTGGGGGAAGAACTCCGAAGAGCAAGGACAAGGCTGTGTCTGTGCTCCACAATCTCCCTCATCCAAGCTCAGGAAAATCTGGACAATGTAACCCGAAAGTCCCAAGAACAGAGCACGACCTCCACGCAGTTCAGGGGCAGCTCTCCAAGAGTCAGACTCCCGAGGGCACTTCAGATTCTGAAACCTTTGGATAGCAAATATCTGTGGGAGCTGGGGGGGTGGGGAGGGGGGGTGCCGGAGAACTGCGAGCTTGGAGAAGCCTCCGGAGCGCACAGGAGCCAGCTCACCTTCTGCACACGGCTCAGATCCCCTCAGCGTCCAACACTCTTCGCTCCGGGGCCACTGCCCCGACGGGGTCCTACCTGATCGCCGGCGCCCACATTGGGCTCGGGAGGGCGAAGAGTTTGCAGATTTGAGAGCGCAGGGCCCCGCACCCTCTTCAAGCCGGCGCCCTGTCGGGTTAGAGAAGTCAGGGGGCGAGGATAGCCCGCGCGCGTGCAAAGCGCCCGTGCGCGCGATTGCGCGTGTAAGTGGGGGGTGAGGGCGTTCACCTCACCATCACTCTGGCCAGAAAAGGGAACCCGAGCCGCGGACTTGCCCACGTCACCTCTCCTCCCCGGAGCGGGTGCAGCCATCCTTCCCACCCGGCGGGTCGCAGAGAGCCCTAGCCCCTTGCCGGGGAAACTGGGCCCTGCCGGTTCCTCCTCTGCCCGACCCTCTCCTTCTTACCCCGGTTCCCACAGGACCGACGCGGGCAGACGGGGCGGCTGCAGGGCCCGGTCGGAGGCTGCGCGGACCCCCATAAAAGCGCGCAACCCGCCGAGCCCGAACCTCCGCGGCTCCGGCGTGCGCAGCGCGGGCGGCCCCGCTCCGCTCGCCCCTGCCTGGCCCGGTCCCCTCCAGCGCCACTCCGCGGGCAGCTGCGCCCGGTCCCTCCCGCCACCCAAGCCCCGCTGCACTCCAGCCTGTGGCCGCCCGCCGACAGGTGCCCGCGCCCGGACCCTCCGCACGGACCCCTCTCGCAGCCTCAGCCCTGTCCCCGCACCATCCCCGCGACGCTCGGAGCAGACTCCGGTCCCACTGTGCCAGTTCAACTTTACCTCCGGGCCGGGCTCCGGGCTGATCGCTCCGCGTGCCCGGCCTGCGGCTCCTCCGGGCGGAGCGCGTTGTCCCCAGAGCCCACAGCCCGGAGTCCGGCACCGCCCCGCGCGCCGCCCCCCGGGCCACCAGGGCCAGCGCGTTCAGGCTACGGTGGCGCGGCGCCCCCTCGTGCCCAGCGGGTCCCAGGGCGAGGACCCCCGCGGTGGCTAGGGGAGCGCAAGGCCAGCCCCTCTGCGCACCGCGCAAGGCCATGGCAGGACACAGACACACGTTCTCACACCCACAGACGCACCCACGCTCTCACACTCATGGGCTTCTAGACTCACGTTCAGCCGCACTCAGAAGACACATGTACCTACACAGACACACACACGGACTCACACATGCTCTCTAGCCCTAACACAACACCACCCAGAAACACCCTTGGGTGCTCATACAACCACAGTAGACAGTAACAGTCACTGTGACTCATGTTCTCAATAAACACACTCGAATACACATGGTTCATGAATAAGCACTTGGTCACACAGATTCTCTCACACACTCACTGACAGACACACTGGCATGCACTCATTCTCTTTCACACGCCTACACAGGCCCTTAGATTTAGGCATTCATACATACTTAGGTGCTTACACTCATCTGCACTCACACCCTACTTAACTCCATTCAAGATGCATGGAATGACTTCTCCATAGCCGTAACAGGAAACAGGGGGCGAGGATAGCCCGCGGGCGATAGCAACCCCCAGAGACGTTATTAGGCCTCGTGTAGGTTTCCAGTCTAGGGACAAGTTCCTGTGATGGGGTCTGACAATGGCCTAGCACAAGGTATAGGCCTTCTGCTATGACAGGGGTCTCAGATGGATCCGGGTGGCAGGAGGCCTTTGGTGGTGGCTGTATCACTGTTTGCATACAGATAGAAACATTCTTCTCCAGCTTCTGCCCTGCACCAGGCCTGGAAGGGAGGCTTTTTCTCCCTGGTAACCGATCATTGGATTTAGAGCTCAGGAGGCCAAGCTCCACTATCCCTGGAAGGCAACCATCTTCCATAGGAAATGACTGCTTCTGGGGCCTATGCCTTTGAGACAGTTCTGTTTCTAAGCACAAACTGTGAGCAGGTACGCTCTGTCAGCCCTCTGGGTACATGTGGCTACCAAGCAAGAGCAAGCATTTGACACAATAAGCAGATAAGACAGGGATCTCTCTGGAAGTTGCCCATAGTGCCCAGCTGGTAGTATTTTCACAGGTACTGAGGGGTCCAGGTGATTTCTAGGCCTCTTGTTCTCTGGCTATGCTATTCTTCCTGGGAGGAAGGGTCCAGGCCCTGCTGCACCCTGGCCACCCTTTTTAGACCCTCACCTTGGACCAAGTGTGGGTCAGTGGACTAGCCTGTTGCTGTGTCTCCTTTGCAGACTCTGTTCCTCTACTATTCAGCCAAAACAGTCACCCTTCCCCCCCCCCTTTTTGATACCAACACCTTTGCAACTGGCCCTGGCTTTGCTCCACTCAAATCTCCAGGTCTCTGTGTTTGGAGTTCTTTTTCCCAATCTTCAATCTTCAGTTCTTCAATTCTTTCAAATCTGAATATATAGCATATTACAATTTGCTCCTATAACTTCATCTCAATCATTTTTATTTCCCTTTTTAGTGAGCCTGTCACATGCTTTAGAATCTCAGCCCTCCTCTTTTGCCTAATCTCCTTGAACCACTATGTTCAAGGATGGCTCATCCTCAGTATGGGTCATGTTTTCAAAAGCACACACACAGGACTGGAGTGATGGCTCAGCGGTTAAGAACACTGACTGCTCTTGCAGAGGACTCAGGTTTGATTTCTAGCATCCACATGGTGGCTAAGAACCATCTTTAACTCCAGTTCCAGGGGAATCTGACACCCTCTTCTGATCTCTGCAGCACTGCATGACACGGGTGTACCTACCTACATGCAGACAGTACACTCATACACATAAAAAAAATAAACACACACACACACACACACACACACACACACGAGTATGGCACTCCACTACGGAGCAGCTTTTGATTCTGATAAGAACCAGTATTTGGGCTGGATATGGTGGCACATGCCTTTAATCCCAGCACTCAGGAGGCAGAGGCAGGCTTTGTGAGTTCAAGGCCACCCTGGTCTACATAGTGAGTTCCAGGATAGCTGGAGCTAGGCTCCCCCAAAAGAACCAGCATTTGTGGGTTCGGGTGCCATGCCAGCCTCAGTGCCACCCCCACCACACTTGGCTATACTATCCACTTAATAGTTCCCATTTATTTGGAAGGATGCCATTGATTAAATGCCTTTGAAATTGAAATATAATTGATTGGCCATCTGAACTAGCAAGTCTACCAATATTACACACATTGAAAACCAAAACAATAAACATATCTAATGTGATCATATCAGTATTTTTTCAGCGTTGATCTTTTGAGGATCAGTGCAGTTGAGCTCATCTGCTTCAGGGTGTATCATGGATCAAGTCCACTACTCTGCATCCTCCTATAGATGGATAACAATGGCAAGACCTCTGTGCTGTTTGCTTTGGTAATTGAATGAGCTAATAGTGGGCCATACCAGGCCCATAGCAAACAGACCCAAACTGTTAGGCACTTGCAAAATACTGCAATGAACTGTTATGAACATTGGCATAATCCAAAATGTTTCAGGAAGGTTGAGCCATTAACCATGGCTGCAGATGAGGAATCCTGGGGTGCAGAATTCCTGGAGCTAGGGGAAGGTCACAAGTCCAGCTTTCTGATGGAGGGCCCATCATGCCGCCAGTCACAGTGATTTTCTGATGGACATTCTTTTTTTTAATTTTTTGTTTATTTTTTATGTGTATGACTGTACTGTCTGCAGGTAGGCTTGCGCACCCATGTCGTGTAATGCCATGGAAGTCAGAAGAGGATGTCAGGTTCCCCTGGAACTGAAGTCAAAGATGGTTCTCAGCCGCCATGTGGGTGCTGGAAATCGAACCCCGCTCCTCTGTAAGAGCAGTTGGCACTCTTAACTGCCGCTAGGCCATCTCTCCAGCCCCGGACCTTCTTTTTTTTTTTATCATATTTTGAAAGATTCTTTATTTATTTATTTATTTATTTATTTATTTATTTATTTATTTTTTTGGTCTTTTCAAGACAGGGTCTCCCTGTAGCCCCAGCTGTCCTGGAACTCTCTCTGTAGACCAGGCTGGCCTTGAACTCACAAAGATCTGCCTGCCTCTGCCTCCCAAGTGCTAGGATTAAAGGCATGCTCCACCATGCCTGGCCCCGGACCTTCTTTTATACAACCAAATCCCTATCTGTCCAGCTCTTCTCCATGGTAGGCAGAATGCATGAGCTTCCTTCAGTCAGTCTCCACTTCTCAGGGCATCGTGATCATCACCCATCATGGGTGCCGTCTTCCCCGTTGTTGTTTTCTTCATTTCTGGATTTCTGAGTGCTTGGTGTGTTAGGCAGCATCATCAGAAGGTGAACAGAGAGGACATGGGACACTCTGTTGGCTGCAGGTGCCAGTGTGAGCTGCTCCTGCTGCCATGACAGCCCTCCCTGGGGCAGTGATTCTGGTCTTTTTGAGACAGGGTCTCTCTGTAACACCAGTTGGCTTGGAACTTGACACATAGACCAGACTGGCCTTGAACTCTCGGAGATCCACCTGCCTCTGCCTCCCCAGTGCTGGGATTAAAGGCGTGCACCACCACACCCGGCTATGCTCTTTCTTTTACTAAATAGCATGAACTTCAGGTCTGAGAGAGAGGCATCTGTAGTTCAGGGGAGCTCTGTTTTAAATAGGAATAATGTTTCAGAACAGTTTCTGTCTATAGTACATGCTTGCTATAGAAAAAATTCAACTTGTGAGAAAAACAAAGAGGAAAATAATAAGTCACTTGCAGCTCCATCATCCAGACTTCACCACTGTTAACATTTTGGTACCAATTTTGGCACCAAACACTCAGGTTATTGATTGATTGATTGATTGATTGATTGGTATTTTTGAGATGGGGTCTCCCTGTAGCCCCAGCTGGCCTGGAACTCACTTTGTAGACCAGGCTGGCCTTGAACTCACAGAGAGCCACCTGCCTTTGCCTCCCGAGTACTGGGATTAAAGGCAGACACCACCATGCCCAGCTCAACACTTAGGTCATTTTTAGGTAAAAATTTTTTGTTCATTTATATACAAAATAACATCATATTATTGTCCAGCATGGAGTTTCACCATTTAATGGGTAACAAATATTTCCAATGTTTTCCAGTATCCAACATAATTTTATTTATTTATTTATTTATTTATTTATTTATTTATTTATTTATTTTTATGTGTATGGGTATTTTACATGCATGTATGTAAGTACATCCATGTATGCAATGCCCGTGGAGGCCAGAAGAAGGCATTTGGATGGCCTGGACCTGGAGTTAAAAAATGGTTGGTAGCCACCATGTAGGTGCTGGGAACTGAACTTAAACCAGTGTCCTCTGCAAGAGCAACTAGTGCTCTTAATTGCTGAGCTATCTTTCCAGCCCCATTCAACATAATTTTAAGAGCTGTTTAAAGAGAGTCCCACTGGGGTTGTGGAGATGGCGCAGTGGTTAAGAGCACCAACTGCTCTTGCAGAGGATCCGGGTTCAATTCCCAGCACCCACATGGGGGCTAAGAACTGTCTTTAAGCTGGGCGTGGTGGCACATGCCTTTAATCCTAGCACTTGGGAGGTAGAAGCAGATGGATCTCTGTGAGTTCAAGGCCAGCATGGTCTACAGAGTGAGTCCCAGGCCAGCTGGGGCTACAGGGAGACTCTGTTTCAAAGGGAGAGAGAGAGAGAGAGAGAGAGAGAGAGAGAGAGAGAGAGAGCCAGTCTGTGACTTGTGCCATACTTCATTATTTGACATGGATGATTTCTCCAACTTTCCACTATCATAGAATTTTACCTTCATAGATGTATTAGTCACTTTTCTGTTGCTGTGATAAAACCACCATGACCAAGGGAACTTATAAAAGGAAGAATTTATTTGAACTTACGATGGATGGTTCCAGGGAATTAGAGTCCATTGTGGTAGGGAGGCATGGTGGCAGGAGCTGGAGCAGAAAGCTGAGGTTCACATCTTCCAACAGGTACAGGAAGGAGAGAGAGAGAGAGAGAGAGAGAGAGAGAGAGAGAGAGAGAGAGAGGAGAGAGAGAGAGAAACTGGAGACTGGCAAGGCTTGTTGATCCCAGTGACATACTTCCTCCAGCATGGCCACCCTTCTAAGATCTCCCAAAACAGTGTCACCAACTGGGGACAAAAATGTCTGAATACTTGAAGCCTATAGGAGACATTCTCATTCAAACTACCATAATAGACATATTTATGGACCTTTCCTGACTATAGTAACATATTGTTGAATCCCAACTGGAACATTGTTAGTGGAAAGTGCCAGAGGTAAATGCTAACTCCACCTGCAGTTGAAAATTCATTTCTTTGCAGAATCAGGATGTACCATGGGCATTTGCTTCTCTGCCTTAGCAAAGACTGACCCCTTGGGGCAGGGGCATGCTTTGTTTTTTCATTCTTGGTCCTCAGTACAAGGCCTGTCACGGATGTTTATTGTTTGTATCAGCAAAGATGTGGTGAATATTGTTATAAATTGTGTGTTGTAAAGTAAACCGAGGCACAATAATGCTGTAAAGGCTCTGAGTCCATAAAGATTAGCAGACAGGCAGCTCTAAGTGAGAAATGGTATGGGAACCCAAGAAGGCTGCCACAGGACCAACAGAGTGGCACACAGCAGATGCATCTGATTGGTCACAGTGGTGCAGCTAATGTGTCACTGCTGGAAAGCTCTCCTTACGTAACTAACTGTAAGTTTGTTTGAGGCTATAACTGCTGGAGCTTAGGTTCTGTTTCTCTTTAACACATAAACAAGGGCCAAGTACTCCTGATGTTTGCAAACCAAGCTCGCTGGATCACTTTGGAGGCCTGCCTGCCTTCCTGGCTCCATCTTCCCAGGGTTCTTCAGGCTGGGACTCCATTTTAATTTACTTCAGCAGATGTCAAGTTACCTTCTTTACTGATATTTTCTAAATTATTGGTTTAGCAACAACTAACCATAATTTTCATTTCTTGTCTACTTTTCAAAGCATCATGATCTAGTCCATTCTATTGCTGTCCACAGCTTTATTGCAATCCAGTTAGACAGCGTGCACTTCATAATGGCCAGTTCTGTGGCTCCTACCATATTCTTAGCCACCCCAAGGCCGCTTTTGCAACACCCTCAGTACAGGGAAGAAAACCTGAACCCGTTTGCCTGTAGTGGGCACTTCTGGTCCTGTCTATCCATTTGGCTCCTCCCTGGTTCAGCACTTAGGGAACATGAAAGAGCCTGCTGTTCCCTTGGGCCGTGTATCTCACCTGTTCTGGATACCTGTCCGCTTCAGGCACTTGCGTTCTTTTGTGAGTCTCTCTTACTTTCTTCTTTTCTGGAAGACAAATCTCTGTTTCTGATGTCTGCTGCTACTGAATGCAGAGGGAAGAAGCCCTCTGTGGGTACTCAGCATCTCCACAGCTGGCCTTTCATGCTCACACAGCTGCTGTGTAGAAAGATTTGTTGTTCTGTGTTTCTAGTCTTCTGCTTCTCTTACTCTTGACTGTCTTCACTCCGTTACACAATTGTCCCAAATGCCCCCAGATCTGCCCGTCTCCCACCAAGGCTCTTGTGGGCCAGTCACACCTCTTTCTTGTCTGCCATTCAGCTTTTGATAGATCAAACGCTCTCATCATAGGGAATTCATACTCTCTTTGAGCTTTCTCAAGTTCCCAGCTTTGTTCATCACTTTCAATCCTCTACCCTAGATTCCTTACCTCCACATTTATCGTTTTGTATCTTCATCTTGTCTGTGCTCCAAAGAGAAGCATTCTGCCAAAATGGAGACACCATCACATCAACCTGCCTTCCCACCTCTGACAGTGGGCTTGGTAAGGCAGAGATTACGCTATCCTCTGAGTGTGTGTGCGTGTGTGTGTGTGTGTGTGTGTGTGTGTGTGTGTGTGTGCCTGTGTGCCTGTGTGCAGAAGCAGGAGATAGATTCACTTGTGAAAAGGATGTACTACTGAAATATGTATAAACTAAAATCCTGTCAGGGGACTTCATAGAAAGCTGTCTACAGAGAGGTCCTCTTTGGAGCATCTTTCCTAACTTCTCAGTCGTTCTTTGGCAAGGGAGGAGTTTTACCCCTTAAATTTCTTACCCAGGGAACATAGAAAGAGTACCCTGCTTTATCCATGACCAGGTCCCCGGTCCTCCTGCAACATATAGACATGGTGTGTGGCTGAAGCTGGCCAGTTACTATGTAATGTCCATGAATGTTCATGATCCAGGTCTAGGGGAGGATTCATGGAATACTTCACAGCACAGCTTTTGCTCTTCAGAGCTGTGTATCCAGTAAGTACCTGGTGTTTATTCTGAAGTGTTTTGTGATTCCTCCATGGAACATGAGAACTTTCACCATTAACAGTATGAGGATGGTCAGTTTACATTCAGTTTTGCTGGTGCTTAGAAAACATCTCAGAATCACATTTTGAAGTATTTACATTGCTTAATGCTGACTGGTGACTGAACGAGGCTCTGAATGATGAGTACTTATTTCCCCCACATTCTGTGGTATCAGAGGCATTCTGAAGAGATACGTCTCCTGCCATGTGAAAAGTGGAATTCTGCCCTCAATTTCGGGGTAAATCATGACCTGTGTCCAGTCTAATAAATACCTGCTCATATATCACAACAAGTCCACCCCCTGGGCAAGATATGTCGGGCATTGAGTACCTGAGAGGCTTCTAACAGCTGATGCTCTCCAGAGGACTGAAGCTAGGAAACTGCAGAAGAGAGAACCTCAGGTATTCAGTGATATGAAAAATCAAATTCAGTGGATGGTTAAAAGCAAACCCCAGAAAAGGAGGCCGAGATTGCAGTTTAGTGGGAAGACGATGCCCGTGGGCTTCAGATCCTCCCTTAAAATGAGCTTTAAATTCTTCCTGCTTCAGCTCAATCATAGCGGATGGGGAAGAACCAGGAATGAGGGAGCACAGGCTTCTCACCCCAAACCCAATTAGAACAAAACTATTCTCCATGAGTGAGCAGGTACCAGTGGGCATTTTCTGCCTGAGAGGGAGGTGGCCACCTTCTTGTGGAGGTTAATGAATCTGCAGAATTGCAGGGAAGAGCAGTCCTTCCTGCAGTAAGGCTGGTGCAGAAGAAGGCTGGAGGCCATGGGACAGAAACCAAAAGAGATGCAGACAGCCAGGCAGTAGCGACCCTGGCCATGTGACTGCAGGTGTTGGAGGGTCTCGACCTGTCAGGCTTTCCTCTCCTACCCCTAATCTACTGTTTCTTGCAAGGATGCTATCAGCATTTCCAAGCTAAAAAAAAAAAAAAGCTTCACCCTTCCTCATCTGGCCCTTGAGGTCCTCGATGTTTATGTCCAAGAATGTTTATAGAAGTTGCATTCACAATATTGAAATATCAGACCCATCTGGACAATGACATTTGATTTGATAGATTTCAGCCATAGGATGTACAGAATTATACATCCCATGAAAAACATTTCCAGAAATGGGGCATGGAGGTGCATGCCCATCATCTCAGGGGAGACCAAGAGTTTAAGGTGGAGGACCAAGAGTTTAAGGTCATCTTCAGCAGCACAGCAAGGTCAAGGGCAGCCTGAGCTATGTAGGCTGTCATCTCAAAAAGACTGAAATCTAAAAGTCAGCAAGATCCAAAGACTGTTTTGTAACACTGGCACAGTTCATGACATTCTGAGAGCTATAAAACCATGTGTGGCCTCATGTCTAGTGCATAGAGGAGCAGACCCAAGTGGGAGTGCAGCAGGCCCAGCATCGGGTGGGCTTCTGGGATACCTCATCTGCTGGTTCACTGCACCACCTCAGGGACCCACTGGACTTTCTGCAACCTTCACTGTCCTGGACTATAACTTGGATCTCTGCACAGTTGTCTGGCTGTGAGTGCTGTGCACCTGAGGAGTTCTAGAAACCACTCACTGACCTGCAGTGAGTCACTCTATGTGAACAAGAACAAAGGGCAGAATAATGGCTTTGAGTGATTTTTGTTTCTTTTTTACTTTTCTGTTTCCCAGACTGGTGCGATATGTGCAGCAACCCAACGTCCATCAGCAGTATGCTGAGGTGACACTGACTTCCGGGCTCAGTTACCCTGGCCCTTGCCTTCTCCCATGTCAGCTCTGCTTTCAAATGATCTCCATGAAGTGCTAAACCCCTAATGGCTCCAAGCTCCACTGGAGTAAAACTAGACAAGAGAAGGTTCCAGAAGAGCTAGTAGAGAGGATCTGACTGGCTTGGCTCAGGAGATATGTTCAGAAGCCTGAAGGACCCCCCGGGTCATGGAGAAGTAGGGGTTGGGCCAGCTAAGTGTGTGTTTCAAGTCACTGAGGAAGAGGATCTGTTGGGGGAACGAGGTTGTTGTGGGGTCAGCACAGTGCTACTGACACCCAGTGATGTTGCATCTGGCTCTCAAGAGACCTTAGGGGTTTGGTTATTGTCTGGTGTGTCTTGAGTATCACAGGGTGTTGAGAAGCAGCCCTGATGTCCATCAAGGGGACACGGAGCTCTGTGATTCCCCTTCCCTGAATTCTCTGTGGGAATTGAAGGAAAATACTTTGTGTCAGACCTGAGATGAGATTCAAAGTCACTTCAACTTAACATTAACGACTATTTGGTCCTGTTGTCATTTCACAAGTGAGCAAAGTTTAGAACCATCTCAAATACAATTTAGAGAGAGAAAAGCGCTGGTTCGTGTCCATTGTTTCAGGCTGAGTATTCATTGCACTGAAGGAAAATATAACCCTGAAGATGTCCACAGAAGAAAATGGGCCTGGAAGGGGAAGCGACAGGCAAAGACATGGTGTCCCCCTCCCAGGCCATTGGCCTGGCCGTGGCAGTGCCAGCAAGTGACTGGCCTAATAGTCCTCTAATTCCCCAACCTGCAATATGGGGATTGCAGAAGCCAAAAATAGAGCTGTGAAGTGCTTCAGGTGATGATTGCAGCCTGTCTTCTCTCTTCTCTGAGTTAAAGAGTTTCAGTTCCGTTAGCAATTTTTCTTAGGATGTATCTGCCAGCAGTCTAATCGCCTATGAAGCTGTGGATTGCCTTCCCCAAGACTACCCTCTCTCCCTTGCATTGTGGGGCCAGAGCTCAACCCAGCCCTGAGTCTGTCAGAATCCATGCTGGATACTTGCTGGATGCTACACATACTGTAGGAGTGTCTGGCTGCAATGGAATACAGTTTCGGAGAAAACCTTCCCATCAAATTGGGTGAACAGCACCATGAGGCATATTTTCCCTTCTCCACACACACTTTACAGTGGTTTAATTGCTTCAACTCAGAGTATCAGCCCCTGGCTTACCTGGGATGCCCTACCTTCCGTGTGTCTAGCTGACCTGACAACTCCATTCCAATAGCAGCATCTGCTTGTTTGACAGACATGGGTGCTGACAACTAAGTTTCCCTTGTTGTAAATTAACTTTGCATTTACCTAAGAACTCCCCTTAACTTTACACAGTGCTCTACTTTTATAGAAAGGGGTTCTTGCCGGGCGTGGTGGCGCACACCTTTAATCCTAGCATTCGGGAGGCAGAGGCAGGTGGATCTTTGTGAGTTCAAGACCAGCCAGGTCTACAGAGTGAGTTCCAGGACAGCTGAGGCTACAGGGAGACCCTGTCTTGAAAAGACCAAAAAAAAAAGGGGGGGGATTCTTGTCTTTGAAGAATTGCTGCTCTTGGGGCCAAGACAGACACCTAGACAAGGGCCCAGGCGGTCTGAAGCAAGGAACAAGCGGCACAGGCTCCTTTTCTGGAGTCGCTCTGAGCAAGGCCTAGAGATAAATATTTGTTCAGGACATGCGGTTGCTGAGCCCTCACTCAGGAGTATCCCCCAGTTGATCCCCATTGCTGCAACCCCCAAATGTTCACAGCCCAGGGGCTTGCAGCTCCTGTTGGCGCTCCTTGTCTGGGAAGGCCTCACTCTGCCCTTCTTCCTAACAACTCTTGCCCACCACTTCCATGTCTTTCCTGATATCCCCATTACCAGCTTTTACTTCCCATCTTGAAAGTACTGAGCCATGAACTGAATGCCTCTTCTCTAAGCCGGTGCCCCATTTGCAGTGACAACTCACTGAAAAGTCAAATCTAAGCTTGTGAGTTTCTTTCTCCAAACGCCCTTCCTGTCAGGAACAAGCTAATTGAAGGCAAGTCCTCTTATTGCTGAGGACTGGCCTGGCTGTGCTCTGCCAGGCTCAGAGCTGGGTCACTGGGCTTTGGGACCCATCCATTTTCAAACTTTGAAGAAGAGATAAACTGACAGGGAAAGTATTAATATGTAAGACCTCTTGTGAACTGCTGTTTCATAAATAAATATTGCTGACTTTAAGACTCCTAGCTCTCCAGGCTCACAGACGTTTAGCTGGAACTTTCCTAAGAGTTTTGTGCACAGCTTGCCTCCCGTACAGTGCAATGCTTTCCAAATTTTCCATTGTACCCAGGAAGCTCTTTATCTCTATAAGGAAGTGGCGTCCCCCAGAGGTGCCAAGATGAGTAGTGGTGGCCCACAGAGCCAGCCTTGGGACCATATGCAGATGGGGTAACAGCAGGGCTATGCTCAAATGCTCTGAAGAGATTATCTACTGAAGGCAAAGCTTCCAAGCAGGAAGGGCTTAGTCTCACTGGTCATCATGAACCAGTATGGCCAGTTGGATCTTCTGACTGGGGGCTCCAGTGACCAGCAGGCAGTCCGTGGTTCCAGGCCCAGCCACCTCCTGTGATGTCACTTGAAGCAACAGCAGTGAGGGCCATCACTGAACAGCTGCAGATACCCCACCACTGACTGTCTTTGATTAGAATCTGGATCTTACAGTGGAGTGAGTGAGGCTTGGAGGCCTTGAAGAATTGTCTGAGGCTCACAGAGAAGCGGGAGGACCAACAGCACTCTGAAGACTCCAGCCCCTGCCTGCCCTGGGACAGTGTTTGTTCAGATTGGCCGAGGACCCCCGCATCTGTCTTTTCATGTAATATTCTAGCACATGGCCATCAAGCCTCCCTTCCCCTACCATGCCAAACCCTCTGACCCCTACTATGACTGACCTCCCTTCCCCTACCATGCCAAACCCTCTGACCCCTGCTATGACTGATCTCCCTTCCCCTACCATGCTAAACCCACCAAAAGATAGGCTGAATGTCTTTGAGCATTCTGGGAACAAGGCTTGGTTAAATGCCAGGTCAGTATGTGATTCTGAAAATAATGGTTCAGGAACAGTTGTGAGTTGGTTTAGGCAGATTTCCACGAGAGAAAAAGACACATGGCAGGGGGTAGGGCTTGAGCTTAGACTCTGTGACCCTGCTTAATTGTCCTGTGTTTGCTGCAGAGTGACTGGAAAATTCCTTATCTCTCAACACCTACGTGCCAGAGATTACCAGGACCAAAAATAAAAAGACGCCCCGCAGCTTTCCAAACAGGTACAACCTTGATTGAAGGCTCCTCCGAGACTCCCCCAATGTGCCTGGCAGGAACTTCAAGAAGGCAGAGCAATTAGAGAAACATTTGCTAGTGAGAGAAAAAAATATCAAATGTTGCTAGGTTTAAAATGTTTTTGTCAAATTGGACTCTGACCAAGTTATAAAAGTGAGAATTTGAAGTTTAGAAGGAAATGCAACAGCCCACGGGTCCAAGAGTAGCAGCGGGTCTTGCAGAAGATAGACACAGTGGGCACTGACAGGGTGGCAGTCCCTTGCTAGGAGCCGGCACCCTGACCTCTTTCCAGCTATAACCAGAGCACAGCCTTGAAGCTTTGGGGTGTGATTGCGCTCCTCACAACGGAAGATCTGCCCAGAAGCTCCATTATCTCCAGCCAGACACAGACTTGGCCCAGGGTCCCCCAGTTTCCTCAACAGCAGATCACGAGATTGTTCTCAGCTGAAGTATTGTCACACCTCCTGTGCCCCCAGCAGAGGGCAAGACTGCATTCAAGCCAAGTGGAAGAGGGAACCGGATGTGCAGGCCTGGCTTCTTCCCAGCTGTTGGAGCTCGGTAAATGGCAGCCACTGGACAGAGGAAGAGCGGGTTTAGAAGCCGGGTCTGGCTGCCTAGGAACTCGTTTCATCCAGGAAGTTTGGAGAAGGGCTGAGTTTGGAGAACGAAGTTTGGGGCATGGTAGGGATGGAGACACAGTTTTCCTTGCCAGCGCTGCCTTGGAGTAGTTTGGGTTGCCAGTGTTCCAAGAGGGGGGTTGACTGCCCATTTCTGGAAGCGGAGACATTCCCCACTTGACAGTGTGGCCTGAGCCTCGGGACTGATGGCAGCTGTCCTGTAGCAGGCTTTCAGCATGAGACGGGGCCTGGTATGTAAGTAATGGCCAACTGCCACTGGGCCTGCAGGGCTGCAGAATGCAGGGCCGGGAGGATTGCTCTCTTCACTGGTTTTGTATATTTCCCTCCATGTAATTAGCCAAATATTCTGGGGGACACTATGCCCCCATTATGATTCTTTATGGTTTGTCTAATGTGTGCATGCATGTGTGAGTGCTGCGGAAATGCCTGAGAATGTTCTCCACCTTCAGTAGGAAGAAAGTTGGAAGGTAAACTGACACCAGAAGACAAGAGGCAGTGTGGCTGATGCACAGTGGGCAAGGCAGGCAACTGGGAGTCGTCAGAGGGCAGGAAGCTTTTGCTAGTCAGATAACAGCTATTATTAAAAATGAAGGTTCATAAATTTTCAATTAAATATATTAAAGAACAAAACTAATCAGCTCGTAATTACTTCTGTAAACTTTTAGCTACACTCTGGGGGGCCGCTGAGCAGCAACACCAGGCTCAAGAGCTACGGTGTGTGAAGTTAGCTGGAGGAACCACAGGGATCCGAGGGTGTATGGAGGGCCACCCGGCAGCGCTTAACGAATGAGTCTAATGTGGAGTGTAGACACATCTCACCACCTGGCCACTTTCCACAATAGCAAATGTTCTGGAAATACTTGAGGGGTCACAAGTAATTGGGACGTTGCAGTGGAATGTCTAGTGAACAGTTCAGCAGTCACTAGGATGGGTTGATGGTGTGGCCTGCGCTCTACATCCAGAGCATGACATTAGACATGCTACCTCTGACAACCACTGTCACATGTCCCTACTTCTGAATATCAGTCACATGTCCTTATTTCAGATGATGATCACACATCCCCTTGTGTGAATATTAATGTCACTCTTCCACCTCTGATTGACCATGTCAAATGACTTCCCTACATCTGGAATATATGACTGGCCCTACTAAGGGCACATGTCACAATTGGCCACTTGGCTTCATCGGGGGAGGTGTCTCCTGTCTCACAAAGGACAGAGGTGCTGGCTACATAGAAAGTGGCCTCTGAAGCAATGAAAAGCCAGGCTCAGGGCACCATCCTTGTACCACGGACTTCTGAGGGAGGGGCTCATCCTCTCATTCTTCACCAACAGGCTGTGTGCTTGAGGTATCCTCAGAAGGCGTGATAGGTGCACCCTGTTCCCCTCGGTGCCAACTGTGGCTACCCCCATCCTGAGCTTTCCCCCTTTGGATGAGCAGATACAGCACCCTTCAAACCAGACTTGATGGAGCCATCCCTGGACTGTCAGAAAATGTCGTAAAAGTCCTGCACCTGGAGTAGCTTGGCTCCACTGGCAGCCGGAGGCCTCAATCAAAGGATGTAGGCTTGGGCCGTGCGGCTCTGAGTGTTTCTAGGAGCAGCAAGGCCCACAGATCCCCACAGAAGCCAGAGGATCTTCCTGGTTCTCTACCAGATAGTGGCCAGAGCTGGGATGAAAATGGCAGGGAGTGAACTGGGCACTCACTGATAAGAGCACGTGGTTTCGGGCTGGACGTGATGGCTTGTGAGCCATCTGATTGTCCTAGATCTGAGGTCTTCCTTGCCCTGCTACATGTCAAGGACCAATTACAGAGCTAACACCAACTATGCATTGATTAAATATGTGCAGTAATAAGAAAGCAACCCTTTTAGTTGCTGAAAACCTGCATATAACATCTGAAGTACATCTGTTACAGAGGAACTTAGAATGTATAAATGGTAACAAGGATTATGAACATGAAGCCACTGACCCAGCACTAATTCGGACTGCCAGTAGGACAGGGTCAGCAGGACCTGACAGTGAAGCATCAAAATCCTAGCCAGACTAGAAGACAGTTCCACCCAAAGGGCTACTGCTGGCTCGAGGTGTTGGGTGCTGAGGCAGGAGGCTATTGCACTCAGCGTCACTGTGCTCATGCCTTCCTGGGGCTAATCCTCTATCCTCCCTCTGTGGTCCTTCGGATTCACTGCTACTGAGCTGGAGTCCTGGTATGCTCCGGTGGGGTCCCGGTATGCTCCCGCAGGGTCCCGGTATGCTCCGGCGGGGTCCCGGTATGCTCCGGCGGGATCCCGGTATGCTCCGGCGGGGTCCCGGTATGCTCCGGCGGGGTCCCGGTATGCGCCGGCGGGGTCCCGGTATGCTCCGGCGGGGTCCCGGTATGCTCCGGCAGGTCTGACTGTCCTCCAGGGCCCTGGCTCTGGGTGCTGGGTCCAGGTCGGGCCATGTTTCCGCCGTGGGTTCTTGGTAAAAACTCACCTCAGGGTTTTCCCCCTTGGGGCTCCTCTGACTTCTGGGTTTGGGCCGTACATAGCGGGAGGAGACAGCAACTGTTTTTCTGGCCCTAAGTCACCCCTGTGTTGTAGGATAGCACCATGCTGGGGGAATCACTTCTCCATTTAACAACACTTTGCTTCATTGGGTAGATAGACTTTTATTTAAAAAATTTTTTTTTAATTTTTATTATTTATTTATTTATTTATTTATTTATTTATTTATTTATTTATTTATATGTATGTATGAGTGTACTGTCTACATGTAGGTTTGTGCACCTGTGTCCTGCAATGCCGTGGCGGTCAGAAGAGGGTATTGGATTCCCCTGGAACTGAAGTTCTCCTGGAATTGGAGTTACAGACGGTCCTCAGCTTCCATGTGGGTGCTGGGGATCGAACCTGGGTCCTTTGCAAGAGCAGTCGGTGCTCTTAACCACTAGGCCATCACTCCAGCCCCTGGTAGATAGACTTTTATAATCAAAGACAACAGGCTTTTCAAACCACAGCCAAGAAAGCTAACTGTCCCCCCCAACCCCAGTAGGTATGGGTATGGCATAAACTACAACCAAGAAAGCTAACTGTCCCCCCAACCCCCGTAGGTATGGCATAGGAGCCTGGTGGCCCTGTTCTACCCAGGAAGAAGTGGGACAATGACAGAGAAGCAGTTCACACAGAGAGGCAGAGATGATGCGCCGCGCTTGAGCTGGATGTAGCTGTTCCTGGTGTCCGCCCTCATCCTTGCAGTTTCTATAGTTTGGGTTTTCAGTCCTAGTTACACAATGAGCCTCTCGTTGCTTAAACTATAGTTGGGTCCTAGTTCTTAATTAGATGTCCTTTCTCTGAGGCTGAACTCCTGAGCACACTTGCCACGTCAGCATTTGACACTATATTCAAGCAATCTCTTCTGTCCCCAGCTCTCCGTTCTGGTTTGTTTCTTTCTCTGGCTTCAGCACAGTGTCTTATAATAGCTGACATCCAACATACACTTGCTGAGCATATGGAATTCCATGTTGACAACTGTGTCTCCTGTGGAGGCCATGGATCTGTGGCCACAGATGGTAAGACAAGATGGTAAAGCCACCTCAGTACACCTGTAGCTGTCTGGCTGTTTCAAACCTCAGGCCCTACCTTTAGCTCCGTCCCCACTGCGGACTGTAGAGCTGAGGGCACACCTTCCCCAGAGGGTCAGTTTGATTCTTGCCGTCAGTACTGAACTCATGTAGGGGCCACGTGATTCGGGGTCAACAAGTGCTATTACCCTGAGTGGCAGGCGTGGGCCCCACTCAGGAGGTGGTGGATACCAGCTGCAGGTGGGGGGAAGTGGGCCTGGTCTCCACAGCTGGGGATGCTGTGTTTTACAGTCTGGTGTGCGGGCCGCTCCTATCTTCAGCCCAGGCTTTTATCACCCACCTCTAAGTCCAGTGAGCTGGGACCCTTTAGACGTGAGGTATTTCAAATGGCGCAACAAGAGCTATGCTGATTGCAGGGCTGTGGGGGTTCTAAACCCACCATAGCTTGTCCTTCAGAGCTGGACGTTGAGTTTCACACTGTTTCCAGAGCCTACAGCCAGAGACCTACACACATCCTGCAGGGCTGGGAACTTCACTGTATTTTACTTCAACACTGTGGGAGATGGCTAATGGGGACAAAGTAACAGATCACAGTGAACACCACTGCTGTATATGGATCCAGGGAATGCTTTTTCCTAAATGTACATATGTATTTATAATGGGATAAACGCAAACAAAATCCCAGTTCATATGTGTGTGGGTTTTGTATTTATATCTTTTTCTGTTGCTTAGTGCAAAATCACAGCTAAATATACATGTATGATTTGTGTTGTAACCAGTGTATATTTTTCATATTCAATCTCTTTAACATATTTCAAATATTGAATGTTTTCATTGGAAAACATTGGAATGGACCCTTTCTCTCTTCCCTGCTGCTTCTGAGCACGTCCCCGAGCTCCTACTCAGCTTCTAAGCATCACAGCCCAGACTCAGCCTCTGCTTCTGCTTCACCCAATCCCCAGCCCCTGCGGTGCCGGAGAGGAGATCTCATCTATCTTAGGCCAGTAGAGGGTGCAGCGTTAGGTGGGAGTCTTTCCATGGGGTCTTTTTAATAAGACCAAGGGCTGTAGCTGTAGCTGGGATGGAGATGCTCCTGGGCCACCAGCTGCTAGACCATGGCTGGAGGACGGAAATGAGGACCCCAAGCAGGTGCAGAGTTCAGGTACGACAGCAGCTGTCCCTTCTCAGGGGTGCTTGGTGCTGTGGCATCAGGCACAGGAAGTTCCACAGCAGTGACAAACCCAGTTGGTGTAGCCCAGAGAGCTGAGGGCTGGACCTCATCAGTCGGCCTGTGCTTGATCGTTTTAGCTGCTTAGAACCTCTAGTCACTTTGGCACATGAACATTCCAGAAAATTACAAAAAGCAGAGATCATTGCCCGGCACCCCCCCTTCTTGGAGGGCCACCCCAACAATGAGGAACAACTGCCCTGGGGACACTACCAACCATGGGAAGCTTGTAGTGCTCAAAAGCTGTAGGGAAGAGAAGTGAGGGCTTCCTGGAATGGGAGGAGGAAAATAAAGGTGGGGGTAGAGGGGGGATGGGAACAAGTGGGATAATGGAAGCCAGGAACAGAAACACTTTCAGGGTGAGACTGGACCTCAGGGTGAGCTTCACCTGCTCCGCTTCCTGTCTTAAAGCTGGGTATCTTCACTACGACACAGTGAGAGCAGGTTGGGCCTAAACATTTGTAAATGTTCAGATTGGGTTTGTCTGCCCACACTGATTCCGGCTGGGACTCTCAGATATTCCTCTACTTCCTGGAGTTTACAGGACCTTCTTGTTTCTTCTGTAGTCTTTCAAATTTTTTCATTTTTTATTTTACGTGTATGAGTGTATTGCCTGAATGCATTTAAGTGTACTGGTGTTGTGCAATGCACACAAAGGTCAGAAGATGGCGTCTGATCCTGGAACTGGAGTTATGGATGGTTGTTAGCTGCCATGTGGGTGCTGGAAACCCAATCTGAGTCCTCTGCAAGAGCGGCCAGTGCTCTTAACCTCCGAGTCAGCTCTCCAACCCCCTCTTCTGCAGTCTTATATCCTGCTGATATGTCCTGCATGGTGGGAGCTGTCTCACTGTCTCCATCTCCATGGAGACCTTTCCCTGGACTGCGTACATCCTCCATGATGGGATTCCCTCCTGGACCACACCTATCCTCCATGGCCACTGGTTCTCAAGCCTTCACGTGGCTGCTGCTGGGGGCTCTCTAGGCCCTTATGTAAACATAAAATCAGGGCTGGAGAGATAGCCTAGCGGTTAAGAGCACCGACTGCTCTTGCAGAGGATCCGGGTTCGATCCCCAGCACCCACATGGCGGCTGAGAACCGTCTGTAACTCCAATTCCAGGAGAACTCCAGTTCCAGGGGAATCTGAGACCCTCTTCTGACCTCCGCAGCATTGCACGACACGGGTGCACAAACCTACATGCAGACAGTACACTCATACACATACAAAAATAAATAAAATTAATTTAAACAAAACAAAACAAAAAAACCCCCATAAAATCACTACCTATGCTTTCAATTTTTTTCTTCATCTCAGGAATCCAGGAAGAAGGAGGGTGTCCAGACCTATTTCTTCCAGCCAATAGAGCATTTGGCCTGACAGGACCTCCTTTCCTTTTGCTGCCCCAGTCTCACCTGATCCTCTTGTCCCCAGGGTGCCCCAGGCCTGGCCGCCATGCCAGATGTCTTCTCTTCTGGTGTGCTGTGATGGACCCACAAACTCCACCTGGCTTCCTCGTATTTTCCTAAACTGCATTTCAGTATAGATCCTTCCTTCCCCAGATCCTCCCAGCCTGCAGTCCTACTACTTCCTGCTTATCTAACTCCTTCCTAATCTTTCCACACAGCACTTCCTTGGAAGCAGTTTCTTGGAAGCCAATATTCAGGTGTTGAATGGCTGAAGGATGGACAAACTCCATCAGTTCCTTCCTGTACGAGAAGCAGAAGGAAGGGTGGTCTGGTCCCAGGCACACTCTTGGATGCAGGGTCAAAGGGCACTCCATGGCACCAGGAGCCCAGTTGAGTTCTAGAACTGAGTTTGAGTGTGTCTAGCAAATGTGTAGAGAAGGATATAAATGCTGGGCTAAGGCTTTGTCTGAAGGGTGTATGTGTCCCAGTCTTGGGCTTGCTAGACTCAGTGCAAGTGAGAAATGAGACGATTGCTGCTTTGCCATATAGATCTATCATACGCTGCTGCAGGAAGAGCAAGGAATTCTGAGCAGGAGGTGGGGATGGGGTAGGGGTAGAGAGCAGGGATGGGTGTAGCAAGGGCTCACAGGCAAGAGAGGGCATAGAAGAATCTGTGCACTTGGCACGGCTTCCACAGTCATGTCCAGACAAGCAAATGGCCAGTGCCCACAATGTCCACAGCCCCTGGGTTCAGGCTGATCTGTACCAGAGGCCGACTGAGAGAGGAGAGAGGCATTTCCCCTAAAGCACGATGCAAAGAACAGACTGTGTCCTAGGTAACTTCAGTTGTCAGCTTGACACAGCCCAGAGCTGTCTGAAGGAATCTCGATTGAAGGATTGCCCAGATTAGGTTGGCTCCTGGCCATGTCTGTAAGGAATTGTCCTGACTGTTGACAGATGTGAGAGGGCCTAGCCCATGATGGGTGGTACTATCTCTGGACAAGTAGGCCTGGGTTGTTTAAGAAAGCTAGCTGAGGGGCTGGAGAGATGGCTCAGTGGTTAAGAGCAGCGACTGTTCTTGCAGAGAACCCAGGTTCAATTCCCAGCACCCACATGGCGGCTAAGAACCTTCTTTAAGCTTTGTTGATTCTTCTTTAAGCTCTCTTCTTGGTTAAGCTTTGTTGATTCCCAGTATTTTAGATATTCATCCATTTCTTTTGGGTTTTCAGATTTAGTAGAGTAAAGGTTTTTGAAGTATTCTCATATGATTGTCTGGATCTTTTCTTTGTCTGTTGTGATGTTTCCCTTTCATCATCAATACTATTGATTTGGAGTTGCTCTTTCTTTCTTTTGCTTAACTGGGCCAGAGGTCTGTCCATCTTGTTTATCCTTTCAAAAACCCGGCTTTTGGATTCATTGATTCTTTGTATTGTTTTCTTTGTTTCTATTTCATTGATTTCTGCTCTGATTTTTGTTATTTCTTCCTGTCTGTTGGGTTTAGGGTTCATTGGTTGTTGTCTCTCAAGTGTTGTGCTTTTTTTCCCTTAAAAATCCTCATGTTTATTTCACTTTCTGACTCTGCTTATGCCTTTAACACTTTCACCACAATTTTACGCTCCTGAATAAGGAAACCCCGTTTGATCCTGTCCCAGACACATTTAGCACACACAGAACCACCATACGCCCTGCTGACATGTTTGTTTTTTTGTTTGGACAATCTTATAAGGACTTTAGGTCTCACGGCATGAACCCCTCGAAGTTGGCCTGGCACACACCTCATGCGGATTTGGGTGATTTCTCAACCTTCTTGGTATAAAGGCAAACAATCCTGTTACCAGGGGTTTGGGACAGCCTAGTTTTGTTAGAGGCTGTGTTATAGGAAAGCCTACAATGGTATGTCAAACGCTGGACCATTCCATCCCTGGAAGAGGGCCTTTCTGTTTTTTTAATGTAGGCACTTAGGGCTATAAATTTCCCTCTTAAGACTGCTTTTAAAGTATCCCACAGGTTGTGTTGTGTTGTCAAAAGACAACACATTTAGTTCCATGAATACTTTTATTTCATTCTTTTTTTCAGTTTTATTATTTTTTATGTTTATGAGTGTACTGTCTGCATGTAGGTTGGCACACCCGTGTCATGCAATGCCACAGAGGTCAGAAGAGTATGTCGGATTCCCATGGAACTGGAGTTAAAGATGATTCTTAGCTGCCATGTAGGTGCTGGGAATTGAACCTGGGTCCTCTGTAAGAGCAGTCAGTGCTCTTAACTGCTGAGCCATTTCTCCAGCCCCTATTTTGTTCTTTATTTCTTCCCTGACCCATTCATTATTCAGGATTCTGTTGTTTACTCTCCATGTGTTCTTGTAGATAGTAGGGCTCATCCTGGTGTTGATATTGAGCTTTATTGCAACGTGGTCTGATAGAATGCATGAAATAATTTCAATCCTTTTGTATTTGTTGAGATTTCTTTTGTGTCCCAGTACGGAGAATGTTCCATGGGGCTGGGGTGTGGGGGGGTGCTGAGTAGAAAGTATATTCTCTGGTGTTTGGGTGGAATATTTGGTAGATGTCTGTGAGGTCCATTTGGTGTATTGTATTGTTCAGTTCCAATGTCTCTCTGTTTATTTTTTGTTCAGTTGATCTATCCAAATGGCTCAGTGGAGTATTGAAGTCCCCCACTATTAGTGTGCTGGGAATGAACATAGATGCAAAAATTCTCAACAGAATACTTGCAAATTCCATACAGACCCACAACAAAAAGATCATCCATCATGACCAAGTTGGATTCATACCAGAGATGAAGGGATGGTTCAACATACATAAATCAATAACTATCATAAAACACATAAATGGACTAAAAGACAAAAATCACACAATAATCTCAATTGATGCAGAAAAAGCCTTTGACAAGATCCAGCATCCCTTCATGTTTAAAGGTCTAGAGGGAATTGGACTGAAGGGAACATTCCTCAACATGATCAAAGCCATATACAACAAACCCACTGCCAACATCATCCTAAATGGAGAAAAATTAGAAGCATTCTCCTTAAAGGTGGGAACCTGGCTAGGCTGTTCTTTATCACCACTCCTCTTCAATATAGTGCTTGAAATGCTTGCTAGGGCAATAAGGCAAGAAAGGGAAATTAAAGGAGTACTAATTGGAAAAGAGGGAGTCAAACTATCCCTTTTTGAAGATGATATGATAGTTTACCTGAAGGAGGCTAAAAACTCCATCAGAGGGGCTGGAGAGATGGCTCAGTGGTTAAGAGCACTGACTGCTCTTGCAGAGGACCTGGGTTCAATTCCCAGCACCCAAATGGTGGCTAAGAACCATCTTTAACTCCAGTTCCAGGGGAATCCAATGCCCTCTTCTGACCTCTGAGGCATTGCAGAACATGGATGCACCAACCTACATGCAGACAGTACATTCATATAAATAAATAAATAAATAAATAAATAAATAAATAAATAAATAAATTGACAACAAATGTAAGGATGTGTAAAAATTGTTTCCTTAAAAAAAAAAACTGTGCTGGGTGTGGTGGCACATGCCTTTAATCCTAGCACTTGGAAGGCAGAGGCAGGCAGATCTTTGTGAGTTCAAGGCCAGCCTGGTCTCAGAGTGAGTTCCAGGACAGCTGGGGCTACAGGGAGACCCTGTCTCAAAACGACAAAAAAAAAAAAAAAAAAAAACATCTACTGAAAACTTCCTAGAAATGCAAATTTAAGAGTTTCATTAAAGAGAGTGGCTGGAGGGTTACAGGACAAAATTAACCTAGAGAAATCAGTAGCCTTTCTTTACACCAACAACAAGCAACTGAAGAAGGAATATAAGGAGACCTTACCACTCAGAATAGCCTAAAAAAAAAAAAAAAAAACTAGAACAAACTTAACCAAAGACACCAAAAATTTTTACAACAAAAATTTTAAGCCCCTGGAGGAGACTGAAGTTGACATCAAAAGACGGAAAGACCTCCCATGCTCATGGACTGGAAAAATTAATATAGTAAAAATGTCCATCCTACCCAAATTAATATATAGATTCAATGCAATCCCAATTAAAATCCCCATGAGTTCCTTCAGAGACTTGGAAAAAAATCCTTAAATTCATATAGAAAAACAAAAAATCCCGAATAGCTAAAGCAACCCCAAGCGAAAAGTACAATACAGGGGGGATCATTTTACCAGAATTCAAACTATATTACAGGGCTATAGTCACAAAGACAGCCTGGTACTGGCACAAGAACAGACCCATTGACCAATGGAACAAAACTGAAGATCCAAACTTGAACTCATACAATTTCAGCCACCTCATATTTGACAAAGGGGCCAAAAAAAGCTCAATGAAGGAAAGATAGCATCTTCAGTAAATGGTGCTGGCACAACTGGATCACCATTTGTAGAAGAACAAAATTAAATTCCTACCTTTCACCCTGTACAAAAATCAACTCCAAATGGATCAAAGACCTTAACATGAAACCCAAAACTCTGAAAGTGATAGAAGAAAACATTGGCAGCAACCTACAAGACGTAGGCATATGTAGGAAATAAGGTCAACAACTGAGAAGTGGGACCTCATTAAACTCAACAGCTTCTGTACAGCAAAGGAAACAATCAGGGAAGTAAAGAGAATACCCATAGAGTGGGAGGAAACCTTCACCAGTGATACATCTGACAGAGCATTAACTTCCAGAATATATAAACTACTCAAAAAAGAAGAAGCAAACAAATGACCTACTCAAAAGATGGAGTAAAGAGCTGAAAGAGACTTCACCAGTGAGGAAGTAAAGATGGCTGAGAAACATCTTTTTTTTTTTAATGTGTACGAATGTGCTGTCTGTATGTCAGTTTGTGCACCCATGTCGTGCAATGCCTCAGAGGTCAGAAGAGAGTGTCAGATTCCCCTGGAACTGGAGTTAAGGATGTATCTCAGCCACCATGTGGGTGCTGGGGATCAAATCTGGGTCCTCTGCAAGAGCAGTCGGTGCCCTTAACCACTAGGCCATCTCTCCAGCCCTGGCTGAGAAACATCTTAAAAAGTGTTCAACATCGCCGGGCGTGGTGGCGCACGCCTTTAATCCTAGCACTTGGGAGGCAGAGGCAGGCGGATCTTTGTGAGTTCAAGGCCAGCCTGGTCTACAGAGTGAGTTCCAGGACAGCTGGGGCTATAGGGAGACCCTGTCTCAAAAAAAGACCAAAAAATAATAATTAAAATAAAATAAAAAATAAAATATTAAAAAATAAAAAAAAAAAGTGTTCAACATCTTTAATAATTAAGGAAATGCACATTAAAACCACTTTAAAATATCATCTCACTCCAATAAGACTGGCTAAGATCAAGAAAACAAAAGACACCAAATGTTGGAGGGGTTGTGAGGAAAGGAGAACACTCATCCACTGCTGATAGAAATGTACAACCACTGTGGAAAGCAGTGTGGAGAACACTTAAAGGACTCAAAATGTGATAAATGCAAAACCAAAAACGACTCAAAATGAGCCTACCACCTGACCCACCCATACCACTCCTGGGTATATACCCACAAGACTCATCCTACCACAAAGATACATGCACAGCCATGTTTATTGCAGCTCTCTTCACATTAGTGAACAGATGGAACCAACCCAAATGCCCCTCAACTGACAAGTGGATAGAGAAAATGTGATACATCTACACAATGGAGTTCTATGCAGCAGTAAAGAAAGATGACATCAGGGCTGGAGAGATGGCCTAGTGGTTGAGAGCACTGACTGCTCTTGCAGAGGACCCAGGTTTGATCCCCAGCACCCACATGGCAGCTGAGAACCTTCTGTAACTCCAATTCCAGGAGAACTCCCTCTTCTGACCTCTGTGGCATTGCATGACATGGGTGCACAGACCTACATGCAGACAGTACATTCATACAAATAACTAAATAACTAAATAAATAAAATTCTAAAAAAAAAAAGAAAGATGACATCATGAACTTTGCAGGTAAATGGATGGAACTAAAAGCCATTATGCTAAGTGAAGTAACACAGTCCCAGAAAAAAAAAGGTGATTTCCCTCATTTGTGGATGCTAGCACCAAATCCGCAGCTGAAAGGCAAGCTGAGCAATGTTATTGTTATATTTCTTTTTATCTGAAAGCAACTGTGCTGCTATAGTGTAAACTTCTTAATGAGCTCCAGAATTGACCTACCACTTATTTTCAGACATTGTAAGTACTGTATATGGTGGGAGATATGTATTCACATTTTAGAGTAATATAAAATTAAAGGGAAAACTATGAATGACAAAACATATTCTGGAATTAACACACACTTTATTCTCAGAGGTCATAATTTTGATACATGTGTGATGTTTATATAGGCATATTTTGGAGCAATACAAAGGGGAGGGAACAACAACAACATAAGGACTGGGTCAAAGAACTGACTGATACAGTTAAATTCTGCCCAAAACTACAAGCCTCTGCAGAAAAAAAATATTTGGAAAGACATGTATGGCAGAATGCATGAACTGGGGTGGGGTGGGGGGGGAGGGAATATGTCTAAATTGAATTGAAAAATGATGTATGAAATACACAAAACATCAATAAAAGTATTTCATTAAAAAAAAAGAAAGCTAGCTGGGAATGAGGCAGAGTGAGCCAGTGAGCATCATTCTTCCATGATTTCTGCTTCAATTCCTTCTTGAATTCCTGCCCCGACTTCCCTTAAGGATGGGCTGTGACCTGGAAGTGTCATCCAAGTAACTCCTCCCCTCCCCACATTGCTTTTGGTCATGGTGTTTATGAAAGCAACAGAAAGCAAAGTAGAACAATCTGATTTCATTATTTGGTTGGAAAAGAAAAGGCAAGGCAAATTATTACCACTATTGATAATAATTTATAGTATACTATTATGATTATTGTAAATTGATATAACATGTTTCAATTTAACTGATATTATTAAAAATATTATAAGCACTTAATGCTACTGATGAATGTGACTTTATGGTTTTACAAATGCATTTTTCTTTATTTTTAAAAATTTATTTTTTTATAGGTATGAATGTACTGTCTGCATGTAGGTTTGTGCACCCATGTTATGCAATGCCATGGAAGTCAGAAGAAGGCGTTGGATTCCCCTGGAACTGGAGTTGAAGATGGTTCTCAACTGCCATGTGGGTGCTGGGGATCTATCCTGGGTCCTCTGCAAGAGCAGTCGGAGCTCTTAACCACTAGGCCATCTCTCCAGCCCCACAAATGCATTGTTAACTCTATTGCTGACACAAACAAGCTGCTTCCAGATGGCCACTTTAGCTGTGTCAGGACTCCCACTTTGCAGAGAACTACCCAGAACTTCAGATGAGAACAGCCCTGTGTGAACTGAAGTCCCCGAAAGAAATCCACACATATGTTAAAGATTCCACACAGCTTTTCAACCTTCCAGTATGGACTGAAGACTCATGTCTCTCTAAGAATCCTCCAAACCTTTAGTGCCAGATGGGGACTGCTGAGACATCCAGCTTGTGGACTGAGCTACTACTGGGGTTTCCACTTCTTCAGAGTATAGACTGCCATTGTTGGACTACCCAGGCTGTATCAAGGAGACCAGTACAGGAAGATCAAGACAGGATGTGGTGCTTACCAGACCTCATTTGGTGACCATGGGAAGGNGAGAACTCCAGTTCCAGGGGAATCTGAGACCCTCTTCTGACCTCTGCGGCATTGCACGACACGTGTGCACAGACCTACATGCAGACAGTACATTCATACACATACAAAAGTAAATTTTAAAAAATCAATGTTTACAAAAAAATAAGACATAAAAAGATCAGTTCTAGCCAGGCATGGTGGTGCTCGCCTTTAATCCTAGCAGAGGCAGGCGGATCTTTGTGAGTTCAAGGCCAGCCTGGTTTACAGAGTGAGTTCTAGGGCAGCTGGGGCTACAGAGAGACCCTGTCTTGAAAAGACCAAAAAAAAAAATAATAATAATCAGTTCTTCCTAACTCAGAACAAATCAGCTGTGGACATTTCTTCTGCTAAGATGGGGAC
This sequence comes from Rhizomys pruinosus, assembly GCA_009823505.1. Classification (NCBI taxonomy): domain Eukaryota; kingdom Metazoa; phylum Chordata; class Mammalia; order Rodentia; family Spalacidae; genus Rhizomys; species Rhizomys pruinosus. The sequence continues at coordinate 2,225,580 of VZQC01005691.1, forward strand.
CTGCTGCCCACTTCCACAGTTCCATGCTGGGTTTTTGTCTGCTTGAGCTTGTGTGGGTCTCGTGCATGCTGACACCACCCAGGATCCTGGAGCTTGCATGAGTCTATTTCCATATGGCCATCTATTTCCATATGGCCATGCACCTCCTCCCTGGCTCTTACAATCTTTCTGTCCCCTCCTCCGTAATGGCCCAAGTCCTGGGTGAGGACCCACTCTTTGAACTCAATCTCCATGCTCCTGGCCCTCTGCTGCATGAGGAAGCTTCATCAATGAGAGCTGAGAGATTCGTTAGTGTCCTCCTTACCCCTTGTTGTATGTTTCCTGAGCCTTAGCTATAGAGGTTGCATTGTAGATATGCCACTTAGATTTGGGCAATTCACAGACAGTGTCTGTGTGTGACCAGTCGTGGTACTCTGTAACAGGCTCCAGTGCAAAAGAAGCTTCTTTGATGAGTGGTAAGTGGGATATTTGACTGTAAATATAAGAATACATATTTTGCACTTAGTAAGAAATTATATTAGTAGCTAGGCATGGTGGTGCATGCCTTTAATCCCAGCACTTGGGAGGCAGAGGCAGACAGATCTCTGTGAGTTCAAGGCCAGCCTGGTCTATATGGCAAGTTCCAGGACAGCTGGGGCTACAGGGAGACCCTGTCTCAAAAAAGACCCCCAACAAATAGTAAAGAAAGAAAAAAAAAAGAAAAACATGTTTTGAAAATGCATGAGCTCTGGTGGGGTGGGAGGGGGGCACAGGTCTAGATTTGATTTGTAATGTAATTTTGTATGCAATGCACAGAGCTTCAATAAAAATTGACTTTGGTTGGGCATGGTGGTACATGCCTTTAATCTTAGCACTCTAGAGGCAGAGGTAAGAGGATCTCTGTGAGTTCAAGGCCAGCCTGGCCTACAGAGTGAGTTCCAGGACAGCCAGAGCTACAGGGAGGCCTTGTCTCAAAAAAAAAAAAAAAAAAAAAAAAAAAAAATTGGCTTTGAAAAAAATAAATGATTCCACAGGGCTGATTGATTAGAACTTTCTGGTTGAGAAGAGTTGGGATGTTATAGATCCAGAGCCAAATTATCTTGGGCTATCTTTAGCCCTGTTAATAGCTTTTCGTCATGTCTGACCTTTGATCTGTTCTTTCAACTATCAGGTAAAACGTTTGGAATGCATTAACAGACCACTAGCTTCCACCAACCCAGAAGCTAAGAGTGTCATCAGATAGCATCTTAGGCCTAAAACAGAGTTTTCCTAGTTTACCTGATGTTCCCACAATTGTATCTGGAAAATGCAATTGTTTATGATTTTTTGTTTTATAACTATAAAAGGTTTATGTAACCACTCCCATGTTGAACATGTTATTTAGCGCAATCTGGATCTGTGCTCCTAGGCCATAACTATTCTTATTTTTCCCAGGAACAAATGATGTCATTCTCCTTGAGGTAAAAGCTGTGGTTTGCATTGACACCTAAGAGCTTTTCAAGGCAGGTCATCTACATCACAGGAAAAGCTGTCTACCCCACAGCACAGGACTTCAGGGCTGGATGGTGGGGGTTTTCAGAGCAGAGCACGCTGCCTTCCCTTAGAGACATTTTGCAGTTTTGCTGAGTAAGTCGGTTAGCTGGTACATAACTTCTTTTCAAGATGTGTAAATAGAGGTCAAGTCATAAATCCCAAGTTCCCAAGTACAACTGGGTTGTCCACAGCAGAGATGGCCTAGAGTTTACCACACTTTCTGCTTGTTTCTCTGAGTACATGTACACACATGCAAACACACAGACACACACAGAGATACACACACACAGATACACACACACACAAACACACACACACACACACACACACAAGTACATTCCTGCTATACACCTGCATACCTACAGACCCTTCAGCAGTTCAGGAGGATTGAAGGCAGTGTGAATCTTTACATCAAGTGAGCATCCTCTCTGAGGGAACTAATCCCTGAATCCATTATTTGCTCACTCTGTGTCCAAGGGGCCTACCTCCAAACTCGAGATAAGCCAGGCTTTTCAGCGGTGATCACTGTAGTGCACCATGCTATTCTTTGTTTAAGGGTATCCCCTGTGCATGAGGCTGTTTAGCAGTCCCCTGCCTCCAACTCAGGAGCTGGGTAGTACCCAAAACAAAGCCATCAGACATCTTTCCAATGTACCACTTCCCCCAAAGAGCAAACCAGCACTGGGTGGGAGCTGCTGGTTTACTAAACAAAGAGAACAATGTTGGCTGGGCATCTGGGCACGTAGCTTAGCAGCAGAGTTCTTGACTGTCATGTGTGGGGCCCTGACTTTTATCCAAACACCAAAACAAAACCAAAACCAAATAATCAAAACAAAAGGCATGAAAGAACAACGTGACCGAAATACACAGTTCTGTTTGTTTTCCATTCAGTTCTGAACTGAGACGTGCTATTTTTGACTCAGCTCTTCAGGTGACTGGTTACCCTGGTCACACTGAAGTAGAGTAGGCAGAGAACAGGAAATACCTCTGATGTGCCTGCAAGCCTGTCATCATCCTATGAAATGGATGTAAAAGGGTCCCAGTTATGACAGGGCCAGACACAGGCTGGAGACCTGAGGTCTGAACACAGGGGTCCTGGGAAAGAAGAGGCCACTTTCATCGCCACACCACTGCTGACTCCCATGCCTTTAGTTCTCATCAAAGAGAAGCAGGTGTGGTTTTTTAGTGCCAGCCTCTGTATGTGGTACCCAGCAACAAGCAGGGCAGCATCAGGCCATGGACATACAGAACAGCCCTGCACAGAGCCAGAGTTGCAGGAGCAGGGAGCAGCTGATGTGGGGACAAGAGACCACAGCCCCCATCCTGTGACACTGATGAGGAGGCAGTGAAGGGTTGGTCCTTACCAGGTAGCACCCAGCCTCCAGGGAAGGCATCTTGTTTCCTGAAGAGAGGCTCCCCAACTCTGCTGGGACATGGGGGCTGAGGAACTGTGTGGGATGTTTTTTTCCTCATTCATTAAGCGCATGTTGTGACACCCTGAGTGTGAACAGATTAGCTTTGTTTCTCTGTTTACAGGAATACTCTCAAATACTTCTGTGTGTTCTGTTGAGAAGCACACCTGCAGACTAGGCAGATCCACTTCCCATTGTGTTTCAAATCAACCACTCAGCAAAGAAGGAAGAAATGATGTTGTATGTGTGAGTGAGTGTGTGTGTGTGTGTGTGTGTGTGTGTTACTATTTTTGTTTATTTTTTTCTTTTTTGGTATTGAAAGTACTCAGTTTAGGCTGGTGATTTTTCAAGCGTTACCAACTTTATCATTGCTGTTTAGGATTCTTTTATTTTCAGAGAAACTTTCTGCAAGCAGAATCCTATGTGGAATTTAGGGTGTGTGAACAGAGAGAGGTGGGTGGGATTGAGCCTGGGGGAGACAATAAGTAGGGCCCCTTCCAGGCCCATCTTTTTCTTGTCTCCTGCAGCCCCAGGGATCCAGAGCCCCACTTGTCCGTCTCCCCAGCAGTGGGGAGCACTGCTCCTGTTCCTGATCAGTCGTGCATTCATGGACTAGCTTCTAGTACCTGTTGGGGGGTGGTCCTGTGAGACCATCATGCCTCAGTAGGAAAGCAGGCAGGAAGATGGGTGCTAATGGGACAGTGAGGCGGTCAGGTTGCTCAGGAAGGGCGGAGCCAGGAAGCTGCCGGAACGTGGGTGGAGAGCAACTGGTACAATTTCAGAATATTTGTTTCCAGAAGCCTGCTGGACTCAGCAGGAATAGGTGCTGAGCTCTCGCTGAATTAATTGGCTGGGGCCATCCTGGGCAGTTATAGTCCTGCCCTTTGATCAGCCTCAGTTGAAGACACGGCCACCTGGTGCTCATTGAAGCTTCCCTGGCAGTTCCAGAGCTGAAAGGTCCTGGGGCTCCTTCAGGAGAGCGCTCTCAGTGGGTTTTCCAGGTCCATTCTTGCTGCCGTGCTGACGGGCTGGGAATCCTTTCCAATTTTAGAAAACATGAATACCAAGTCCCTGTCTACCATTCCAGCTCCCGGAGCTGCGCAGGTCATCCATCAGCTCCAAGCATACCCCAGACCTGTGAGTTTCACCAGACCTGTAAGCACTCCGACACCAGCATTTCCTGTCTGCCATCCGAGCTCCCAGGCCTGCTGGAGTTAAGTGCTCCAGTGCACTCACCAGACCTGTGAGTTCCCTGGCCCCAGAAAGAAACAAGGGCAACGATCCCATTCATGATAGCCTCAAAAAATCTTGGACTAAATCTAGCAAAGATGTGAAATATTTGTATACTAAAAACTTTAAGACATTGAAGAGCAAAGTTGTAGAAGATACTAGAAGATGGAAAGACCTCTCATGCTTATGGATCAATAGGATGAATATTGTGAAAATGGCCATCCTACCAAAAGCAATCTACAGATTCAATGCGATGCCCAATAAAAGTCCAACGCAATTATTCACAGAAATTGAAAAAATAACCTTAAATTTTATAGGATAGACAAAAATCTCCCACAATAGCCAAAACAATCCTGAAGAATAAAAGAAGAGCTGGAGGCATAACCAGCCCTGATTTCAAATTATACTATAGAGCTATTGCAAAACCACAGATTGATCAATGGAATAAATAGCGTTGAGGACCTGTATTTAAGTCCACACAAAGGGATCAGCTAAAAACGCACATTGGACTAAAGACAGCATGTTCAACAAATGGTGCTGGTCAAACTGGATAGCTACATGTAGATGAGTTAGATGTGTGCCATACCTCATTATTCATTCATCAGTCGATGGACATCTGGGTTGTTTCTATTTCCTTAATTAGATACTGTCTCTCATCCTGTACAAAACTCAACTTCAAAGGGATCAAGGACCTCAATATAAAACCCAGTACCCTGGATTCTGACAGAGGAGAAAGTGGGGAATGCACTGGAACTTACAGGCACAGGAAAGGACTTTCTGAACAGGACCCCAATAAGGCAGGTATTAAGACCAACAATTGACAAATGGAACCTCATGAAACTAAAAAGCTTCTGTACAGCAAAGGACACCATCATTCAAGTGAAGAGGCAGCCTACAGAATGAGAAAAAATATTTACCAAATGTACATCTCACAAAGGGCATCTAGGATATACCAAGAACTAAAAAAAAAAAAACTAAACATAAAACAATTAAATTCAGGGCAAGAAATTAAACAGAGAGTTCAAATGATGAACCATAAATGGGTGAGAAATATTTAAAAACATGTTCAACAACTTTCTCCATCAAGAAAATGCAAATTAAAATTACTTTAAGATATCATCTTATCCCACTTAGAATGGCTAAGAGCCAAAAAAAAAAAATCCATAAAACAAATGATGACAAATGCTGGCAAGGATGTTGGGAAAAAGGAACATTTATTCATTGCAGGAGAGAGTGTAAACTGGTACAGCCTATGGAAATCAGCTTGAAGATTCCTCATGAAGATAGGACTAGGTCTACCACATATCCAGCCATACCATTCTTGGGGTGTATGCCCAAAGGACTCTGTATCCTATTAGAGAGGAGCTTGTTCGTCCACGTTCACTGCTGCTCTATTCATGGCAGCCAGGAAATAGAAACAACCCAGATGTCCATCGACTGATGAATGAATAATGAGGTCTGGCACACATTTACACAATGAAATATTACTCAGATCTTAAGAAAATGAAATTATGAAATTCACAGCTAGATGGATGGCACTGAAAGCAATCCTCCTGAGTGAGGTAACCCAGAAAGAAAAATGTCCCATGGTTTCTCTCATACGTGGGTGCCAGCTTTGAATCTTTAGATGGGTGTGTCTTAACTGGAAAATCCATAGATGAAACTAATAAGGGGTCATAGACGGTTCTTGGAAGGAGAGATAGAATGCAGTGATATAAATGGAGAAAGAGAATAATGGAATAGGAGGAACAGGGAGGGGAGTGGGGGGATAGGGCAGAGGAGGAAGTTGGGGAGTGATAACTTACACTGAGGACCTGAAAAAGTCACATGGAAACCTACTACGGAAGTGTGTGTGTGTGTGTGTGTGTGTGTGTGTGTGTGTGTATAATTTAAATGTAGTTATCCTATAACAGAGGTTCAATAGCCCTACCATATACTGCAGGCGAGCAAATAAAAAGCCCAGTCCCTTCGTCAGTTGAAGGGCACCTGGGCTGGTTCCAGCTTTTTGCTATTGTGAACAGAGCTGCAATAAACATAGCTGTGCATGTATCTTTGCAGTAAGTTGTGTCTTGTGGGTATATACCCAGGAGTGGTATGACTGGGTCAAATGGAAGGCTCATTTTGAGTCTTCTAAGGGTTCTCCACACTGCTTTCCATAGTGGCTGTACAAGTTTACATTCCCACCAGCAATGGATGAGTGTTCCCCTTTCCCCACCAACCTTTCCAGCACTGGTCATCATTCCTGTTTCTAGATCCTAGCCAGTCTTTATTGGAGTAACGGTATATTCTCAGGGAGTGGTTTTAATTGCATTTCATTAATAACAGAGATGTTGAACACTCTTAAGATGTTTCGGCACATCTCAACTTCCTACCTCTGTGGAGTCCTATTCAGATCTTGCTCCATCTTTTGATTGATTAATTTGTTTTCTTTCTGCTTGGTTTTTTGAGTAGCTTATATAATCTGGAAATTAATGCTTTGTCAGATGTTTTTGCTGTGAAGGTTTCCTCCCCACTCTGTGGGTCTTCTCCTCACTTCCTTTATTCCTTCCTTTGATGTATAGAAGCTTTTTGAGTTTAATAGGTCCCATTTGTCAATTGTCGGACTTTTATTTTTGGTGCAGCTGCTGTCTGATTTAGGAACGCTCCTTTTTCCTACAACCTATGTCTTGTAGGTTGTTGCCAAGTTTTTTTCCTATCACCTCCAGAGTTTGGGGTTTCACGTTGAGGCTTTGGTCCAACTGGAGTTGACCTTTGTACAGTCAGAGAGGTAGGGGTTTAATTTCATTCTCTACAACTGGTGATCCAGTCTTTTGGCCAGCACCACTTTGCCCTGAAGATGCTGTCTTTCTTCATTGTGGCTCCTTTGCCCCCCTTCGTCAAATATGAGGTGGCTTATGAAAATTGTATGAGCTCAGTTTGGATCTTTCAGTTTTATTCCATTGGTCAACTTGGTACTGTTTATCTGTGCCAGTACCAGGCGTCTCTTATGGACTATAGCCCTGTATTATTGTTTGATGTCTGGTATACCGATCCCCCCTGTATTGCTCTTTTCAACTCAGGGTTGCTTGCTATCTCGGGTCTTTTGTTTTTCCAACGATCGAATTTGAGGATTTTTTCCAGGCCCTTCGAAGAAACTCTTGGGGATTCTGATTGGGATCGCATTAAATCTGTACACTGTTTGGGTAGGATGGACATTTTTTTACTTATTATTTTTTTTTTTTTTTTATTTTATTATTTTTTGGAGTTCTTTCCATCTTCTGGCATTTAATTTAATTTCTTTCTTCAGTGGTTTTAAATTTTTGTTGTAAAGATCTTCCTTGGGTTCTTTGGTTAGGTTTGTTCCTAGGTATTTTATTGTTTTGAGGCTATGTTGAGTGGGAAGGTCTCCTTGTTTTTTTTTTTTTTTTTTTTTTTTTTTTTTGTGTAAAGAAAGGCTACTAAGGCTACTGATTTTTCTAGGTTTATTTTCTAACCTGCCACTTCACCAACAGATCTTAATCGTTTCTAGGAGTTTTTTCTGGTGGAGTTCTTAACATCCCTTTAGGTAGACAATTATATTATCAGCAAAAAGGGAAGCTTGACTTTCCTCTTTTCCAATTAACTCCTTTAATTTCCTTTAATTAATTTCCTTTTCTTGCCTTAATGCCCTAGCTAGGGTTTCTAGCACTTATTGAAGAGGAGTGGTGACAGGGGCAGCCTTGCGAGTTCCTAACCCTTTAAGGGGAATGCTTCTGCATTTCCCCATTTAGGATGATATTGGCTTGGGTTTTCTGTATATGGCTACATCCTGATTACCAATTGAGAAAATCACCCTCAGACCCAATTCTCAAGCGACTATTAAACCCAATTGAGAAAGCGTGCCCTGGATTTCGCAAAGGTTACTCCCGCATCCCAATTGGAGGATGATGGGCCATGTGGTATTTGCTTCCATCATCCCATGAATGTATTGATGATGTTTATTATTTTCATATGTTGAACCACCTGCATTTCTGGTATTGAATCCAACTTGGTCATGCGTGGATGATTATCTTGATGTGAGTCTGTATGCGGATTTGCCAGAATCCTGTTTAGACTTTTGGCATCTGTGTTCATTCAGGAAATGGGTCTATAATAGTTACTCCTTTTTGGCTTGGATCATTTTTCCCTGGTCTTCTAAAACATGGTAGTAGCGTAATTGTGGCTTCCCATAGAAGGAATTTGGGTGAAGTCCCTCCATTTGTATCTTCTAAACAATTTAAGTAATAAAGGGTTTGTAAGTCTTTACGAAATATTTTAAGAATTCTGCCATGAAACCAAATGGGCCTGGGATTGGTTTGGTTGGGAGGCTGCTTATTCCATCTTCGATTTCTTCCTGTACTAGTGGTCTGTTTAGGCTCATCGAGGTGTCGATCCTTCCTTGGTTGAGCTTTGGTGAGAATTTCCCAGGTTTTCAGCTATTCATCCATTTTCTTCTAGGTTTTTTTCAAAAACTTTAGTAGAATTATAAGTTTTTGCAATAACCGGTCCCATATGATTGTCTGGTCTTTTCATTGTGCTGGTTGTGATATTTCCCTTTCAATCACAGATTGTATTGATTTGGTGTTGTTCCCTCTTTCTTTTTTTTAAACTGGCTAGAGGTCTGTCTATCTGTTTTATTCTCTCAAAGAACCATCTTTTGGATTCCATTGATTTTTTGTATTAGGTTTTCTTTGTTTCTATTTCATTTTGAATCTCTGCCTGAATTTTTTGTTATTTCCTTCTCTCTGTTGCTCCGTTTAGGGTTCATTTGGTTGTTTTCTCAAGTATTTTCCTCTCCAGTGTTAGTCTAATAAGAAGATCCTAATTGAAACTTCTTACCCTTCTAGGTGCCACAAAGTTTCATTATGAGAGATTTTCTTACTTCCCCCCCATAGAACAAAGGAGAAATATGACGATGATGAGGTCGCACTCCCCAAAAACTGTTACACATTGGAAGGGACAACGTATCTGTAAGGTAATTTATTTCTTATAAAACAGGTAAAAACTGCTTTCTTTGTAATTTGAACGTACTAGACATGGGAGAAAAACTGTGGAAAGGGATTACTCTAATGTTCAGAACCAAATATAATCTAAAGTCCTAGGGCTATGCTACCCTCAGCAAAATATATTAATTACAGGAGCTCTGACCGCATCAGCAATGGATAATGTTCTACTAAGGAGATGTTGGCCAAGGGGATCCAAGCCCCACAAAAGAAGGGCTCCTTGCCTCTAATTTGGGATACCTACAGGAGGAGAGGCATAAGACCCTGCTGCCGAAGACCTGCGTTAACATGGGAGGGATGTATTGAGGACCACACATGCAAGTGATACAGAGGCCTCTGGAATTGCCTGGAGTAGTTTACCAAAGGCCACCTTAAAACCCAAATAAAGCAAATATGGGCTCTCCCTGATCCAAGCCAAAGACTCCACCGCAGCACCAGCTACACCTCCACCTGCCTGGAAATACTGCAGCAGCAGAGGCAGCCCATGGTGCCGTATATCCCAAATCTAATTAGGCTATTAGGCCTCTCTCCTTGCAGAAATAACCCATGGCTGATGCCAACAAGCTGACACCCTCTAATAGGTTAGGAGATGACATTATAAGCCACAGTAAGACACTTTCATATTTAACAGGGGGAAAATGTAATTCATGGAATTAACATACCCAAACATGTGTCTATGCTCAAGTATAACGTACCATAACTATTAGTGCTGCTAAATACCTATATATCTAATTGCTTGTCTTCATAAGGTTCAGGATTACAAGGTTTTTCCTGGATAAACTGTCAGCTCATGAAGGAAACAGCCAGAACTAAAACAGCCAAGATGTCGTTTTAGAGTCCAAAATGACATCCATCTCCAGATAAAGTAGACTGTTTTACTTCTCATCCACCTTGCCCCTTTTCTAAGGCTAGAGAACAATATGCAGAAAATGGGGCGTGGTAGAATGTAAGGGGCTGCGATTGGCATGGAATGGGAACTTACAGCAATGATATCCGGACCTCACTTGATCAAACTTGATGAACAAACAAACCTTGTAAAACACCCCCCACTGGGATGGTGGGGCTGTAGGTAAAGTTTGGGCACAACAGCCTGCAGAAGGTATGCATGAAAGGATGCCTGTACTCATGAATTATCACTTTATAGCCTAAAAATGAAAACAAAGAGAAACTGAGAGAAATGATGCAGGGATCAGTTCCATGGCAGAATGCCATGATCTGGGATGGGGTGGAGCGGTGGGGGGGAGGGATAAGGGGAAATAAGCCTGAACTGAATTGGAAAAAATGTATGAAATGCACAAAGCATCAATAAAAACTAATTTGAAAAAAAAAAAAAGTAAAAGAAAAAAATAATAGCCCCTTCCCATATATATTGTCCAGAATAAAACAGATACGTCAACCCAAAAAAAAAAAAAAAAGCCCAGTCCCAGGAATGGACTTCCTCTTTTGGAGCTGTTAACCAGGTGACCAGGGGATCCCACAGCGTGAAACAAGACTGGGTATTGCCATTGCTTCTAGTTACGCACTGGAATTTAACAGTATGACCCTATTGCTCAAGACACTACGGACAAGGAAAATCAACAAACAAGAAGAACGAACAAGGTGCCCAGCTTTCATAGTACTAGAAGGTGCTGTGCATACTACTTCAAGAAAGCAATCATTAACTTTACCCAGCTGTGAACTCTGTGAACTCCAATAACCAGTGACCTGGCAAGATTTGCCTATTGGTACAATAGTGCCACTAAGGTTCCAAGAGTAATCAACCAGTTTCTGATTGAATTTAAGGCCCACTTCACAAGATGGGCCCCCTACCTGGCACTGCTATCAGGGCCAAGAACCTGTGGCTAAGACAGGCTGTAGGGGAGAACATACATACCACTATTATTATTCTGCGAAATAGACATAGTACTAAGCTGACTCCTAATGACTTATTGTTAACCCATAGATTAGTGCATCTCTCAACACTCACCAGAGAAGCTTCTACTTGCAATGGACGGCGATTAACACAGAGACCCACAACTGGTCGGCATGCAGAGAGCAAGACTAAAGAGTGTTCAGCCCTAAATGGAACACCTACATCACACCCTTTCCTCCCAAAGCTCAGGGATCATTGTCAAAGAGGTGGTGGGAAGCTTATAAGAGCTAGAGATGACAGATTAATTAAGGGAAAGTGTTCTCCAGTCATAACTGGGCTGATGCACACATGAACCTCTGGGGCTTGTGTGCTGGACAACTTCAGTTGTCAACTGGGCATACCTGGGAAAGAGAACCTTAATCCCTCTTATCCAATTGGCCTGTAGGCATCTCTGTGGGGTATTTTCTTGATTCTTGAGTGATGTGGGAGGGCTCAGCCCACTGTAGGTGGCACCATCCCTGGGCAGGTGGGCTGGAATTATGTATAAGAAAGTAGGCTGAGCATAGGCCAGGGGAGCAAGCACTGTTCCTCTGAGGTCTGAGGTTCAGTTCCTGTCTCTAGGTACTGTCTTGGCTTCCTTCAAGGATGAATGTGATCTGCACATTTAAGCCAAATAAATCTTTTCCTCCCCAAGTTGATTTTGATCAGAGTGTTTTATCACAGCAATAGCAAACTAGCTAGGGAGCTTATGACAGCATGTATAAGAACTACACAAGCCCAAGCCAGACAAACGAGCTAGGCAGCTTGTGACAGCATGTATAAGAACTACACAAGCCCAAGCCAGACAAACGAGCTAGGCAGCTTGTGACAGCATGTATAAGAACTACACAAGCCCAAGCCAGACAAACTAGCTAGGCAGCTTGTGACAGCATGTATAAGAACTACACAAGCCCGAGCCAGACAAAAGCCAGCATGGATGGGGAGGCAGGCAAGAAGCTCAGCCCTAGCTGAGGAGCCTTTGGTAATTGGTAGCCCTTGGGAAGGGAGAGTCAGTTTTCCTTACTGGTCTGATGCCTGGTAGGTTAACCAGACTCTACACGATGGACTTACACACAAGAGAATTTGGGGAACACAAATTAGACTCAGCAGGCTTTTAAAAAAAGGATAATAATAGGGGCTGGAGAGATGGCCTAGCAGTTAAGAGCACCCACCGCTCTTACAGAGGGCCCGGGTTCGATCCCCAGCACCCACATGGCGGCCAAGCCTTCTGAAATTCCAATTCCAGGAGAACTCCAGTTCCAGGGGAGTCCGACACCCTCTTCTGACCTCTGTGGCATTGCACTTCACGGGTGCACAGACTTGCATGCAGACAATACATTCATACACATACGGAAATAAATAAAATTAAAAAAAGGATAATAATAATAATAATAAATAGAAGGCATGAGGCGGGGTGGGGTAGGGTGTGGGTGGGTGTGAGGGAGGGGGCAGGGTGTGGGTGGGTATGAGGGAGGGGGCAGGGTGTGGGTGGATGTGAGGGAGGGGTATCTGAATATGACCAAAATACACTGTTTGAAATTCTCAAAGAATCAATAAAATTATTTTTTTATAAAAGAAATCACCGATACCAGTATTAGCACTGTCTCCTGCATGTTCAGATCTGCTGTGGTTTGGGATTTTCCCTGCATCCAGGGTCGTCCATAAGAACATAGCCTTGGAGTGTATCATTTGGCCCCAGGTACTATTTTTGTTATTTTTAATTAAAAATATTTGCTTTTTATTTTAAAAATTTTTTTCAAAGCCAATTTTTATTAAACTTTTGTGCATTTCATACAAAATTTCCAATCAAATCTAGACCCGTGCCCCCCTCCCTGCCCCCTACCCCACCAGAGCTCATGCATTCTGCCAAACATGTTTTTCATCTTTTTCTCAGTCTCTCTCAAAATTCTCGATGCAGAAGTTTACTATTTCGAGCAGAAGTTCACTGTTTCAGTCAGTTCTTTGACCCAGTCTTTCTGTGGTTGTTGTTGTTGTTATTCCTTCCAATATGCATCACTCCAAAATATGCACATATGCATGCCACATATATCATAGGTTTTAGCATCTTCAGCTTATGATTTTTTTTTCTTTTTTAGGCTGAAAGATGTCATGTTTGAAGGCTCCTCCTTGGCAAGCCCAAACCACCATCAGCTCTGCCCTTGTGCTCCACACTGGGGTTTTCCTTTCCCATGGTCACCAAATGAGGTCCAGTAAGCACCGCATCCTGTCTTGATCTTTCTGTACTGGTCTCCGTGATACAGCCTCGTGATACAGCCTGGGTAAAAAATAAACAAATTGGACATAGATACTTGCAAAATGCACCAATTACCTGATTGTATGACATAATGAGTGACGTCAATGCTAGCTGCAAACAACTGTGTCATTGTTTTGTAGAATCCCTTAAAAAAAATGTTAACAGATAAAGTAAATATTAAGCTAAAAACAAATCTTTGGATAATTAAAATTTTTTAAAAGTTCAAATTTGAAAAAATTTATTTAAACATTATATTACCAAATAGCAATGTTTATTGTGAAAATGAGCAATTCTTCCTTTCCTGCCCTATTACTTACTAAAAAGACATTTGAAATAAAAAATAAATAAATAAATAAATAAACAAAAACATTTATTGCCAGGCATGTGGGCTCACGCCTTTAATCCCGGCACTCGGGAGGCAGAGGCAGGTGGATCTCTGTGAGTTCAAGGCCAGCATGGTCTACAGAGCAAGTTCCAGGCCAGCTGGGGATACAGGGAGACCTTGTTTCAAAAACACCAAAACAATAACAACAACAACAAAACAAACCAACAACAAAAACAAAACAGTTATTGTAAGCCAGGCATGATGGGGCATGCCTTTAATTGCAGCACTTGGGAGGCAGAGGCAGAGGCAGAGGCAGGGGGATCTCTGGGAGTTCAAGGACAGCCTGGTTTACAGAGCAAGTTCCAGGCCAGCTGGGGCTACAGGGAGACCCTGTCTCAAAAACACCAAAACAACGACAAAAACAAAACATTTATTGTAAGCCAGGCATGATGGCACATGCCTTTAATCACAGCACTCGGGAGTCAGAGGCAGGAGGATCTCTGGGAGTTCAAGGACAGCCTGGTCTATATAGTGAGTTTCAGACCAGCTAGGGCTACAGGGAGAATCTGTCTCAACAAAAAACTTTATTGTGTGTGTGTATAAGCACTCCCATGCATGTCATAGCACTCCTATGGTTGCTAAAGAACAGCTTCCAGGAGTCAGTTCCACCATGTGGGCCCTGGGGATTGAACTCAAATCGCCAGTCTTGACAGCAAGTTCCTTTAGCCTCTGAGCCATCTCACCCGGTCCCCAGATACTCTTTACTACATGTACTGAGGGATCTGAATGCAGGGTTTGTCTGGTAGACAAGTTAGGCCAGTGACAGCCGGCCAAAGAGCAATGGATGAAAGGCTGCTTATCTCTGTCATCGCTGTAAAGGTGAGTCAGCAAGGCAGGAAATGACGCATTGGGCTTGAGACCTCTTTTCCTGCTCATAGCTGGAGCAGGGCACCTCAAAGCTGTCATTGTGTGTGGCTTCACGATAGAGCTGGCTAACTTTTTTTTTTTTTAACATTTTTTTATTGATGCTTTGTGCATTTCATACATCATTTTCCAATTCAGTTCAGGCATATTTCCCTTTCCCTTCCCCCACCCCCCACCCCATCCCAGATCATGCATTCTGCCATAACTGTCCTGCATCTTTCTCTCAGTTTTTTTTTCATTTTTTAGCTATAAGTGATAATCCATGAGTACAAGCATCCTTCATGCAAAACCAATCTGCAGGCTGTTGTGCCCAAACCCCCACAGCCCCCCATCCAGTGGGGGGTGAGGGGTTGTATGTTCAATCAAGTTGATCAAATGAGTGTCCAGACTACATTGCTGTAGTTTCACCATTCACCCCAATCGCAGCCCTTACATTCTACCACGCCCCTTCTTCCACAGATTGTTCCCTAGGCTTAGAAAAGGGGCACAGGTGGATGAGAAGCAAAACAGTCCACTCTCTCTGGAGCTGTTGTCTTGGACTCTGGTCAGTTCTGGCTGTTTCCTTTCATGGGCTGAGGAACCAGCCCAGGTGCCCTTCAACTGACGAGTGGATAGAGAAAATGTGGTACATGTATACAATGGAGTTCTATGTAGCGGTAAAGAGGGACAACATCATGAACTTTGCAGGTAAATGGATGGAGCTAGAAGACATTATGTTAAGTGAAGTAACACAGTCCCAGAAAAACAAATGAAAAATGGTGTCCCTCATATGTGGATGCTAGTACCAATAACCCAGATATAAATATTTCTCGTGGAGAGGGATGCATATTAAAAGAACAACAACAGAAAGACTGCATCAGAAAAAGGACCGAAATGGTGAATTGGGAAGGGGGGAGGGGTGGGAGAGGGACATGGGTGTATATTCGATTAATGCATATTTAATTGACGTGAGTTCAACAAGTACCCAGTTTTGCCTAGACACTGTCTACAGGATACATGGTGTTTTAGGACTTAGTAAAAGTAAATATGTGTATATTAAACAACATTGGTTTATAGACTCTGATAAAAACGGTAATGCATCTGAGTTAAATGGAGATATAAATCGCTGTTGTCCACATTTGTTTTACATAAAATTTGTAGAGCAATAACTTTGGCTAACACTTTCAAAGTCATGTTACACATTTTTTAACCATGGACAGCTCTGCAGGTGCTCAGCACATAAAAGCGGCCACACACACTACTGCCTGTTGCTTTCTTCTTCATTTGTTCCAGTTGGTATTTGTTTCAGGGCACGTGTGAAGAGACAGTCCTGTTTCCATTGTGGAGAGTGAGCACTAGCCAGCAGGACTGTGGATTGAGCTCTCCTTTCTTTGGCAGCTCATGGGAAGGAACAAATGCCAGCACACGGTGTTCTCTGAGCAAAGCTGACACATGGTAGAATCTGTAGTCTCCCCTGCCAGTGCTAATGGAACGGATTCCTTCCGTACACTTGTTCACAAGTCCCAGATGCCACAGAAACAAACTTCTTACATTTAGCCTGCATCTTCATGAGCCCTGGGGGACCCTGAAGCTGAGAACAGTCCTTATGCTCTACTCTTTTCACTTAGCCTTTGTCATGGCAAACAGCCATGTGGGGTTTGGGTTTGATTTCCCTTTGAATGCCCTCAGCAAGCCGATTTGGTTCTGTGGTATAAGCTGGCAGTCCAGTTTTTTGTGTCTGATTTGAAGTTCTTATTTTCCCTCCATGGTCTGGGTGACTCATCCTAACGAGGGGAACTCTGGGCAGCTCGGCCTCCCTCACTTGAGCACCCAGTGTCTGCTCTCCACGTGCCCCAATCCAGGTACCCCTCACCCCATGGACAGTGACAGTCAGCATAGGGTGGGCTCAGGAATGGAGTCATTTCTGATGTCAGCTAGTGACTGCTGTAGGGCCCCAGGTCCTGCCGAGGTCTGCCGCCTGCCCCCTTGTTCATGTAAGGAAGGAAGGCCTGGGGTTAAGCACTTCCTCACATCCTGAGATGCTCTGTGGGGTCCAGGAGTCCCCTGATTTCTCAGATGCATGGAAAGAGCAGTGAGAACCCTCCTCCCAGGGTATGGCCAGCCCCACAGTACGAGGTGCAGGACAGGTGACCACAGCCATTCTCAGGGGAAACCAACATGAATGGAGGAGGCGACAGGGGTCCAGACCTGCTGAGGTCCCCACGGACAGCTTCATTCACTCTTCCACCCTCTTCCTCATCACTGGTCACTACTTGTCACCATTGCCTTCGAGGTTTCACTTGGTTTCAGTTTATGAGTGACAGATATGCTGCTCGGGGGGACATCCTTTGGATGGACAGTGACATTTGGCTCATAGGAACACGGAGTCCTGAAAAATATCTGTGTATTGAAACACACCGAAGGACACTAAAGGTAATTTTCTTTGGTGGGGTAGTTCTTGTTTCCTATCAAAACCCAAGTGAACCTCAGCAGACCCTGAGGACCTCAGTGGGTGGAGGGTCCCAAGAATGGGTCCAGTGACTAGGGCAGGGAGAGACCCTGGCCCCTGAAGATGGACTGGTCAAAGCTGCTTATCTGGGAAGCCGGAGGAGATGGCCGGGAGGTGATGCTTTATCGAGGAGCGGAGCTGGATGCTCTCGGGTATTTCTAAAGTGACTCGGGAGACATTCAGCTGAGACCCACAGCTCGGCCTGGGAAGGAGGCCATGCACCAGCACACACTGGGACTTGTCTTTCTTCTACCTGACAACTGCCACAGAAAATTCAGGGCTGGAACAAATGTGAGCGTTCCCCAGAAACCAAGAGACTACAAGGGCCCAGGAGCTCTGCAAATCCGTGTTTGAAGTCACTGGCGACAGCGTCTGCAGAGGTCTGCTCACCACCGCCCCCACACCCCAGCAAGTCCTTCTTGGATGGGACTCACATAGCACCAGGTGCTACCTTATCCAGGCAGAGCCCTGGACATCCTGGTGAGTGGGTGTAAGCCTGGGCAAGGGGTAGGTGCGGCCGCTAGGGAGGCAGCTAGCTTCGGAGGTCTCTGGGGCCGGTTGCTGCTAATTCTCTATTTTCCTTCCTGGTCAGTCCCGAGTGCACTTTCTTAGTCAATGTGACTCAGTCACGTGCTTCTTAAGAGCGTCATTCCTAGCTCCATGCACCTACCTGGCCCAGCCCCAAGTAGAGGACTCATTAGAGGGAGGCCTCACGTCTCTAGATCTGGGACGACCTGGGCAAAGGAAGAGGTCGGGGTGGGTGGGGGCCCGAGTTCCCACAGCTTGCCAGTCCAGGTAGACACCGTGACGTCTAAGAATGCAATTGTTCACTGCTCCCTGGCCAGCTGTGCTGCTGAGTCCCTGTCCCCCAGTAGCCTGTGGCTCAGAGCTCCCTGCTGTGCCTCCTGGATACCTAGATGTGGGGGGGCAGGGGGCTGAGGATGCCATTGGGCTGACTGTGCACGTGGGCCGCCCTCTGGAATTGAGGTCCCTTGCCGAAGGTGACGTAAGGCAGCCCCGATCCTCCATCAGTGCTGTCCTTGGGGCCCAGGCAGCCAGGCTCGTGGCAAGCAGGAAGCCACATCCCTGCTCCCCAACATTCCTCAGTCTCAAATCTAGATGGACTTTTCTGGAACATGCCATCATCTCTAGGGAGAAAGGAAAGTCAGGAAGCAACTGTCCTGGAAAATGACCAGAATTATCTAGTCTCTCTCTCCAGGGACAGGGTGACTGAGACAGTGGGCATCTAGTTGGCTCACACTGTGGTGTGCTCTTAGCTAGGACTGGTCCTAGGAAGACGTCCATTTCCACGCAACTATTCCAGACCACGTGGGACTTGGGCAAATTCCATTCCAGGCTTGGAATGTTAGAAGGAAGTCATTACTGCATGCAGAGAATGAGGAGCCAGGTAGCTTCAGGCTGTGTGTGTGTGTGTGTGTGTGTGTGTGTGTGTGTGTGTGTGTGTGTTTCAGGCTGTGTGTGTGTGTGTGTGTGTGTGTGTGTGTGTAGGACATTTGTCCATTTATGTCATACTGACATTGGCCACAGAGCTAAAGACACCCAGAGCTGTGGCTTCTGACCTTAGGAGTGAAACCGGCCAATACAGGAGAAGGGTGACACAGCCTATGACCCTTCCTGAGTAGGGGCAAGAGGACACTGTGACCTAGCAGGTGACTTGGGCTCAGAGTCAGAGTGCTTGAGTGCTGTAACCCCTCCTCTGAGCACAGTTCTATGTCATGTTTTATTCATATCTGTTCTCCAAGAGCTGAGCCCAAGATGGAGAAATAGCAGGCTACTGGTATGGGATATAGGTATTGCTGATCTGAAAAACAAAGTCCCATCAGATGTTTCCCAAGGAAAAAAAAGCATGGAGACTATGTACACATTTGAAATCAACAACAGTGGACTGGAGTTTAGGATGTTCAGAGTAGATGTTGGTGACCAGCAAACACCAAGCAGGCTGGGGCTTGGGTAGGAGGAAGCATGCTTAGAGTGTCTTGTGGGTCCTGGGACTTCCAGGGGTTGTCATGGACCCTCCTGTGGTTAAGCTTTGCATCTAGTAGTGACTACAGAGCATACAACTTCCCTGAAGAGGAGACCCACTTCTGCAGCCACAGACCAATAACTTGCAGCCATTTTGTTTGTTTGTTTGTTTGTTTGTTTTGGTCTTTCTGAGACAGGATCTCCTTTTAGTACCAGCTAGCCTGGAGCTCACTATGTAGACCAGGCTGGCCTTGAACTCACAGAAATCCACCTGCCTTTGCCTCCCGAGTGCTGGGATTAAGGTTGTGCGCCACCATGTAGCAGAATGCCCCAGGTCCCCGTGGAACCTCAGATAGGCCCAGGTGGTTTAAGAGCTTGCACCATCAGAGCTTCACTGTCTCTAGGGTGGCCTTGGGTGTGAAAACAGTTCTCATGACTCCTCTCCTGGGAGTTGGGTCCCTAGGTCCTAAACAGGTGTCAGAGGCTATTTGTGTAGTCTATCTGTATAGCCCTGGGAGCGAAGGAACAGATGGGGCTCACCTGATTTCAGGCTACTAGGCTTATGAGTCAGATGCTAAAGACCAAAGACAAAGGAATCCTTTGTTCCTTCTGGATGGTCTCTGTGAGCTCTTGCACCATTTGTGTGCTGACAGAGACACAAACTCTCCACCCATGGACCAAAGAGTAAGTTCCTACAGGATCTGGGTGATTCATTCCCACAGAGGTTTTGAGAAGCTGTGTTCTGTAACTCTCCCTTCATGGAATTCAGACTGACAATCTAAGGGAAACATCTGTACAGCCCAAGGTAGACGCAGGTTCTCAGCTGCAGCGAGCTGCGGCCTCTTTGCTATAAGCACTATATTCCCTTGGCTGGGTAGCATTCCTGGCTGGAGAACGCTTTAACCTCAGTCCAGCTTGTATGAAGGTGCTGGCCTTTGAGATCCTGGTTTCTCGATGGTCTTCTGAAAAGAAGACTACATTGTTGTGATGGTGGTGGCTGTGTCCCACTCAGATGTGGTAGAACTGGGGACCCATGTTCCTGACTCATAAGGACGTCTGCAGCTCCTTGCTGGCCACTTGAAGTTACCTGTCTGCTTCAATTGCTGCATGTCCCCTCCATTGGCCAGGCTGGCCAGCACAGTTTCCACTGGAGCAACCCAAACTGAAGCCCTGTGTGGTTAATGGGGAATAGCAACTTCTCCTAGCGACCCCTTCACACATGCTAACACAGCCCCTGGCCAGTTCGTCCGGCAGCCACTTGGCAGAGGGCTCTTGTACAGATGTGAAATGTCAAATGTCCAGCCGTTTGGCAGTAGATTGGGTTTCCCCACCAGGCCATCCTCTCTGGAATTCCCTTATTTCTTGGCACACAGAATACAGGAGTCTGTGCTGTCATCACAGTGAGGGGCAGAGCCCTGTGAGGGTCTCCTGGTCTGCACGTTTGGTGTAGAAGGCAGTGACTTTAACATCTCATGGCACATGGCAATAGGTAGCAGCATACAGGTCAGCTGTGCCCACCCAGAGATGTCTGGCATGGGGGGCAGCTGCTTGCCTACTGTTCATGGGAAGTTAGGCTCCTGTGGGTACCGTATGAGCCCTCGAGGGTGCTCCCCATGTCACTGGAATAATCTGAGGCTTACTCATCGATAGATGAGAAACCAGGATCTCAAAGACCAGCACCTTCATACAGGCCAGACTGAGGTTGCTGCGTTCTCCAGCCAGGAATGCTACCCAGCCAGGGGAATATAGTGCTTATAGCACAGAGGCTGCAGCTCGCTGCAGCTGAGAACCTGCGTCTACCTTGGGCTGTACAGATGTTTCCCTTAGATTGTCAGTCTGAATTCCATGAAGGGAGAGTTACAGAACGCAGCTTCTCAAAACCTCTGTGTGAATGAATCACCCAGATCTTGTGGGAACTTACTCTTTGGTCCATCCAGTAGGTGGGGTGGAGAGTTTGTGTCTCTGTCAGCACACAAATGGTGCAAGAGCTCACGGAGACCATCCAGAGGAGCAAAGGATTGACGTCCTCTGCATCCTAGGGCCTGTACTAACTACTACTCTGTTACCTGGAGAAGAAGGCATCTTCCTAGACAAAAGAAAATGGGCTCAGCCATCATCCTGAGCCTGAGGTTCCTGAGAGCTGCTTGAAGCCAGATCCAGAATGGCCCAGCTTCCCCAGCTGGAGACGGACAGCGTATCACAGTAGGTGACAGTGCATGAGAAAATATGAATGTAGGAAGCCAATCCCACTTCAGGGAACAGACCAGAGTAGTCAGAAGGGAGGGTGGGATGAGGCCAGCCAGGTCTCAGGCATCTTACACATAGTTGGGAGCCTTAACACCTGAGGTACAGCAACACAGAGACCCTGAGGGACGATGGCAAATTAATTACAGTAGCAGGACAGTACCAGGAGTAGGTGGCAGCTTGGATCTTTGGTGAGAAGTAAATCTTGCAACTAGATGGTTGTTCAGGGTTAAATTTTGGCTTGTGACACATTCTCACCTTGGTTCCAGCGGTGGCCTCCTCATTCCCTGGTCTTGGTTAATTCTATAACTGACAGACCAAAGTGGCTGCAACACATCCTTCCTGCATAGGGGGAAGCTGGGACCTGCTGTGCTGAGAAGTGTGCTCAGTGCCAAGAGGGACCAGCAGGGTTGGACTTAGGCTTCCTTCCCGGCCTTGGGCACACAGGCCCTGCACTGCGCACACAAGGCGAAGTGTTCAGTCAGTCACACAGTCCTTCTCTCTACCCCTGGGAGCCTCATGTGAGCCTAACTTGCTGGCACTGATGTCCTACTCTCTCCTCTCAAAGGAAGTGGAGAGAGTTACCAAAGGACATCTAAAAGCCTCCAATAAGACT
Organism: Rhizomys pruinosus; assembly: GCA_009823505.1. Classification (NCBI taxonomy): domain Eukaryota; kingdom Metazoa; phylum Chordata; class Mammalia; order Rodentia; family Spalacidae; genus Rhizomys; species Rhizomys pruinosus. Next base: position 2,247,459 of record VZQC01005691.1, read on the forward strand.
CTGGACACAGTGCCATTTCTGGTTGCTCTATGCATCTCAGTGGGTTGTGGAGAGGAGGCCAGGGACAAAGTGCCCTGGACAGTGAGGATCTGGGAGTAGTCACAGAGACTCTCATCGGGCCCTTTGAAAGTGGCCTCGGAGAACCAGATGGAAGATTATGAGATATGCTAGCAGGGACCACGGAGCTGTGCTTCAATGCTGGGGAGTGCTTGTAGTTAAGAATTAGTTGTTCTGCCAGGCGTGGTGGAGCATGCCTTTAATCCTAGCAGGTGGATCTTTGTGAGTTCAAGGCCAGCCTGGTCTACAGAGTGAGTTCCAGGACAGCTGGGCTACAGGGAGACCCTGTCTTGAAAAGACCAAAAAAAAAAAAAAAAAAAA